>BSBK01000834.1:5852500-6195000 GCA_027943335.1 Chamaecyparis obtusa | reverse complement strand
CCAAGGGCTCCATCTAAACCTGCAAGAAGAACATAGGTTGACCATGGAGGCTTACCTCCCAACCTAGGCCTTTACAAGGCCACCCCTGACCTGGGGGTTTTAGAAATCTACTAGGTTACATGGGGTCCAAACATCAAGAAAAAAGCAACAGACATATACTTTAAGAAAGTTCCCACAAACCCAAGGTATTACAAGGCCACAAAAGGACCTGAAACAATAGGGGTGAAGATGACTCACCACATGAGGAGATAGCCAATCAAAATATAAAAATATGAGGAATAGGCCACACATTGGCTCAACATTCCTACATAAAAACATCTCCTTAATAATCAAAGCCATGGCTTCAAGCCATCAAATTCCCCTTATGACCCCCAAATTTTCCTTGGACATGATTGGCATCATGGGGGACTTACCCACCCATGTACATCCCTCAACACATGGGAGACTCTGTACTACATGGGTAATCACTAAACCTTCACCCCTTCAAGGTTACTCTGCCCTCCCAAGGGTGAGTGTGCCCTTGAAGAACTCCAATAAAATATGCAACACAAAAGATGAACAAGACTCAACAAAATTACCATGGAAACCCATGGAGTTGAAAAAAAAATAATCACATAGCCTCCATTAAAGGACTCTTAAGCTATTTACATGCATAAGTAAAAACAAACTACTCTAAGATTATACTATGTAAGAAACCCAACCTTAAGTCCAAGCTCAAGGTGAAATGATGAAGTTGAAAGGAGCTTTTTCCTTTATGTCTTTTTCCTTCTCCAAAATCCCTTCCAAAACTAGGAGTCTCTAAAAGTAGAGAGTGGGTGAACAACCTTCACTTTCCTTGCAAATCCCCTTAAAAAGGTTCCATCCTATGAATATTTGATTTCCTCATTAATGAGGAAGCCTTTAAAGCCTTTCCTTCTCCTTTCTAGTCAAGACCCTCATAAATGGAGTTTAATACTAACATGGGAAGGATAAGATACCTTGTGTAGGAGTAGAAGACATATGAACAAGAATATTTTCTCATATGTGCATGGGTAGTAGACATATGCATCACTTTGAAAACAAATGTGCATGAGATTGAGGTGAATGTACATAAATTCAATTCATATATGCAGGAGCAGGGTAAGTTTGAGAATCTTAAAGAGGCGAGGCTCTAACTCTAAAATTTGGTCATCGAGAGATCATTAACCATTCTAGGAGGTACCAAGGACATCTAGGGAAGCATGTAAATATCAAATAAGAATAATAAAATATAATTACATCAAATAATAATAATGAAACCACATTACTTAGTGCAAAAATAAATCCAATATACAAGATTACATGGATATATCAACATGGAACCATCAAGCCTTGAAAGATGAATACATATGTGTACAATAAAAATAAGATATTCAAATTACATCATCATATAAACATGAATCTATGTTATCAGAGTTTGAAGTAAATACAATGTACAAATATGCATGGATACAAATGAAAGGATACAACATCAAGGTGTGATGAATTAAGAAGGTATATGATATCAATCTAGGACTTCTTGTCACCTACACACCGGTCCCCAATGGTGATTGATCATGTCACTCGACCACAATAAACCCTCAGGCCCTCTCCCACTGTGCTCACAAATACAATCATGTGGGCCAAACACACAAGAAAGGCTATCACACATGGTATACACATATTTAATTCTACAACACCACAAGAAACGTGACCATACATAACCAAGGATCCACACACACATATCAGGGTACACCACAAGAAAGGTCAATATGTCAACACCACACATAATACAAGACTCAACATCACATGACCACTAACTCACCGATCAATCTGAGTGGGTGCATAATCCAAGGTTGGGAGTGTCATTGCATGACCAAAGTGGGGAACATAATGACCCATTGCTTCACTGTATTGTGACCCATGCAGAGCCAAGCAACCTCTCATATAGACGAGGAGCTTGACGTTTTGGTAATGTTAAGCCTTCTCTAATATGTCCTTGGATAATGAGAGCCCAAGGCACATAAGAGGAAATATATGGTCAGTCACTCTCCATGCCCACATAACTATACTTAAACACTCTGCAATGGGTTACCCTAGTGGCTCCTTTGTGCTTTGATCCTCCTTGTTGAGAGCCACTCCCAAAGTTGTCTTAGCATCCACTCAAGCACACACATGGAACATAATGAGGCCTTTTCATGCTCATAAAAGCATGATAGATTTCCAAAATATCCCTTACCAATAGTGCAGCCATCCCAACCATGCAAGGTGATCCAATGGTTCTCACATTAACACATACACACAAGCGCCAATTCCATAATTATAACATGCTCAAGCACACACAAGACCTCATCATGGGTGAAACACAATCATCAAGGAATTCATGGGCATTCCATTTCCCTCACAAGAGCACAACAATATAATTCACAATAGAAACATTTTTCGTATGCGCCACACCAAGACTCAATACTTGAATATAAGCGTCCCAAGCCCAAAATTCATCAAATTTTCAACTTTCAAATTTTAAGAAAATACAAAAATGCATATTCTTTCATGCTAAGCACATTCCAAAAATGCATTAAATTCATCCAAATACATAAGCATTAAATCTCCAACCATTAAATTATTTAAAAAATCCTCATTTTCAAGAATTACAATCAATTATAACAAGCACTCACAATTTTCACCCACAACATGCAAAATTTCTCTATATAACTTATAAATTTAAGCAACACAAGAATTTCCAAACATCCAAAATAAATTTAAAACAATATTTGAGAAGAAATATTCAAACATACCTTACAATGGGCAAGAAACCCCAAATAAACTTAGAAAATGAAGATCACTCCACCAAGAGGATAAGAAGAAATCCAACCAAGGAAGTCCAAAAATTAATACCCACATAATTTCACTTGCAAAATTCTTTCTTTCTCTCTCAAATTAGAATTCCTCGAGAAGCATTTGTGAAAAACCCTCCAATTCTCATAAAACCAAGTTATGCAAAATGAAATAATAAGTCACTTTTTTGAAATCCCCAAATAACTTAAAACTCATAATAAAAAAAATAAAGTCATAAATTTTACAAAATTTCATCAACCAATAACCAATTACAAAGGCCCTCATAAAACCATAATTAAATCCCTTTAAAAACTAGTTGACTATGAGAATTACGCCTAAAATCACAAATTGGTTACACTGAACAACATAGGCATAAATGCAAGGGAAAAAAACCATAATACAACATGAAGACACAACAACATAACATACATCAAAATCATACATACTAGAATAGTTGAACATTTCCATGTGACAACTAGTGACTGTTTATACATATTGGGAAAATTATCGTCCAAAAGCCCGAATGACAATTTTGGTTGAACACAAGTTGGCCACTTGACTATCTCCAAATTTAACCACCATTGGGGTTATATAAAATTTTAGGCACACTCAAACCAACCAATTTAGGTGAAATTGATGCGTGATACCTGTCCACGTTAGTACAATAGTTGAAGCACACACACACATGTATGTCAACAACAACAAGCATTGATGAGGAAATCGAGACATCGTATGGGCCTCACAAGTGAGTAATACAAAATCCTCCCTCTTCATACAAACATGTCATATAGAATCAACCAAAAATAATATCATAAGCATAGCAGTAACTGAAACATCAATAACCCGTAAACAAGTAAGTAATCATCATCATATATCATAAGGAAACACATTGATTGATCTTATAACATAAACATGTCCATCACATCATATAATAAAAATATCATCAAATCTCTAAATGTAATAATATCATTAATCCCATAGAGCATACTGCACATAAAACCAATGAGTCCATCAACATAACACATAAGATAGTACACTAGATCATAATAACTAAAAATGCTTTTAGTTTCAAAATCAAAACATAATTTATAAATATATGGATGCATCCATACATCCTCATATAACATCATGATATCTATTGGCATACACATCATACACATATGATCACTTCTAAATCACCTAAATAATCAACTACTCACATCAACAATGGCATCATATGGACAAAAGAATACATCAATGATCAAGTGCATCACAAAATTGTACAATGCCAAAAAAATCATGAATCTGTTGGCAAAATGGTTAGCGCTCCCCTCAGGATTCATGATATGGCTTAACCACCTCCTGTGTCTTCTATAAGTCTAGTGGTTGTATCGGGCATTAATAGGTCAATCTTTTGGTGCAATGACAACCGCTACTTGTAACAAGTGGTATCAGAGCTTGGTCACAGGTTTGAATCCCCTCAGGTAACACTGAGGGGGAGATTGTTGGCAAAATGGTCAGTGCTCCCCTCAAGATCTGTGACATGGCTTAACCGCCTCCTGTGTCTTCTATAAGTCTAGTGGTTGTATCGAGCATTAACAATTTGATCTTTTGGTGCAACGACAACCACTACTTGTAACAAAATCATCACACAATAACATTAAAGAGTATATCTTAGATCCAAAAGAGCAAACACGTAGCAAGATTCAAACATGATAGACACTATCTGGTAGTATAGATTACTTGAGTCCAAAGAGAAATATTGTGAGATCCCCTCAAAAAATGAATCTATCAAGTTTTTTCGCAATTTGGTTGAAGCCTAGCCTTTTGTTGTTCCATTTGAATGAATCATTTTTTGATTCAATCTCTAAGAGGTTGTCTTTGTTGACCCATTCTCTGAAGTCAATTTGGAATTGACTCATTCTCTTTACACCTCCTCTTTTTTATGAAAGATGGAGTATTGAATTCAAGTATCCCACAAGTATTGTATGAGGGGAGGGGAAGGAATATAAGAAGTTATCTAGTTCTCCCCATAATTATCTCTTCTTAGTCTTAGGGATTGGACCATAAAAAATTATCAATAGGAAAATCAAGCTTGTATTCAAGCTTTCTATTGCCCCTTCAATCAAATTCTTCAATTTCGCTAGTTTTTCAAAGGAAACCTTGTCCTTGAGTTTCATATAATAGCTAGCCCTCTTGAGGCCCCATCTAATAGAACACTCTAAGTTTTCCAATATATCAACTTCCTATTGAACAAGTTCATCTCCTCATTGGTCAATCTAGTCTCTTACAACAACAAAATATTTTCTTTTGTTATAAAGGCCACGTGCTTGACCAAACATTGTTTATTAGGGGCATTTCAACTTCTAACATTCCATGTTAGGAACATCATGGCTCTAGAGGAATGGGGGTCACCTTCCCCGCTTTCAACTATGATATTATCTTGGCCCGATCCTTTACTTCTTCATATTTTGATCTGAGTTCTATTGATGACTTCCTAGCCTTCCTTCTTCCTTTCATTTTCCCATAGTGTGGTTTAATCTTATTGGCATATTTAAATGTACCCCTAGGTTATTTGTTCCCTTTATTTTTTCATCCCCTTCTTGGGGATCCATTTCTCCAAAAGGAAACTCGATTTGTACCTCCTCATCTTCATCTATTTCCATTTTTTTTCTAAATTAAGGTTTGTTTCTCCCTCTAAATCGATTCATCTTATTGTTATACTATGTGAGATATGCCCAAAAATTCACACATTGCTTCCAACTCCAAAAGGGAATAATTTTCCTCATGGGCACTGACTTCCTCTACTATGTACCTACTTGGGGGGCCTTGTCTCCTCCTTGTCACGTAGGGTTTATTGACCAAGATGATCAATTTCTTCTAATCCTAACCCATCTTGTGGGAGCTTCCTTTTCTTGGTAGGTTTTTGGTTAGAGACTTCCAACAACATTTTAAAAAAAATTCTCCTTGCTTAATATGAGGCAAGGTGGCTCAACTATTTCCTTCCTCAAGTCTTCTGGATTAAAATTGCTTAGGGACATATGTTTTGGTGTTATTAGCATTAGTTTCATAGTAATATCTCTACGAAGGGCATCTCTTTCTAGCATTAGTTGAGTTAGTTTTCTTTGACTACTTGCTCTCGTAACTTCATTATTTTAATTTTCCCCCACGATATGATTTCCTTTTTGAAAATTTGACTCTTCTTTCTATCCTCTAAGCTCAAAAAGTTGTTCCCTAATCCCCTAATTCCTTCTTCCTTGATTTCTTTCCTTTCTCTTTTTGAAGGGGGGTTTACGTTGTTTGATAATTCTTCTTATTCTTAGTGTGGAATAGAGGATTTGCAAATGATTGTCCTTCTACACCATTCCTTCCTACATTATTTAAACAACTAGCATCATAACCTTAGCCTAGAATGCATCTACCCCTATACTCTCCCATACCAATCTCAACTTTTTGGAGCTACTTCCCTTTTTCTATAATGATTTCTAAATTATTAATGTATTCGTAATCAATATCCAGATAGATATTAGGATTTTAGCCTCGACTATTGGTTCTACGAAGAATAAATCTTATTCAATACCAATGAAGGATCCTAAAGCCTCCCCTATCTTCCTCAGGGATTCTAAATTCTAGTATTTCATGGGGAGGTTTTTAACCTCATCCCTTTGGGGAATTTTTGTGGTGTGTGTTTAATGAGATCAAAATTAGGTTCCTAATCTACTCAGTAGAAAAAAAAAATTAAGTGAAAGTTGCAAGCCACTAGTAATTTTTATTAATAAATAGATGGTTCAAAGGCTCTTGGAGGAAATAACCATTAAGAAAATATCCATTTATTGCCAAGTACAAAGGGGATCACAAGGATTAAAAGGATGGAAAATGCCCTTGTATAGTGGCCTTACAAGAATGCATATTTTGAAAAGCTTTAGCCCATATGTGCAAGAAACAACGTAGAAATAAAATTCCAGAACCATCTCAACGCTCACCCCCACAAAACACAATAGTAGCCTAATTATAAATCCATACATCATATCTAGAAACTGGGCAGCATATCGGCAAGAGGACTCTTCTATCGGCACCAATACATAATCAACTTGATACTGAAGGAAATCATAATCGACAATTTTATAGCTTATCGACAGACAAAGTCTAATCCGCCATTTTACAGCTTATCGACAGAAAAAGTCTAATCCGCCATTTTACAGCTTATCGACAGTCAAAGTCTTATCGATAATATTAAGGGTCTACCTTATCAAAAAAATTGTAATCTTTGTCGTCAGCCTTTCCTTATCGACAACCCATACTTCATATCATAAAACAAGTTGCATATCGACATAATATGTGTCCTGTTGACCCCAATCCATATTCCCCCAATACTGAAGGGAATCTTACTTGCCAAATGAATGAATTATCGATAAACTTATCGGCAAAATGAATAACTTATCAATAAAAATAGTTTTATCGGCCCACTTATGGATAAAACTATGCTTTTTTTCCTTTGGCAAAATTGAGTCGTATGTCGACATCATTAGTGATCCCATTCGATAAGCCAACTTATTGACAAAATGTATTTCCCAGCTAATTCCCAACCATTTTCTCCAAAAACACCAAAAAGTAATGAATGATGCATTGCCATCCTTATTCTTCCATAGGGTGCCAATCCCCATAATCATACTGTAATATGCCAACTTTCAAATGCCACTCTAAGCCACTCAATTTCATCTTGAACCTCCACCATCTCAATTTCCACACTAGAAGAGGGCCCAACCAAACTTAAAGTATTTGGCACTATATACCTGATATCAAAGGAAATCCATGAAATAAAATTAGATAGCACGTACTGCCCAACCAATGTGATAGGTAACAAATGATGCATGTGCCCTAAAATTGCAAGAGAAGCCTATAGTTTATTGAAAAATTTAGTGCAAATTTTGAGGGGAACTCCCCTTCCCACTATCCTTATTGCATCTAAGAATGGCTCAATATGTTGAGAACGTACCACCCGTTTCATGCTATCAAAAATTACCTTGAATTCCCACTTATCCTTCAATGGTTCTCGAGGGAGAATTCCTACAAGCAATGCCTTACCCTTCCAAAGATCATACTTTTTCAAAATTGGAAAAAGATTTATATTCCCACAACATTCCACATTTATCATTCTATCAATGATCTCTTCTAGTATAGTCCATGAATGGACCATATCCATAATGTTAGAAAGAAGGATAGAAACAAGTTGAGAAGGGAAAATGAACCGTCATTCTGCCGATGAAATTACCTCCTCACCAAGGATACATTTAATTGTCTAGAAACAAATGGAGCAATAAGACTTGAATATATGAGCAAGCTATTCGTCTATAATGTCATCTTCAAAAGGTCACTCACATTCAATAATATCCAGTCGAACCCTGAAGTTCCTAGGACAATACTCCACTACTACAAAGGGAATAAATTGCAAATTAAAGCTAAAGATGCAAAGTAAACCAAAATAGTAGCAATGTGTAATTCATGTTGTCCTTATACAACACAAGTGTTTATATCACATTACTCCTTGATTAAAATTATATCCAACTGGTTGTGGTACACAATTGAAGTACTATTATAATTTGTATTCACAACGCGTGAGAGCTTGAAATATTTTTCCTCTAAAAATTCCTATTGCCACTTGTGTTGAGCTCAACATTTTGTTGTCTAACTTTCAGTCACCCATTTTTTGGCAATATTGGAGTCATATGGTCATCCCTTGGATAGGAAGTCTTTGCCGGGTTCCCCTTTCTTTGCCTTCATGTTTTAACCGAGTGGGTTATTTTCAAGGTCTCATTATTTGGGTAGGTTGTGGACCCCAACCCGACAGAGACTTGTGCTCCAATTGATGTTCTTTCTCGAGCAGGATGATGTTTGAAAGCCATGATCTCCAGATGTTTAAAAGAAATCAGGAAAAAGGATGCAGTGGCAGAGCTAGTTTTGATTATCCAAAGAATGATTGCAAAGGAAAGTTTTTTTTTAATAAAATGACATACTCTACCCAAAAGATGTTGAACTCTTTGCAAAAGATAGGAGAAAATGTTGATACAGTGAAGTGAAAATGGATTATAATATTATAGATAAGAGGCTTCTTGCTAGGAACAAATATATGATTCGGTTCTCTGAACCTCAACAATCCCAACGTTGAAAATAGTATTCAATTTGGAGTTGAAACGAAAGAGATATGGCTTTTGGCTTAACCACCTTGCAACCTTTTTCAAATCAGCGGTCGTCACTTTCCCGGGATGGTGCCAGATTACCTTTGCGGTTTAGCGAAACACTGCCACGTGGAAAGAGTGGTCGCATGATCGCATAAAGTTAAAAAATGTCTTGCGATCATGCGACAACGTAAGTCACCAAGTGAAGGTTAAATAAAATATGCTCCGCTGGACCCACGTGCACCAATCATAGAGCAGTCGCATGATCGCAAGGAATAAAATAATACCATGCGATCATGCGACAATGGAATCTCGGGCAAGTGAAAGTGTGTTTTGCTGGGACCCATGTAGGCCAACAGCGCAAGTGCAACGATGAGATGGAATAGTTATTAAATATTGCGCCAATGATAAAGTAGTCGCATGATGGCAAGAATTAAAATAATGCTATGCGATCATGTGACAATGAAGCCGAATGATATAAATTCCAATTTGGCATAAAGGAACAAGTGCAAGACGGCTTAAAATAGAGATCTAATGTCATGAAAGTGCATATCGACCTCCATGATGGCATAAAGTTTCAAATAGATCCCGGTGATATGATGGTCAATTTGCGATAGAGAGTTTGCAAAATATAGCATTGCCAAAGTTAGTAATGGTCAAGTATATGAAGCCTCGGCTTGTTTCATCCTGGGCATGCATTTGGTTATTTCCTGTTTGAAATGACTCGATATAATCAAATAACAGTGGTCTGAAATCTGATGAATGCTCGGTCATCCCAAAGGTGATTATCACCTTAAACGGTGAAGTCTTGTAACATGGTATACTAAGGAAAGTACATATTGGTTGAATCTCGATCTAGGCATGATTAGAAGACATCCGAAGCGGAGGAGTAATAGTTCAGGAAATTATCAAATGCATTGCTTCTATTATGTGATCACAGAGATGAATCACGACATATGGTTAACTCAAATTATAACCAGAATTATATATCACAAGAAGATAAAAGGCTTGATGGTTGAACCTTTATGAATAGGGGATAGGATACTCTGATCCAAGGAATCGAGCTATCTCAGATTCATCTCAAATAGCACAAAGGAATAACTAAGAACTAGTGAATGTTGTGATTCGAATATCTATTCAATTCACCTTATTGGGCAAAGGAAGGCGAAGGGACAGGGTCAAATTCGTTCTTCTTCATTATGTTTGAAACTACTAAATTTGGTGCCTTTTGATATTCATGAAAACTGAAAGATCATGAGTTCTTACGAACTCTATGTATTGTAAAACTCTATAAATACTGTCAAAGAGCTCAATGTAAGGGGTCGGAAAACTTGTAAGGGTAGCATAAGTGATTCCATTTACTTTGCTAAGTTTTCATGTTTGTTGAACTAGTAGTTTTCATTTGCATGTGAATAGACAGGACAGTTATATATGAAGGTGTAATTGCTTGCTGGATTCCATTTCATGTTTGTAATTGCAGTGAAAGTAATTCCATTTACCTTTCATGTATGATTCTTTTCCTATTCACCTTGTTATTTAGATGCATCTAAATGGAAAGTACAATTGTATATGGAGCTATAATTTCTGCTTGAATTCCATTTCATGTTAGTAGTTGCAGTCTAAGCAATTCTATTTGTTGTCTATATATGATTTTGCTTCTGTTCTCATTAGTAGAATATGCATTCTTAGAATAGATAGGTTTAGTTAGAAGATAGTCTTTATGATAATCTGTGATCAAGATTCCATTGGGGATTATAGGTTATCCACTTTATCCTTGCCTGAATTGTTTGTGCCTACAAACAATTTGGTTAAAACTCATAAGAAGATAATCTGATGATCATAAAGAAACAAATTCATTGAAGATTAAACACAATCAGGGAGCTGTACCTGTCAATTTAGAGGGCAGTGATAGAAGACATACACTGACCCAATTGTTGGTGACATCCTTTTGTTCTCTCACCTTGGGTGCTAAAAGAGTCAGAGATTACAAATCTAACAGGAGGACAAACTGTTAACCAACACATTTCTATGAACTTATATTAACTACCTATACGATAGTATCTCAATAAATTCTCCCTTGTATCAAATTTTAGTGAATTCTGAACATAAGAACATGCCACATGATGTATTATTGCCTATGTCATATGCAATTAAGAACTAGAAATTATCTTTTCTCATGCAATGACAGATGCAAGATTTGGATAATCTTCAATATTAATATTTTCCATTGAAGAATCCAAACACTTTATGTTAAGACTATGATTTAGTAGGAATGTCGAGACTGATCAAATCCCAAAGTTTTCCATTGCAATGAATGATCTCATCTAGATGCATAAACTCTATATATTCTCCATTGCAACCCTAATTTGCCAAAGTATCTGCCACTTTATTACTCAGTAGAGATTGAAAACCTAAAAAATAGGGGTTTTCCAAATAAAATTTATTTCTTGAGACACTGATTAATGTAATATATGAGAAAAAAGACTTATGAGAGAGCTCCAGTGCTTATCTATTTGTTCAACTTGTTCCACCCACCAATTGACGATTCTCTCTATTGGGTTGTTTGCTCCTGTCTACTTTATAAAGAATCCACAATCTCTAAAGTACTGACATATAAGTTTTAGGGTTTTTCAAGAGATAACAAAGGATTTACTTCTATTTTCGACTGACGTTTGCCATTTTCCTCCCTCTATGATGCCTTCTTTGACCAAATTTTTAAATTTTTTTCCCCAATGTTGAAGTCTGTATTGTTTTGATAGACTAGGGTTTCTCCTTCCCTCATTCCTACTTTTTATCCCATCAAAATGTGTGGTCATGTTCCTTACCTTCCTTCAACCAAGTGAGATATTATTTGCACCAATGGCGAAAGGAGGGATGTCAAAGTGCTACTGGTTTCCTAGCCTTGCATGGCTCTCCCTCTGCCACCTCCACTCTTGTTGCCATGCAACTTTGTTCTCCCAAGACTATCTCCTACGTAGAACCCACTACATCGGCATCATGACAACTTAGCTTGCATAATTTATTATTTATTCATTATTGTCTGTATAATATTATATTAGTTATCCATTATAATAATTTTATATTTAATAATTTTTGTAGGATTTGAGCAATACAAATCCACAAAATCCGAAGATCACCTGCATACAAAAACCTATTACAAGGAAGTAGAGACAAGAAGAGGGCAAGGGTTTGACTCAAAAATATGAAGAAGAAAATATCCTCAATTAATGAATGAATTGAATGTACAATGGATAATCCATATAAAGGAGACCAAAAGCCTTGAAAGGAAAACCCTAGTGCATGTAATAATTAGTTAAATTATTACAAGACTAATGCATGCAAGTTTATATTTAAAACAACAAGCACATAAGTTTAAATCAACTAGTGCATGTGTGTTTAAATATAAACAACTAAAAATAAAAGTGTTGACATCTTAAGAAAGGAGTAAAGTTAATTAATATAATTAATACTTTACTCTAACACCCCCCCTTAAGATGAGCAACAATGTAGCTACAAATAATGCAAGAAGAAAGCAAAGGAAACTACAGTGTTGAAAGCATAAAAAATGGGTCCCGGCAACATGACCTAATGAGGTACCCAGCACAACCAAATCTCTGTAAAACGGAGAAATAGAGAAAACCTAGTGGGAAAAAACCCTACTCCAAAAAGAGATATAAAGGCAAGCAAAAGAAGAAAAAAATGACTTCAAGAGACTCTCTCAAAGCCATAAGTACAATGTGTGTTGCCAACCCCCCCCCCTGTGAGAGAGGATCAAGGCTCCAAAGCCCCCCCCCCCCCCAGAATGAAAGAACCCTTGGATCAATGAACAAACCACTGTGACTCCAATGCAAAGGAGTGAAAGTCAGTGGACACTGAAGAGGTAACCTCGAAAGATGAGGTGTCACTAGAAAGCTGAGCTGATGCTCAAAGGAGTAAACACGAGGATCCTGAAAGGGAATCCCCAATGTAGGTGGTGTAACAGGTGTGTTGACATTGTCATGAAAGAGGAGATGAATGTCCTTTATAGAATCCTCAACAAGTGCACCTAATGGCTCAATGAATGGAGCTAGAGGGTTAGGCAGTGATGAAGAAGAATCTTGTTGAAGAGAGAAGACCTCAACATGATGTGGTGTGGCAGTCATAGTAGTGATCTCAGGAATAATAAAAAGGTTCAAGCGACCTGACTGCACCACATGATGCTCTTGTGAAAGAGGATAGTTGTGCTCCAAAAATGGAGATGGTGGACCAAAGTGTGATAAGGTGTAGAGATGGGTGGAATGATCAATTGTCCCTTTAGCACTAATGCCTCCTATCGCACTATCCCGAATGAAGACTGAATCTCCAATGAACTCAACTGTCTTCCCTGATCCACTGTGTGTAATCTGATAAATCGATAGAAGGTTTACAGATAGAGATGGAACATATAATACATCATTTAATGTGCCATCCTGAATGCCTACTGAACCTTTCTCGCAGATTATCAAGACAGTGTTATTCCCCATGAGAATATGAGGAATGGGAGAAGCCTCAACAGTAGAGAAGACCCCTTGAGAAGATGCCATATGGTGAGAAGCACCTGAATCTAGTATCCAAGGGACCTGTGAAGGGGATGCAATGGATGCATGTAATGCATGACCCTGTCCAAAATCTTGTCCAAATGTTGAAGATGTGGAAGAAGACTAAAAAGCAGACCCTTATGAGGTAGAAGAGGATGGAGAGGAAACATTGCTCTTCTGAAGAAGAGCTTGCAAATCTACAATCTGTTTCTCATAGCCATCAAATCTCTTCTGAAAATAATGTGACTCATCATGAGGTCCCTTCTGACAATAGGAACATGTAGTTCTCTCAGTCTTTTGTTTCTCCTTCTTAGAAGAAGATGGTGGGCCAGTAGAGTGTTGAGAAGAGGAATCTGATATCTGCTTCGGCTTCTCCTTCTGCTTTCCCTTGGATGGCTGGGCAACCAATGCTTGGTTCTTTGATCCTGTTAGAGAGTCCAACTGAGTAAGTTTGGCTTACTCTCTAGTCAAACGATCACAGAATACCTCAAAAGTGGGTATGGTGAATGTAGGTCCCAAAGCGTCCATGGTAGAATGAAAGGTAGAAGAGAAGATCTGAAAGTTTCCCCTAAGCTTAGACAGAATCAGATAAATGCACTCTTTATTAGTCTTTTTCTTTCCACATCCGTGTAACAAAGATCTCTATTATTTGAACTTCATCAGAAAGTCCTCAATAGAGGGAAAATAATCAGGTATAAGAGAGGTAAGCTCTACCTCAATCTAAAGTGCTATGAACTCATTGATGGTACTGAATAATGTCTCAAATTTAGCCCACATTTGTAGAGGGGTAGTGCACCCATCAAGATGAAACTACAAGCTGTCTGATACCTGTAAAGAAATTAACCCCATAGCCTCATCCATCTTGTTTCGATGCTGCATGATCTCAAAGGGCCTCTGTAATACTAGCTGCACTGCATCTAGACAAGACCAGAGCCCTTTTGAATCGAGAAGTCGTGTCATCAGGGTTTTCCATGTGTGATAATTATGTGGGGTCAGAAGTTCTAGACAAGAAGAGGTCTCGGCCATATTTTTTAGAAGGGGTTTTATTTTGATAAATATTTAGTTTAACTAATAGAAACAAGAAAATAACACCCCCCCACAAGCCAAATATCGAACCTTTAAGCCTAGAATGATATGCTTATTAAGAGAAGAGCAAAAAAGCTTCAGATCTAAATATTGTGTACATTTAATTTTTTTTGATGAAAATAGGCAGAAATCTAGATGGTTCTCGAGAAGAGCTTTCTAACGCTTCTTCCAGATTGAAAAATGGAGCTAATTTGAGCAAATTAGCCCCCTCAAAATGCAAAAAGATAATCTAGATTTGATAGTAGAAACAACAATCTAGATGACAGGGAAAGCCAAATTAACTTGCATGAGAGCGTCAAGCTTGGAACCAGCTTTCCGACGATATCTCATTTGTCGAAAAATGATGCTTGGAGCTCCCGGAACGCCAATTTCAATGAAAGATGCTCCAAAACACAAAAAAAAAAACCCAAAAAAAAATTGGGTGAAAGCTTTGGCCCCCGGTCACATGCAGGGCCCCTGGCACTGGTGGTAAGGGCTGGTCTAGGCGGTTTAAAATGTAACTGCTAGCGGTTTAAGGCCTGTCATCGGCGGCTTGGCAGCTCCCCTTGGCGGTTTTTCTTGGCGGCGGTGGTTGCGCGCAGGCGGCACGCAATTTTTTTAAAATTTTTTTTATTTTTGCGCCAAAATTTGTACGGAAGCCTGCCTCAAGGTGCGTGCATGGCCTTGGGGCCAAAAAAAATTTGCCTCTCCCTGCAAGGTTGTCCAAATTGGGCGTGTTTTATATCAAAATAAGGGTTTTTGGGCGCTGCGAGCTCAACGGTGAGGTCTGTTTGACCTCAAAGTGCACCAAAATTTAGGGACCCCCTAATTTTAATTAAAAAAACATAAAAAAAGCCCTAATCTGAAATAACATATCTAACGAAGACGGTCGAATCTCTCAAGATTTCACATGTAGCGCCTGTAAAAAGTGCTTAAATTTATTTTTTTCATCTTATAGAGAATACTAGATCTAAAAACTATAACCAAAACCTCTCAAATCAGCTGAAAAATCTCTAATTTGAATCCTTCAAACGCGAACAAGCTGTAGCAGATTAGGCTCTGATACTATGTAGGATTTGAGCAATACAAATCCACAAAACCCGAAGATCACCTGCATACAAAAACCTGTTACAAGGAAGTAGAGACAAGAAGAGGGCAAGGGTTTGACTCAAAAATATGAAGAAGAAAATATCCTCAATTAATGAATGAATTGAATGACAATGGATCATTCATATAAAGGAGATCGAAAGCCTTGAAAGGCAAACCCTAGTGCATGTAATAATTAGTTAAATTATTACAAGACTAATGCATGCAAATTTATATTTAAAACAACAAGTGCATAAGTTTAAATCAACTAGTGCATGTGTGTTTAAATATAAACAACTAAAAATAAAAGTGTTGACATCTTAAGAAAGGAGTAAAGTTAATTAATATAATTAATACTTTACTCTAACAGTTTTTATAATAGAATATAATATATAATACTAATATGATATCTACCATATAAAATACATATTATATTTATAATTAGTTTTTTAAATAGAAATATAATGCATATTAAAATAATAAGCATATCCAACTATTATTTTAAAAATAATTATATATATTAAATGAATCATATATAATATAAATTAAAATAAAATAATTTGTAATTACACCAAGAGGCGTAGCTACAATGGTAGGCAACTTATGCTGGGTGCTCCGCATCCACAAAAACACAAAAACTGAAACAAATTTTAACAAAAAACTGAACATTAAATAACAACAATTAACAAGAGTTCACTTTAATGTTTTGTTTGAAAAAATCAATGAGAATAACCACACAATTGCATGTTTGTTATAAATTGCGTGAGATGTGGCAAACGTGACTTTATACATGTTGCAATACATTTACGAGACACTACAAAGAGAGGAAATTAGGCTTTACGCAACATAGGTAAAACTTGTTTTTTTCATAGAAAGTAAAACATGATTTTTTTTTGACAAATTAGTTTCACTGAAAGTAAAAAATGATTTATTTTTTGACTAATTAGTTTTTGTTACGTATTATTATTTATTTATTATGTTGATAAATTCCATATGCCCACTGATTGCATTATCCCTGACACAACTATAATTTTACAGCTTCAAAATCAATGTAAACCACAAAATAGCATTCACGAGATGTGTAGGATGAATGACTACAAAGCAGAATATTAAGTGATGGTTTTGGTTTTGGCTTTATGAATATGGAAATAAAAATGAAAGGTGGTCCCTCAAAACATTTTTTTGTGGGATAAGTCTGATCAACATGAGAAACAACACATGACAACGTAAAAGCTAATTGTGGAGCACATAGAGAAAATGCCATGCAGAGAATTTTGTTGTTTTAATTAGATAATTTTAGAAGGATAGAGAATGGAAATGAAAATGGAGATGGGTCATTTTATATTTGATATAGTTTATAGTAATGTTGGACTTGTTGGAATATAATGATTGATAGTTTGGTAGAACTAATGTAGCATTATTGTTCAAATAGAAATCAAATAATAAATTTATTGTTAAACAAATTTGCATATATATTTCACTGCAAATGTCCAAAATGTAAAAAATAATTTTGTTTGTTATGTATTAATTGTAAATATGTATTTCTTATAATTTCTATTTTATATTTCATATTAGTTTGAATCTTGGTCACAAGAAGTATAACACCAAAAATTAACACATTACATCGTTTCTAAATATGTATTATCACTTTTCAAATTTAATCTTTTAATATACTAAATTTTTCAAATGAATAAATATTCATTTTTTTAAATAATAAGTATTTAAATAATATTAAAATATAAAAAAATTAAAATATTCACATATATGAATATTTACTTATTTTTAATGATGTAATTTCCAATGGGCATAATTGTTTTTCATTTAATACCATGATCTAATTCATTTATTAGATACAGAAAGAAAATTTTGGTGTTTTGTTGAAATGATTATTGTTGCCAATCTTCTTGTATTTATACATTTTAGAGTTAAGATAGTTTTTTGTATGTGACAATGGTCTTTGCTTTCGTAATGTAATGTTTAATCTATTTTCATGCTTACCAAAAATTAAAAATTATCTTAATTTTATCTTAAGCTTGCAATATTTAATATTTATTTGAAATGTTTACATGTAGACAAAATATTTATTTGGATATCAAATTGAGAAACAACTACTCTATTTATCAGGTTAGTAACAGATTTACACTTTAATTAATTTTTTGTAAAAGTTATACACGGTAAAAAAAAATTGTTTACTGTGTTACAGTAAATAAATAATTAAAATAGTTTTTGTTAATGATGTATCAACTACTAAATTATTAAAGCACTTCATTTTTTACTTTCGTGGTATTTGTCAATGGTATATTTGATAAGATGAATATAGTTACATAATAGTAGATAAAAATTATAGACTAAAACTTTATTTATTTAGAAATACGTGAGTTGGATGAAATAATTTTAAATTTCATTATTTGTTTAATTGATCTTGAAATATAAATTTTCTATTATACATGAAATAATGTTAAATTTTGTTCTTTCTTTAGATATAAAATGGACTTGCGTTGCAACGAACCAAACTTCGTTGTAGAAATATCAAACATGAAAGACACTATAAATGGGCCACCTCCATCGAGCCCTACAATTTCTGTAGCTTCAAATGGCTACATAGAAACACCCATCGAAAATGTAATAAAAAAAATTTGTGGTCATTTCACAGAGATGGTAAATGACATTGAGAACATAGCATTGCATATAAATGTTGTTGACGATACTGATGTCAATACATCCATAGAAATGACAAGCTTCATACGAAAATCAGCTTGTAAAATAGGAAGCTTTGAAGTATTTCTCACAGAGTTATTTTACGACAAGCAGTATGATTTAGGACAATAAAAAATTATACGTGACAATTTCATACGTCACTTGAACAAATAGAGTTTGTAACTTTGTTCTTTCTTTATATGTTGCAAATAGCTCAAATAAATAAATGGTTCAAAACTTATGTAATCGTATCTATGTAAATATATATATTTGTAATGTTTGTCACTTTTTTGAGTGTGTGTTATAAAATCAATTTAAAAGTACATCTCTATTGGATAAGTAAATATTTATTGGATAAATAAATGTGCACAAGATTAAAATTAATATTTGGTCATTACTTAGTTTTGTTATTTATAGAAAAAAATATATTTAAACATTTGTTAATCAAAATTGTAATCTATTAAAGGAAGCAAATCTATTTAGTTTGTTGACTTCAAGTTTTTTTCAATATTAGCTATGGTTCGACCAAAGAAAAATTTTGAATCAGAGGAGCAAATAAGACTATATATAAGAGAATATCAAAGAGAGTATCGTAGACAATATCGTAGGCAAAAAAGAGAACAAATGACAGATGCTCAAATAGAAGAACAAAGAATAAGATGTAATGAAGTTGATAGAGAACGATATGCTAGAAGAAGGGAAAATCTAACTGTACAACATATGGAAGTTGAAAATAGAGAGGAAACAAGTGTGCAGATAAATTTACATCAAAGGACAATTGATCAAACCTCTAATTCTCAAGCAGAAGAAAGACAAGAGGTTAATTCCCAACCAAGTGAGAGAACCAATCCTCACTTAAATGGAAATATTCAGTTGAATGGTGAGAATAAAAATTCAATCTCAATAAATCATGTTCCAAAAACACCACAATATGGGAATCCATTAGATATCAATGCAGATGTTGAAGATGGTATAGATAATATAACAAACCCTAATGGTTCTCTTGAGTCTGATTTTAAAAGATTCCAAATGTAATTTAGAATTCTACTAGATAATTTTAGAACCCCAAAGATGTGTTATGTATGTCAAGAATCTTATATTGGAATCAAAGTATCTCGAAATTCTGAAGGTCTTATATGCAATAGATGCCAACAAGAAAGAGGAATTCATAGGTTTTCATCTTCAAATAATATGGATCTTGGACCATAGCTAGAGGATCTATCAAAATTGACATAAATAGAGGAAATGTTAATTGCACGTGTAAGCCTGATACTGCAAGTGACACATGCAATAGGTGGTCAATATAAATACAGATGGCACACAATAAATTTTCCTCAAAATGTACAAAAAAGTTCAAAATTTTTGCCACACACAATACATAATTTACCTATTATAATTGTGAGAAGAAGGAATCAATGTGGCATAGATTATAATTTTACCGTCAATAGGGATCATGTCTACAAAGCACTCAAATGCAAAATAGAGCATGACAAATTTTACTCAAATGTTATAATTGATGAAAATGCTCTCAATGACCTACCAAGAAATACTGATGAAAATATTTTTAGTAAATCAAACACAGTGCAAATGGAATTTGATTCAGATACCAATGAAATCACATATGTTGGTCCTATTTTGGAGACTAATGAAGGTAATACAATAGAGCACACTACATCAATGGCTTCTAGACCACTGAATGCCCAAAGAGAAATGAAATTAATTCAATTATGGGTTAATATCCTCGAGTCAACTCCAATAACATTGATTGATTGGCCTGGTATTGGTGGTTCTCCTATCAATAAGTATGTAACATCAGGATTACTAGACATGACATTTCCAACTTTATTTACTGATGGTAGATGTGATTGGTTAGAACCACGAATGAGACGTGTGCATCTAAATGAATTTGTGAAGCATCTGTTGCAATATAGGGATCATAGGTTTGGTAAACATCCACGGTTCAGATATTTTATGATGAATATGATAATGTGACACCATGCACAAAATTCATCTACTGTGTTTGTGAAAAGAAATATCCAAGACATGCCTATTACTATCAATGAGTTACATGAACATATGGAAGTGATGCCATAGTCTCATCCAGCTGATAAGTTAATGCAGTTTGGAATGACATTAAGAGGAACAAGGTCATACTGGACTAAATGTCGTGTAGAATTAACAGACATGCTTCACCAAATTGGCACTCCAACAATATTTTTCACCTTAAGTGCAACAGATATGCATCGACCTGATATTCATGCTCTGATGCCAGGAATATGTCCAAACAATGCACGAGAAGCTCAAAATTGGTGAAAACAAAATATAATCAACTATCCTCATATAGTTGCACATTACATGCACTTAAGACATACAATATTCAAAAAAGAAATTCTAGAAAATGGAATGGATGTCAAAGATTTTTAGTGTAGGTATGAGTGGCAACATAGGGGTTCTCCACATGTGCATGGATTTTTATGGATCAATGGTGCACCCAATATGGACAATATTGATTGGTCAAATGAGGAGGAACGAAGAACTGTTGAGCAATATTTTCATCGCACTATTAATGCATGGAATCGTAGAGAAGATCCACATCAAATAAATATATAGGTGAGCTCATAAACATTTTATATTAAACATCTCATTAATATATGAGATAATTTAGTAAAAAATTTAATGATATAATTGATATATTTAATATCCTTATTTCAATTGTAGGCATTCCAAAATTTTGGTCAACATCCATGTCTCAAAAATACAGCACAACTTGCAGAGATGGATATTGACAACGACTATGAAGAACTACTAAATTGTGTTGAACGCCATACAATCTGAAGAGAGGGTGCATGCCTATGAAAAAAAAAAGGAAGGATGGTTTGCAAGTGATTATTATACCAACTAATAATTGTATATCATATTTTCATATCTACTTAAATAAGTAATAATATATACATTCCTTCTTTTTATTTTAAAGATATCATGCTCCTTGGCCATTGAATCTTAGGGGATCCAAATTATATGAAGATATAGAAACAGGTGAATTTTTTTTTGAACCAACAAGAAATGACGATAGAGTGAAATCACATAATCATCACATATTGCAATTATGGAGAGCAAATATAGATTGGCAACCTGTTTTGTCCAAACATGCAGTAATAAAATACATTGCAAAGTATGCATCAAAAGCTGAGAAAAGCTCAGAAACATATCACCAAATGTTGATGCGTCTTTCAAACTTGGAAAACCCTGATGATTTAGTTGCACGAGCATACAGAAGGCCTCTAGCAGAAACTGTCATAGAATGAGACATTGGAGCTCAATAAACTTGTCACATGTTTGAACTTCCACTGATGGAGAGCAGTAGAAGATTTGTCAATCTAAATGTCTCACAATAAGTCTTCAAATCAGTAACTCTGAATTATGAGCAGGACAATGATGAACAAACAAAATCTTTCATTGATGGATATAAACAAAGGCCTCTTTGTATGGAAGGCATCACATTAATTGATGTAGCCAAATCATGGATATACAATCCTAAAAGAAGAAGAGACAAAAAATGGGAGCCAAGGGAAAGAGAAGCTATTGTCAGAGTTTTTCCAAGGTTTGTATCCATTCCTCCACGTGGTTCGCAAAAATGGGCAGAGTTGTTTTTCAGAGTTATTACTCTACAAACCATTTCATGACATAAAAAGGGATATCGGTGAGGATACTAACTCCATAGTAGAAAAGTGGGACTCATTCAATTACAATGCTTGGCATGTGCAAAGAGAAACAATTATAGAGGAAGGTGAAAATAATAATAATTCAGAAATTAAAGATGATGAACCTATTGTGGAAAATACCATAGAGTATGAATGAGAAATCATATATAGGCTTCATAATGGTCAAAATATGCAAGTTTCTGAAATAGATTTGTTGGGAAGAAGAGACATGGATATAAATACAAATTGATCTAATGAATATCAGAGTAAAGAGTATATGATGGGAGCAATCAATTTCATTAAAAATATGAAGGAACATGGATGTCTCATTTATGATGATATTCCACAATGCATAAACTATACAACCCCTGGCAATAAACAACAAAAGGCAATGGACATAATTATGACACATTACCATAGCAATGAAAATAAAGGACCTTTGTCCATGATAATTCAAGGAATGACAGGAACAAGAAAGTCATATCTGATTAGTGCCATTCGTGAAGCCCTTCAAAATTCAGCAATGCTAGGTCCTTCTCCCCTTCTTTTAGTAGCGCCAACAGGAGTTGCAACGTTCAATATTGGAGCTTTTACAATTCATTCAAAATTAAGAATCCCAATAAGAGATTTTTCTCAGCTAGAAGGAGCATGTCTTACAAGTTTCCAAGAAGAAATGACACATATCAAATACATTTTGATTGATGAAATGAGCTTCGTTGGCAGATTATGCAGGAAAACATAGATTCTCGACTAAGGCAAGCATTTCCACAAAGTTCAGACAAAACCTTTGCAGGTATATGTTCTCTTTTATTAGAACCCACTACCACAATATGTCATTTTTAATTCAATACTTAACTATTAAATATAATAAAAATAATGTATAACTTAGTTATGTGTATTTTATATTATCTTTTAGGTGTATCTATGATTTTTGTTGGAGACTTGGGTCAATTGCCTCCAGTGAACGATAGGCCTGCATATGATAGCAAAAGACGAGAAAAATTATTGTGGGAGGAATTGAAAACTGTGGTGACTTTATTTAAAATTTTTAGACAAGATGGGCAAAACATCGGACAACAAAAATTTCGTCAACTTCTGACAAATCTTAGAGATGCAGACCCATAAATTGATGACTGGAAATTGCTTATGATGAGAACTCCTATCAATTTAAATGCTGCAACAAATGATGAGTTTAAAAATGTGTCCATTTGTTCTCCACAAATGAAAATGTGTATAATCATAACAAGATAATGTTATATTCATTGAAGCGTCCAGTTGCACGGAGCATTGCAACAAAAGTAGGAAGTGTTAATACAATAGAAGATTGTTCAAATGGAGAGCTTGATATTGAATTATTAATCGGTAATAAGTCAAGGGTGATGTTGACCTCATATCTTTGGGTAGAGGTGGGTCTTGTAAATGGAGCATTGGGGTATATTCGAAAGATTGTCTACAAACCAAAAAGTGCACCACCTGAGCCAACAACATATGTTATGGTTGAATTTGACAATTACTTTGGAATACCATTTGAAGATTGTCACCCAAATATAGTTCCAATAATACCAATACAAAGGGGTAGAGCACATCAACTACCATTAAGATTGGCATGGGCATTGACAATTCATAAATCTTAGGGACCAACTCTCTCAAAAGCTACAATTGATATAGGTCCAAGAGAGAAGAGGCTTGACATTTGTGGCTGTATCTCGAGTGAAATCTCTACAAAGTCTCCGCATAATGCCGCCATTCACATATGATCATTATGAGAAAATGAAAAATGACATACAACTTTCAAAATAAAAGACTGAAGAAAATAGACTCAAATGTTTAGAAGAATATTGAGGTATTTTTTATTTTCAAATTTGTATTAATGTCGATATTTTATAAGTAATGTATTGCTACATGTAAATATATATTTTTAGCTCTTTTTAAAAATTTAAATATATTTTTTCATCATTACTCAATGATATCAATTTTAAATTTTACTTTTTTACTATTTATATTTAAATTTAATCTCCTGAAACATATATAGTAATTAGTTATATTATTTTAAAATTACAATCACTTTAAAACACTTGCATCCATAATTCCTTGGATATATATATAAATATGGAAAAGTGTAAAAGTAAATTTTAAGTTTTCACTTATTATATTTTAATTTAATCTCCTAAATCATATATATATACTAACATGGATTTAATAATTTCTTAATGTGCAGGAAATATTTCAAACTATGGATCTATCAGAAAATGAATCTAAAATGGTTGATGCAAGTCCAAACTCTTCTATCAACTCTACTGCTTTATTTGAAACACCTATTAACAAGTGCACAAGATCTGTTTTAGAGACTTGCACTAAAATTCTACAAGATATTGAAAACCTTGCCTTATCCATTGATTATGTTTTTGATTAAGTTAAAAGAAGGTTTTACATGGACCTGAAACCAGAGTACATAACAGCGTAAAGAAAGAGCATTAAAGTAAACAAAATGAAACACCTGCTGGAAAACAACAGCAGGGACCAACAACCGTACAGTTCAAAAGTAGAAACTAAGAGAAAAAACAAACTACAAAATAACTACCAGCAAGAACTAGCTAATTATTTGTTATCATCTCCTCAGCCTTCTTCTGGAGGTCTTCCATCTTCTGGATTGTTTCTTGCAACTCCTTCAGATCTTTCAATTTTTTGGGGACCTTCCTCTGGATGCGCCCTCTAGTTCTCATCCCCGGCCTAGTATTGCCAGCATCCTCATCGATGGTGATTGTGGTTCTTTCTAGCAAGTTCCTTTCCATATACTTATGCAACATATTCAGATTCATAATGGTCACCTTCAGACCCTCGTTGATGTGGCTCAGAACACCTTTTATCATACTGTCATGGTTGCTAATTTTGGCTTCTAATTCTTTCATCTTGTCTTTAACTTTCTTTCTCATCTCAGCTGTGCCATCCTCATTTTTATTTTTGTTTTTAACCTTATCAAGAACTTTACTTTCCATCTTTCCCAGCTTAGTAGTCATGTTTTTCATAGCTTTTTCCATTTCCTGGATGTGGATTTTCATTTCCTGCATTTCCTTTTTCCAATCCATGTTCTTATCCTAATTCTCAGCATTATTCTTCTCCTCTTGCAAAGAAGCTTCCCTCAAGGGGATAGCAGGTTCCTCTTTGTTATTGTTGTTCTCCAGCATGGTCGTCTCATCCATACCTTCTTATTTTTTCAGATGTCCTCATTAGCATCACTTGAAGAAGGGGTTTTACCAGTCTCCTTACCTTTATTCTCTTGTCCATTTGTAATTCCTACATAAAACCCTTCTTCATCATTACCCTCCTCCTCTCTGATTTTACCATCCCCAGTATTTGGTATAACATTGATCATTTTTTCTTCCACAGGGACATCCTGAGAAGTAATATCAACCTCCATGGATAACATCTGAGTACCATCATCCTCTTTCTCGGCACCCCCGTTATAGTCAGGGGAATCTTCCATTTCTTCAGAAGAAGAATTATCCTGGGTCCCTTCCTCTTCCTCTTCCACTTCCTCCTTTTCTTCTCCATCTTCATGGCCATTCTCCTCTATATCATCATTCCCCTGTGCCAACCAATCATTCATATCCTCTTCCTAATCTTTTTCGTTCACTTCCTCTTTCTCATTGTTTATCTCTTCTTCACTAGACTCCTCTTCATTGTCTTCCTCAATGATACCCTTCCCCTTAGTTTGAGGCTTTTTCTCTAACTCCTCACTTATGATATCTTTGCCACTGGTATCAACAGGAGCTTTTCCCTTATTATTCTTTCTCTTCTTACTAGTCTCAGCTTTTGTCTCCCCCTCATTCTTCACCTTTCTTTTACCAGTGATCCTTTTAGGGATAGGGTCTAGAATGTTGTCCTGATGTGGTTGGAAATAAGAAGGATCAAGCCCTCATGCAGCACGGGGTTACAAGCCTTTTTCCTATATCCTGTAATGCTACTGTTCAGTGAACTCAAAAGATAGTAAGGGAAATAAATTCTCCTTTTATGCCTGAAGTGGTTAGCAAACACAAAATGAAAGTTGTAAATTTTGGAATACCACCCATCCAGTGTAAAATATTCTATCATGGCCTTCAAAATTTTGGCCCAGAATTCATCAATATTGGTAATATCCACATAGTCACCTTTCCCCTTAGTCATAAGGGCTTTCTCATCATCCGTTTTAGGGAAAATAGTAAAAGCTTTAGTTCCTAGCCTATGATTTCCTCTATGGAAATGGGTACCTTCAACAGGTAAACCAGTAATATCAGCTAAGCTAGAAATAGTAAGAGTGAAGGACTTGCCCCATAGATGAACCTTACCATTAGCCCAGCCATCCATGAACAAAGAAGTGATATGTTTGTCATGCCCGTGAAGCTTCTTCATGAACTGTGTAACCCCCCCTTTCTTCAGTTTCTTCCAAACTTTCCTATCCTGTCTCCATTTGTCACAGTTGGAAGGTTCCTCCCTCTTCAAATCACTGCCCATTTTTTGCTAGTTTTTCATGTGCTGGTTCGGCTTCTTACCAGTGATCTCCACCTTACTTCTCTGGTTAACTTTTCTTTTTTGGTTATCAATATTAACTCGTTGTCCGTGCTTTATTAACTGCAGAGTAATGATCCCACACTTCGCCTTACATGCAAACCTCCTCGGTAACTGATTTATCCTTGTCATCATTATGTTAAGTGATTTTTCCTTCATAGTGATTAATCCTGTCATAGTTGATTAGACTTGTAATCTCTAACTTAAGATTCGCTTCCCCTCTCCACTTTTGGGTGACTTCACTCAAGGTACCGTCATTTGCCAGCATGTCTGCCGATTTTTTGCCTTCACGATAAATGTTAGTGATGTGGCTTTCTTCAAAGGAGTTCATAATAATTTTAATTTTGTTAATGATGTGTTCTATAGTCCATGAGCTCTTAGACTTCCCTTTTATAACATTGATTATATTTAGGGAATCCCCTTCTAGCCATAATTTCATGCAGCCCAAATCTTTCGCCATCATAACCAAGTAAAGAGCAGCTTCAACCTCCGCCACATGGTTCGTTTGGATACCCAACAGGACAATAATCGCTCCTAAATAGTTTCCAGCAGTATCTCTTATAATCCCTCCACCTCTAGCCCTTCCAGGATTTCCCTTAGCCAAACCATCAAAGTTCCCTTCAAGCCATCCAAAGGGAGGAGCAGTCCACATAACATTGTCTTTGGGATTCTGAATCTGGCTCTTTTTTAGTCTCTCCCACGAGATAATATTGTCCTTCTTGGGTTGAGGATCCCATTGACTACTATCTTTCCTTCCCATACTTCTATAGTTCTCCATTATACTTCTAGTTACAGAACTTGCAACCATAGAAGGAGGGGCCTTTTTCTCTCTAAATATTCTATTATTCCTCTCCTTCCAAAAAGGACAAGTAAAGTGGGGAAAGACAATTTTCCATATATCCCTAGCATTTTTGTCATAGAAAGGACCCTGCCACTACTGGAAAAACTCCTGGATAGAGTTAGGTTTCACCCAATTGAGCTCAAGGGAAGACATAGTAGTGTCCCACACCTCTCTAGTGAAAGAGTAGTGTATCATAAGATGATTGCAATTCTCAGCTTCTTGACAACACAGGGCACATATATTAGGCATTTGAAACCCTCTTCTCATAAGGTTGTCCTGTGTGAGAATTTTGTTCTAAACAAGCAGCCAAAAAAATATGTTAATTTTAGGGGTAAGGTCCTTATTCCATACCTGCACCCACAAAGGCTGAGCCTCATTAGGGAGGAGAAGTGTCGAAGCAAAAGCAACTGAGAACTTTCCAGAGGTAGTCGAACCCCAAATAAGTTTATCATCCTCATTTTCTCTAATAAACCAATTGTTTAATTGTTTATTCACTTCTTTAAATCTGATATCCTTCAACCCAAGGTCTATCCACTCTTCATTTTTCCAATAATCACTAACAAATTCACCTATAGAATCTTTACAATCCTAGATAGCATTCTCCCATTCTTCATTCTCTATAAGAGGCTTCTCCGACATCCATTTATCATTCCAAAACTAATTTTTTCTGCCATTTCCTAGCTTCCAAATAGCACCTTTGCTTATAAGATTCTTGCCTTTACTTATACTATTCCAGACAAAAGATCCCTGGATATCATTTTGAGATTGGAGCATTCCTTCAAGATTACTGAGATGATATTTCCTTTTCATTATCATATTCCATTCTTTCTCATCTTCAAAGATTCTCCAGCATTGCTTTGCTAGGAGAGCTTTATCCATTGATTATGTTGAAGAGCTTGAAATAATGCAAATGAAAGATGTTGCACACAAGGTTAAGGAGACATATACAAAAGTGGCTGCTTTTCTAGGTTTTATGGAAGAAGTATATCGCGATCATTTGCAAAATAAAGGTCGTAATACCATTCTAATCGCTGAAGAATATGTAATGTATTTACACCATTACAACGAAGTGTTCTTCATGTAGTTTTTATGTTGTGGTTTCAAATTTTTTAAATAAGTGTTATATGAACCATTTATAAACTTATAAATTTTTATGTAGATTATGGGGTTTTCTCTTCAATGCTTTGTTATAGTTTATGATTTATATTGTAATGTGATTTGGCCTTTTTCCAACATATTTTAATCAAATCTATAAATTTAAACCATTTATAAACTTATAAATTTTGATGTAGATTATGGGGTTTTCTCTTCAATGCTTTGTTATAATTTATGATTTATATTGTAATGTGATTTGACTTTTTTCCAACATATTTTAATCAAATCCATACATATTATTAATATAAAGTATCATATATGTGGTTTTACTTTATGTGGCTTCAACTCCAATCTTTGATATGATTTATGTTGATAATTGTAATTTTTCTTGATGTTACTAAAAATGGTTTTTGATAGAATATGTCATCAAATATTTATTCAACAATTATAAATTTAGTATATCTGAACTATAATAAGTTTTTTATTTTTCTTTCAAAGATTAAAAATATTTTCAAAAATATGCTCTAAAATATAAAGCAAATATCATTTGATAACTCTTAATAAATGGAAATATTTGGAAAATGTTTCAAATTATAAGCAAAATCTTTTCAAATTAAGTGGCATTGTATATTCTTAATGAGTCACAAGTTATAGATATAATTCAATATGATTAAATAATGAAATAAAAAATTGATGCCTTCACCTCATGTACTGCATGTCTCCTAAGTCCTGGTGCTACTACTAGTTCATCTATATTTATATTTCATAATATATTCAATACACCGCGAGGTGCCTATTTTTTCTAATAAACCTAAGTACAAAAGTTCTCACATATGGTGCAACGCAAATCTATTTTGTACGCCCAATTGTGTTGAGATTTTCAAGGAAAAACTAAATTTATGGTGGTACAACTTTTGCAGTATCAGTTTGCCTACGGCTGCAACAAACAGCAATATGATTTTTTTACGGTAACTACTAAATCTAATAGAATAAGTATTATTAAATATAATATAAAAGTCTAATTATTGGAAAATCTTTGTACTTAATGCGTGCTACGTTTTCATTTTGGTGCTAACATCGAATTATCTCCAAGCTCGGGAAAATTCTGTTGACTTCCCTTTCACACCGACAAGCAAGCGACCCAGTATTTTAAACCTCTAAATCCAGAGTCCAAAGCAGGAAACAAATAAACGGACAATTTTCCCGGCGTTCAACAATTTAGCATTCTAGCCAGGGTTTTGAATATACACATTATTTATACATCAGATCAGTGTGTGTAACGTCTTAAGGAGACTCCAGAGCTGAAAATAATGGCGGAAATAAGGAGAGATGAATTGCCACTTCCAACACTCTTCGAGCAGGCTAGGAAAATTCATTCTGCGGCATCAGATTCTACCGTGGATCAGGTAACGCCTTTTTAATACTTAATTAACTTTATTCAGTTTATAACAAAGTTATGACCGTGCAATTTTTAGCGCATTTGATCTTTGTGATTCTGTAACACAATGGCACCATGGATGGATTTTCTTAATGCTTTTTGTGGATTGTTAAATTTTGTATGGGTTTTCCATTGATTAAACTTAATAAATTCAGGAGCATTTCCTAGTTATAAGGGCTATCGTCTCTGTCCTACCTTTGTAACTTATTAGGGGTGGTAGCAGAGCCGTGCTTAGACGAAGCTATTTTTTTTTATATTTGGAATTTTCACTTTCTGGGGTTTTTGTGGTGCTGTAAAGTCTTAAAACTTAGGAATGCATCGCTCCTCAGCTTTGGCAAACAATAGACTGAGGTAATAATTCTCGCTAGTTAGAGCACCCTCTTTGATAAGTTTGAAGTGTTTTTTTAACATTGTGAATTCCGTTATGCTTGAATATACCCCACAATTGCTACAACCTTCCTAACTGTTCAGCAGAGTTATGGGCTATCGGGCTCTCTTAATGGAGTGAGGGGTTATGAACCTAAGTTATGTTCATACAAATATCCCCATTTACCATAACACTACAATTCCGCAACTTTTGGAAGCAATTCCTGGCCTGTTTGGCTTGATATTGGAACCTCGCACTTAGATATATCCTCATGTGAGGGAAAGAAAGAACTCTAAAACCATGAGAGCTACTTTTTACCCCAGATTTTTACAGCACCTTACTTAGCAAGTTAAATACTTAAACTTAATGTTAAAGTTCCAGGTTATCAAATATGGTGCCACACCAGCAATGTTTTGCTTGGCTGTCCTGAAGTACCAAATAAAAGGGATAGTCTGAAACTTGTTTATCACGTCAAGTATTTTTCTGATCCTTATGTGTGACCACATGATTTGTATTGTTTATTATGCGACTTGTGAAAATGAGTATTTTTTTATCTGCTTGGTAAAAAAATAACAACTATTAGTCTTTAACTTTACAACTAAAAGGTAAAATTGAAACAACTAATGGTTTTGTTGGCCAATACTCTCATGCCATTCAACCCTGCTCAGCTATTGTGCCCTCTCTCCCACCATTACACCACAATTCATCAACTGTTGGAAGCAAAGTTTTCTTGGCTTAATTTTGGATGCAAATTTTGGCCTGCTAGCATTTGCCTTAATTACTGACATATTTTAACTATACTATTGGTGATCTATATTTGAGGCTCCAGCCCAGCAACAATAGAGTAAATATTAAATTACAAACATTATAGAATCATTTATACCAGCAACAAAGACTTAAATAGAGCATATCAAACCATAGATGTACTACTGGCAGAGTACTCTCTGAGTTGCAAAAACTGGCCGAGTTTTCTGGCCTGGCGAGTTTTTATGACTTTTACTGGCACCAAAAACTTGCCGACTTTTTGGCAAAAACTCGCCAAGTACTTGCAGAGTTTTTGCCAAAAAATCGTCGAGTTTTTGTTAAAAACTCAGTTGTAGTACTAGTTTTATAACAGCACTTAAAGGCAAAAAACGGCCCAAATTAATTTCATCTCATTTCTTCACTTGTATTTTGCTGAGAGGGGGAAAATAGTCTTCCAAACACTTGCAAACTGATTTCTATTGATTTGAAGCGGATTTGAGGTGGATTTGAAGCAGATTTGAGGTGGTCTTTGAAGAGGATGACATCAATGTTTTGGAGAGGCAGGCTATGGAGGAGGGGGGTGGATTTGGTTTCACACTGGATGACATTGAGTTGAATGATTAGTCATTGCTAGTGCCCGGAGAAGCTAGAGGCAGAGCTACATCTAGGATGGAGGACGAGCCACAGACTGGGTCAGACATACCGAGTGAGGAGGCACACTCATGCCTAGTGCAGATTTCTAGGACTAGACCCTCTAGTTCTACCTCTTCCTTAGTTTTTACTAGAGCCGGGAAGAGGAAAATGTAATTCAAATGATGTATTTACTTTTAGTTTTACATAAATTGTTTACTATTTTGCTTCCTGCCATCAACATTCCTCACGAGAATGTGATTTTGTACCCACTTTGTGTTTAAATATATCTAGACTAAGCTTGTTTCTTTTGTGTTCTCATTTATTGACTTATTGGACGCATCTTCTCATTGAATTTTGCAAAACAAGTGTATTTCTAATTAAATTTAAGCAATTTTTTTAAGTTCCTGAGTTTTTTGCCGATTTTTTGCAGAAAACTGGCTGAGTTTTTCCCGAATTTTTATTTCAGGCTTTGGCAATTTTTTTGGATTTGGTGAGTTTTCCAACTATGTATCAAACTATTACCTTGCTAACTGAACCAAACAAACTAAAACATATAAATAACTAAGAACCTATACACCAAACCACATATATAACTATAGAAAGCCATAGAATGGTAGCAATAACATTCTCCATCAATAAAAAATAACCACAAGGAGAATAACACTTAAACCGGCACCAAGGAAACACCAAAAAAATGTGAAAAAGGTACAATAGTTGCTACTACTCATAGCCAAGGATCAAGTATACTGAACATGAATACCACCAAAACATATGGACACTTTACAGACTGGTGCTGGGGGCGCTATGGCCCAACACTTAGAAACCTTAAGACCAGAGTAATTTCCACCAAAGGAGCAAAAGGACCATTGGCTGAAGAGGATTACAATACACTTGCAATGTGACTCATTACAAGAGTATTCACCAACAGTAAACTTGGAAGAATTTTGGCAGCATTCGAACCACACTTGTGTATTGGCGAATTCCCTTATGAAAACTTGAGAAAGTACCAATTCATAGACCAACAAACAAGCTGGGAAAATATTAATGGTTTTCAAAATCATGTCTCAAAACACCTTAAAGGTGGTGGTCAACTTGGGCATAACTGTTAACGCCACCATGAAGGTTCCTTCTCAATTACTGAAGCAGTAAATCATTAATTCACCTGTAACCTCCAGTTCAATCCACTCAAAATTGGTGCCCAACTTGAGTTAATATCCTGTCTCAAAATAAGCAGATATGGCAAATGATAGAGCTTGTCATAGCTGATCATGATTCCAAAGTAATTCCACCCTTTTTTAGCTCTTATACATCATAAGATGCTGTCATAACATAGAATTCTACAAAAGAGGGGGGCTCCAAATCTGCCATATTTATCCACCTTACGATGATTTGTGAACAAAATTACTGACACTTGGCATTAGATGCTTTACACAAATTTTAAAAGCCCCATTTGAGCTGGAGCACAAATATCAAATAAAATTAGACTACATTTAAATATTATGTGTAATTATGCAAACGTATCGGATAATAAAATAAGTAAATCTGAAAGTTGCAAAGTTTGAGACACCTTAATTCTCAACACCATGAAGCTTAATATGTTGGATAACTTCTGTTCTTCACAGTGCCCTTGTAACCATTCCATCCTCTAGCAATGACATCATGAATTGATATCACCAGATGTCAGACTGCCATCCTAAGATTCTAACAGAATGCTTTTAGAATTTGATTGTCAACCTACATTTCATGGATATCATCTTGAAGCTCCCTTATTAATTCAGGACCATATTGCCGCAAAAGGATCCTAAATTTACTCAATTGTTTGCAGCTAACAAAATTATGAGATGTTCTATCTACCATGTTTTATGCTCTTTGTAAGGAGAATTTGCATAACTTTAGCCCTATGTTTCCTCTTTGGCCATTATGTAGACTTTATATCTTTCTAGGTTCTTGCCTATGCTGTAATCCTCAAGTATAAAGCGGTGATAGGTTGTTTCAGTACAGTAGAGTTTCCTTAAAGATAAATCTAAGATTACTGGTTTGAGTCTGGGTATGCTGTTAAGGCAATGTTTCTTTTTGGGTTTGGGTTGGTTTGTACAAAAATTATATAAAAATCATATGGTTCAATGAGTTTGACTCAAAACTTAATGGCTGAATCTTGAGAAAACATCATAATATAAAATAAATATATTATATATATACATATATTCAGCCTAAAATAGTCAACTACTTTAACACATAACCACTCCATCCCAACTAAATGTCTAATAAATTAGAAGGACAATGAATGTACAACTTCCAAACAATAAATAAATATAACGTGTGAGAAGAATTCAGCCACAAGATAGAAAAGTAGATTTTTTCATCCCCCCAAAACAAGCAGTGCATTGTAAACCTGACCGCTACTGTGAATTTATAGACTACTTGTACCCTTGACCACACTAATTTTAAACTTCAACTCAATTTTTTGATCCATAATTCATCCACAAATCCTCAATTTGTTGCAGATGTGAATCATGATAATGGTTGTGGATCCACAAATCCAGAAAGAAATTATGCAAATAGGCAGCATTGTGGTTGACATACTATGATAAAACATTTTCATGTTATTGCATCAAATGTAAGTTGATACATTGGGAGTAGGGCCCATAGTAGCCAGTTATGGTGTTAACCAATGGTGTTGCCAGAAAACCAATGATGGCGACTTTTTGCCAACCATTAGACATTTTATCTATCCAGCCATGATTTCATACAATCAGAACATCAGACCGTGGATGGTGCAATGAATAATTAGCATCAGATCCTCACATTTATAGAACATTGTATTTGGATTGCCAAATCCCTTATGATTAGTGCTTTTTATGTCAGGATGAGTAAGCAAACCTGCGATTCTTTAATATTAGTGTTTCCTCCATTGGACATAACAACATGATAAAACAGGATGAACTGAAAAAACATGTTATCAATAGTTTTTGGTTCAAAGTTGATGACAAATATTCATTAGAAGATCTTGTTGTGCACTGCATTGCAAAATAAAATAGTGTACTTCCATCTCTTATATGTTTTAGCATATGGGATATACGATAAATTCAAGCAAGTGAAACGGTATGGTAAGAGGCCTGTGGATTTTTATCTATATAGAATGCTGGTAGTACCTATTGGAAGTGAAAAGAATGATGTTTCAGTTGCATGTTCTGTATGTCATTCTCAGTGATTATGGTGGTAGCGCAAATGTCAAATGGGTTGCATTCACAAATTCTGAAGGTGCTGGTCTATTTGTTTGCATCTATGATGGCTCTTTGGAATGAGTGTAGCATAAGATAAAAGAATAATTAAGTGTGTGAAGTTTGAACTATAGTGCTAGGAGTAATGAGCTCGGAGGAGAATATTAGTGATTGTGAAGGCAATATGAAGTTTAGAGATATGGTGATATCTAGCAGGCAAAGCCTTACAATCAGGCAAGAAAACACCTTGGAGGAGAACACAAAAACTATTTCTATTGCTATTTTGGTCTTGGATAAGCATTATTTTGAAGACGGAGAAAAGGAATAATTAATAAATCAGTGGTAGCATCAAATCTTCTGAGACCTTGTCAAATAGGAGCAGCTTCTTCTCTGCTAGTTGTTAATATTCTACTCTGCTAGGGATAATGACGGGGAACAGGGAGTCCTCCCTTTTTCATTATTAGTACGGCAATGTTACATCCCATTTAGTTCCTATGCTGTTTTGGATATGCTTACAATGTACCTTGATTCTCAAGTAAGGTAATGAAAATCTTATATTACAACAGAATTTAAAAATAAGGGAGGATGGGCTCTAGAGTGTAATTGGGAAGGTTAATACTCTGACACCAGGTTTGCCTGTTTACAGGCATGTACAAGTACTGTGTCCCATTCCCAGCCTGGCCAATATCCTCTGCAAGATTCAGATCCCGTGTGGATATGGCTCAGGTTTGTGGGAGACAAACCTGAGGCAGACCTAGGCAGCATCTCTCATGCCTGGGGCAATCCCAGGGAAAACCCAAGGCCCCATGACCAAAAAAATTCATTGAAAAAACATGAAGAAAAGCAAAATTAATGGACTATGTTTCCATGTTCAATTGTACCATGTTGATGCAGTTGAACCACTGACTATTGCTTCGCTTTGAAAATATGCGATAAATATGAACTGTTCTGATTTGTCATTTAACATTTGGTATTGGACTCTCAATTATTTGTTGTGTTCTGCGGTAAATTTTGTATAACTTGTGTGAATAATGGCTATTTCTCTATTTAAGTATTTTATAGATTTTGTATGGCTCTACGTAGGCTTTACCAAACCTGTGTAAAAAACACAATTGGCAAACTGCCACAACTTAACCCTAAGCCCAAACCTGAACTAGATCCCAAATTGTCAACTTAATTTGGCAAAGCCTTGTTATACTCAGGAGTTGCTGAGCTATTAAAAGAGGTATGATAAGGCATGGTTGCAAGGGTTCTCATCATGTTTGGAAAATATCATACATACTTCAAAGTCTTGATTTTGTACTAATGTTGAATGGCATCAACATGCACACACACTCTTTGAAGGCCTTAATTAGAAAAAAATGGCTTTGAGCTTCAAGAATTATCTATAAAAATCATAGTTCCCAGACTTGGACTTGGCTTGGACTCAGCAAGGCCGACTTGACTTGTGACTCGGTTATGACTCGACAAAATGAAAAAACCCTTCAAATTTAGAGATTTTTAACGATTCAAAACTTGTTTCATGCACCCATTATTGAATGAAGCTTAAAGACACTATAACATCATCAAATATAAGCTAATTTGATTACAAACATAAACATACATCCATCACATAACTACAAACATAAATTGTAGCCGAAGGAAATAGAAAACATAGATATATAGAATTATAAATATTGTCAAATGTATATAAAATCCATGAAACCCATGACATCAAATGTTCCCAAACATGTGTAAACAAAAACAAGTCTATGGCTCAGGCTCTAGCTCAGCCTTAGCCTTAGAGTAATCTGTTTGCCTCCTACAAAGGCGTGTAAGGTAGGCCCTGGATGACTGAGTAGCCATCATCTCCGCCTGTGAGGTGCCACAATGATCAACATCAGCTGTGCCTGTGTCGGATCGTGCTCTATCCTCCTTTGCCATAGCCATAGCCTCGGCCTCTCTGTCTGCTTGGTCAACCCACCCATGGTCCTCCTTAGTGAAGACAAGATCGGTAGACTCAGTGAGCCACTCAGACTCTGGATCGATCTTTGCTAGAGTGATCAGAGAGGAGTCAATGTCCAAAATCTGTTTGGTCCTAAGATAGAGGTTGTAATGAACAAAGACAAGATCATTCAATCTCTCTGTAGACAATCTATTACGCCTCTTCGAGTGGATGTGCTCGAACATGGACCAATTGTGCTCACATCCAGAAGTGTTGCATGGTTGACTCAAAATACAGATGGCAATTTTTTGAAGGTTTGGAGTTGAGGGCCCAAACATTTGCCACCATCTACCTGAAACAAGGAAAAGAAAAAAAATTAGTCCCATTTCCAACTTTAAGGCTAAATTACAAAATAAAAAATTAAAATGCATAACTTATAAGCCATAAAATTAAGAATATATTTCTGCCTGGCTACAATTCTGTTCGAGCATCTGTGCACATCTTACTCAAGAAAATCACCCTTTCTTCATTATTATATTTATCCAGCTCAATTGTTGTAGTTGAGGTTGTACCATGACTACACATCTTTTGTATCACTGTATATAGGCCACTAAGAACCTCCTCATCCACCTTGAAGTCAACACGGAAACAAAATGCCAGATTGAGGTATTAAGCTACTGCATGGATGGGTCTGTGAAGTTGGTTTTGCCATCTCCTATCAATTATCTCCCAAATGGGGCCATACTTATCCTCAAGTCCCACCTATATCGATCTAATGGCCTCCTTGGTCTTATCCATGCCCTCATATATATAGCCCATAGAGGGCTTCTCCCCATCAACAACTCGTAGGAGAACTGCGAGGGGCTTAGTGACCTATAGATAAATGTTAAACAAAAGTAGTTAAGTCACAAGTTAAATAAAAATAAGCAAAATTGCAAAGTAACAAGTTTCAAACAAAACAAAAATATGCATATAAATTTAAAGAAAATTCTAAATACTAAATGTTAAATTGTAATAAATTTATCTCCATGATTTCTCCACAAGGGGTCCAAAAACCTGGCTCATCAAAATTGCAATCTACCACAACCATCCTTGCAGTGGTCGTAGCATAGGACGGGGAATTCCACTCTTCGCTAACAAACATGTGCCTCAAAGCTGCCGTTGATTTCATCAAGGATTTTAGTGTGAGGAAATTTGAGGCAAATCTCGTGATACTAGGACGAGCCAACTCCTTTTGCCCCGTGTATTGCCTCATAATGCTAAGGACCAATGCATGATTGTAGATAAACTTGCAGATATTTTTGGCCCTTTCAACGCATGATTTCACCCATTCAAGCTTACCAATATCCTCCAACATGAGGTCAAGGCAATGGGCCGCACATGTAGACCAAATTTTTTTCAGGTGCCTCTCCATCAAAAGTTTACCTGCAACAATTTTAATTTAATTAGAAATTTAGGTGTGTTAAGAAAATTTTAAATAAATTCATAGATGCCTCTTCATCAAAATTGAAAAAGTTAAAAGTTTACTTGCAACAACATAACTTGTTGCATTATCCGTCACCACCTGCACCACACTGTCTTCCCCCACCTCATGCATGAATTCCGCAATAGCCTCACATGTATGTGGCATTTTTTACATGTGAGGAAGCATCAATGGACTTCAAGAACATGGTGGCTCTTGAAAATAAAGCAAAATAATTATCAATTATCATAGATCAATCAACAAATCAAAATCGAAATTATTCAATGCATTTAGGGAAGTAGGATGATCAATCACCTCCGCAGGAAATAAGAAAATTTAGAAGTGTTCTTTTCCTCCTATCTGTCCAACCATCTGTCATGATGGTGCAACCCTTTTGGCTCCAAGACTGTTGGTGGACCTCTAGCTCAACTTTTATATCCTCAACCATTTCTAACAAGAGGGGGCCACTTAACTCAGCATCAGTAGGGGCTTTAAACCCTGACCCATTAATGGTAACAACATCTACCATGCCTTGCCAGTAAGGAGATAAGTCACAAATAGATTATGATTAGACAAAACAGAGTTCCAACTTCAAAGTTTCAAACTATAAATTTTAAAATTTACTTTTAAAAACTTAAAGCAATCAAATAAAAAAGAATTACCTGGCTGCAATAAATGGAATGTTGCAAAAGTACCAAAACTTGCAAATTTGTTTTCTTGCAGCATCATGAGCCTCCTTGTTCCAACCCATGCTCTCAAACGAGGGTTGTGCGCTAGGAGTATTGCGTGGCACAAAAAAACTATGCAACTTGGATCTCCGGACTTTAGGGCCAAAGATATTGTCACTAGGAGGAGTGGAAGCAAACGCACTAGTACTAGTAGAAGCACTAGGACGAAAGAGAGGCATGGTAGAACCCTCTCCAACACAGCCTGCGGATGTGGATGCAACTGCGGGTGTGGATGAATGGGAGCCAATAGCACTTAACTCTTCCAATTGCCTCTTCCTAGTTTCCTTTTCCTTTTCATGTGTTTCTGACTGGACATAATAGAAACGTTTTGTCTCGACAGTTTGTTTTTTACATATCTCAATATCATGGCCATGTATGCCAACAATATGGTATTTAAATCTATTGATGCCACCATGATTAATTTCTTTACAAAAAAACATTTTGTTTGATTTTTTTGTCTACCAGAAAAGTCTTTAGTATATTTCCAAGCTTCATCCTTTGGAGACATTTGGAAAAATTAATGTTTTCAAAACGTGAAGGCTGCTGCAATAAGACAATTTTATAAAGTTATAAACTAATAGAAAAAATCAGCAAACCCTATATTTTTTAAGAAAAAAATTGTAAATATATGTTTACAATTTCTTTCTAAAAAATGTAGGGTTTGCTTATGCTATTATTCTACTTCTCTCATTGAAGTATGCAATTTATGTTCAATAGAAAACATTCAAGATTTGAAAAGTTAATCTAAAAAAAAATAACAAACAAATGAAAAATCCATAAGCATACAAAAAAAATCAACAAAATTTATAAAATTTAACACTTACCTCTTTCAAATGAGTTGAGAATGCTTGCTATGGACTCTTTGATGCTCTCAATGCAAACCTATGGCCTCCCCAATGTGATTTATCATTTATGGACTCCTTGATGCTCTTCTTCCCTACAGGTTGCAAACCTATGGCCTCTTCTTGTCCTTCATCTCTCTCACTTTTCCTTTCTTCTTCTCACAACTAGCAAATAAAATGACTTTTAGTGCAAAATAGAAGACATAAGTGAAATTTTTTTGGGAAATAACTTTTTTTTGTTTTTTGCTGGGCTAATATGCTAACGCCAGCGCGAGTCATGGAGCTCGGACTCGACGAGTTATGCTATAACTCACATGAATCGCGAGTCATGCGAGTTATGGCTCATAACTCGTCGAGTCATGGAAACGAGTTATCATGACTTGTTTTGGTCTGCACGGCTCGTCAACTCGGACAACTCGCTGAACTCGCAGTGAGTTCAGGAACATTGATAAAAATAGTCTATGGCTGTCTGGGCCACAGCACATTTATCCTTTTTTGCTACTTCATGTGGCTTTCTGTAGTTGTCTCTTATGTTAGTTTTGGATTGCAGCTGTTGTGGCATTTGTAGTTACAAATGCTCTTGATAAGATAGTGTATGTTTGGGTCATCAATCTCACTTTTGTCTTCATCTGTTTTGGTAAAGTTAGTTTTATGGTTCAAATGCATACCAGTTTGGATCCCATGGCCATATGTGTTTGCAATATGACAGCAGTTACTAGTTTTAGGAGCTTGCACATCATGTTGTTCAAGCTATACCAAAGAATATTGAAGATTTGTTACTTCTAAGGACACGAGTAAGCAAATCTTTGATTTTTCCGAATGAGTGCTGCCTCTAACAGAGAACAACTGAATATGCTAAAACAAAAGTAAACAATGGTTGTTGAAAACAGCATGTAAATAGTAGTAACATTTGGTTTAAAATTGAGGTTAAATGTGGGAGAAACAGATCACATGATTTAGTTTTTCACACAATGTAGAACCAAACAGCAAACGTACACCTTTTCAACATTTAGTCTAGCTGTTGGCCTAATACTTTTCATGCAGTTTTCAAGACATATTTTGCTACAGTTTGGTTTAAAGTATTTTTTGAATGATGGGATGAGGTACAATGATGTTTTTTGAATCATTAATGTTTTAATTTTATCTTTGCATGGGGTGATTTTCAGGGTAAATTAAAACGGGCCTGTGATCTTTTGCATCAATGCGAGGCTATGATTGACCGGTTAGGATTATTCTCATCAAATGAGGAAAAAGAGGACATCAGTACAGCAGATCTTAAATACTTGTTGGTAGGCTTCGGACTTCGCTAACCGTACACTTATTGATCATGCAACATTTGCTTTAATGCTATAGGAATGCCTTTTTCTTTTCTGAAATATTATTGTATTTTTTTCTTCATTTTTAAAATACCATGAAATTGTTTACATTGTTGAAAATGCCATTGCAATCTTTTACATAAGTATTCAAAATAAAGGATTGAATCATTATTGTCTTATAATCTGCTGGAGGAGACATTGTACGTACTTCTGCTTGATTGCTTTACTTGTTTTTGCTTTCTAAATTTAGCTTTGATGTTACCATTTTTTGATAAAAACTTATTAATTTTTAAATTAAATAAGAGATTTATTTGTCTGTGCTTTCTAAATTTAGATTTCATGTTGCCATTTTTTAATTTTAATTTTTTTTATTAAAATTCTAATAAGAAATCTGGCTCTGTGAAGACAGTACATGAGTACTATTGTCACCTCAACCAAACATTTCCTCAAAAAATGATTGTCATTGCATTTTAGGAATTAACATAATAAACATAAATTTTGAGTAAACTCAAAATATTCAAATAGGAGTTCAATGGGCAATTTTTTCAAGATTTCCAGTATCTCTGCTTTCACCACATTAGCTAAAAGTTAAATTCACAAGGATTGGGCGTTTGTGCTTTCTAAGACTTAGTGTTTTGTTGTTTGAAATTCAGAAGTAGGGGTTTTTGAACTTTCCAAGGAGCTATTATTGATGCAGAGGCACAGAGCCCGCTAGATTGTAATGCTCCCTTTTTGGGATATTCCTGATTTTTTTTTTCTAAAACAACAATACCAATGTAAGATGAGAGTTGCAATATATCTATAAATATATTTTTATCAAAAGTGAGAAAATTTATTATGGTTCAACTTATAATTCTATGAATAATTCAGAAGAGTGCTTATCTTGATTTTCTGCAATAATACTCCTTCAAACTGGCCTGTCTAAGATCAATAATACTAAGATCAATTGAGTAAATAATAGCACAATACTCAATTGATCAAGTTGTGAAATCTCTGTTAATACTTTGCATCATGTCCTTTACTCAACAATGACGAAACCAAGGACCCCGTTCCTAGTTCGTCAATGGTAGGAAAAGATCCCATCCCTCTAAACCTTAGCCCACTCCATGGGCCCGAACTTCGTCTGGTTTGCAAGTACTAGCTAGAATTCAAAACCAATATATGTGATATACTTGCTAGATTATTGCTGATTGCTTGATTTCTATTCATTGTCATTTCTTGAAGGATTGATGAGTGGATGCTTAAAATGATATTTGAAGGAGTTGATGCTTAAATGATATTTGAAGGAGTTGATGCTTAAATGATTGATATTTGAATGATTTGATGCTAGAATGGTTGCTGATTGCTTGATTTCTATTCATTGTCATTTCTTGAAGGATTGATGAGTGGATGCTTAAATGATACTTGAAGGAGTTGATGCTTAAATGATTGATATTTGAATGATTTGATGCTAGAATGGTTTCTGATTGCTTGATTTCTATTCATTGTCATTTCTTGAAGGATTGATGAGTGGATGCTTAAATGATACTTGAAGGAGTTGATGAGTGGATGCTTAAATGATTGATATTTGAATGATTTGATGCTAGAATGGTTGAGCTGGAATGGTTGATGTTTGAATGATGGATATTTGTATGATCGATTGATTGTTTGCTTGCTGGTTTGTTTGTTTGATTCCTTTATTCTCGGTTGATGATTGATGGATGATTGAATGATTTCCTTTATGGATTTATGAGTGATGATTTAATGATTACCGATTTGATTTATTGGTGAACAATGGTTGAATAAATGCTGAATTGACGAGTGGTGATGTATCTAAAGTGTCGACACCTTTCACAAGAATTGACTCACCTCCCTTTGTAAGAATTGAGTCACCACCTTTCATTGTTGTCTTTGAGAATAATAATTTTATTTCCAATTTGTTTCCTTTATTCCTATGGAGAAGGAAAAAGTACACCAACCTAGAGACTGATTAAAGTCTCAAGGGATGGACCTCCCCTTGCGCTCCCTCACTTCAACTAGCACACAGAGCTAGGGGGATCAAAGGGATGTTTGTTGTAGAAAAGTTTTAATTGATTTTAAGTGTTGAAGTGCAAGTGACTTTAATTAAATAAACACAAAATGCAGATAAATGCTAATAACTGGAGTAAACCAATAGATAATGATATTTGGATTACAAAAATTGAGAAGGATAACTACGACACGCAAACACTGAGCTGGGCAAGCTCACTGCCTTGATGATAGCACAGGTACAGGACGATAGCGTAGCACACTAATGTCCTATACGGATAGAGTACGAAGACAATGACAAAAAGTAAATAAGACTAACATATACTAAGTTAATGTACAAAATGGAAAACAATGCGTGAACATAATAATAGAGATTACTACAATGCTATGAATATAACGATAAAAGCAAAGAGGGGAGGAGTAACACCGGATTTGATGTTCGATAGAGTTGATGTATTGAGCTTGCTCCTTCACAAAACCTGCACACACAAAGATGGGAAAATTGTTGGGGCTGTTGGAGACCCGCCTCAGTCAGATCCTTGCTTTGGTGTTTACACCTCCTTAACAGTTGAATAGACACAAATCGGTGATAGATAAACAAAAGTAAAAGATACGTAATGATAAATTGCCAAGAGAATGATCAAGATACTGTTGATATGCTCAAAAGGCACAAATAACCAAAGAGAGTGAACTCCCCTCAACTCCACAAGATGAGAATCGGACGCGTGAGTGAAAATGGGAGCTTTCAAGACCAAGAAACTGTCCAAAAACTTGTATGGAAAGCTTGTAGTTAGTGTGGATGAGTAGAATGGAGCTAAAAAATGGTGGGAGAGATGTTCAAGAAGCCAAGAGAGAGTTCAAAATTGTGAGAGAGTAACCAAGAAGTGTTAGAGAGAGCCAAATGAAGTTCAAAATGAGGTTAAATGCATGCAGGGTCGAATCCTATGTCGGTGGACAATGGTATCGAGCATTACACTTGTAGGTTGGTAGTTTATACCGCCTCAATGACAACTTGCACGTCTGTAGATTTGTGGACGAGTGCATGCTACACAGACATCTCCATGGCACGCACGCATCCTGTGCTATCCAGGCTGTGTGGCTGGGATTCTCAAGTGGGTGGTGATATGGCATGCTGAGCGAATGTATGCAGATGATGTGGATTTTGAGTCTTAGGCTAAGGTGAGGGTGATGGTAAAAGACAATTTACACAAGGGTGCAAATTTAGGCCATTACATTTTGCCCCCACTTTAGCGAGCATATCATGTCATAGAAGAGATGCAAGCTAAAGTAACAAACAACTACTTGACTTACTTGCGGGGATTCTGTTACATGGGGTTGCCCCCAGCTAGGAAATCTTGATTTGTTTCTGAGCTGCATCCAACACACAAGCTGCAGTCAAGTGTACTAGATGACGAAGACAACCTATAGACCCAAGATCATCGATGGTACGTCGATATGGTGGCAAGTTGTGTTATGCCAGATAGCCATATGATAGGGTGATTTGGATAGTGCTCTGACATGTGTAGCAAATGCTAGATAGGTATGTTTTGGGAGGCTTTTGACAGTGTGTCGACATGCGTAGCGAATGCTAGATATGCATGTGATAGGGTGGCTTTAGACACATGCGTTGGCACGCGTAGTGTGAACTAGATAGGCGTATAATAGGGTGGCTTGAGATCATGCCAATATGTGTAGTGTTAAGCTAGATAGGCGTATGATAGGGCAAGATCAAGACACAAAGATAGTGGATTGGCCCCCACAAAGGCGAACACTAAGATCAAAATTTGAAAATTTTGCGAGAAAAACACGTGGTGTAGAGACATCATGATTGTTAGATAAAAACCAAATTAGACACATAGATAAAACAATTAAACCATTGGAATGGACCCATGAGGAGGTGCAGATGAAGAAGGCTCCTAGCCGACCACTGTGAAAGGGGTAGAGACGAACTCAAGAGAAGTTGGAGCTTGTTCCACTACAAGGAGAAACACAAACACAAAAAGAGGACCTGCGAGAGCAAATCTGTGATGCTTGAACTTTGGGACAGGGCCTTGCTCGAACTTCCTCTTAAAAGACGAAAGAGAAGACCTTCGATCAATATTAGTAGCCTTCATGACATTAGGGAAGCTAGTATGGTAGTCTTGAGATGGGGCAAGTGTAGACTGGGTGGACATTATTGCATTGGACACCACTTGGGTGTGCAACATGTTCACCGGTTAAGGAAATGGTGGGACATTTGGTAAAGTGGTGGTCAAAGGCGACTCCTGCGAAGGAGAGATGAACACTTGGACCCGTTTGGTGCGGGGTATAGTGGTCACTACTGGTGTAGGGGGAAGCATGACAAAGGTAGGGTGAGAAGTTGGTGCAACTGCAATTGAAGTGGCAGCGGAGCTAGAGTTGGAGGTTGAAGCAGCAACAGACATGGGCTCAAAAGACACATTCTCTGGCCTTGTGGCAACCTCACATGCCAAAGCCCTCTCTTGTTGATGACACTTACGCTCATGCGCAAGCTGGTTTTGACGTAGATGTGGGCTCAACTGAGAAGGTTGTAAGGGTATAGTGCCATCGTGCTCCATGGGGATGGTCATTGATGTCGGCACCGACAAAGGAGATGGCCCTACCGATGGAGTAGGAGGTGGAGCTGATGTAGGTAGTGTTGGTTTAGTCACAGGTGCCCTTCCTCTTTTTGCCCTACGGACAGTAGGAGGAATAAAGGATGCCCTTGGAGGTTGAGGAGTAGGTGCTAGAGGAGATTGCATAGTCTTATGAGACCTCTTACCTTGACCATAAATGGTAGGGTGAGTTATGTTTGGAATGACGGGGATAAGAGGTGGACACACCTTGAGCTTTGGCAGCATGGGTGCCTTTCCTTTATCCACATTAGATGTGGATGCAGGAAACAAAAAACATCGTTGGAGGCTGCGTGGCCTGAGGTGAGCAAGGAGGCTTCCCATGGGGCATGTGCTTGCCTTGGGCCCCTGATGAGGAAGGGACAAAAGACGAAGCACGCTGAGCTTCGTGAGAGGGTTGAGCGGGGGAAGGTGCTACAGATTTCAGATTTAGTTCCCCGACCTTATACTTTTGATAAGCGAGGAACGTTATATCCTGCCGGGGACACAAGGGCCATATTAGAGTAGGCCAGAAGTGATCAAGGGAGAAGCCCCCACGGGACACCAAAGGGCGATAACCAATGTCTTGGATGGTGTGAATGGTCCCCTCGTGGGAAAACTTCAAACACCTATGGATAACCGACGAGACGACTCCCATAGAGGTCAACCAGTGGATACCTAGTTTGACCCTAAAGAGGTTCAATTCAAGAATCACCACGAATGTTGAGAAGACTGCTTTGGGACCCACCTGGACCATCAAAGTGGACCCTAAAGGGTGAAGAGACAACTCGTCATGCGTCTTGGTAGTGGTGGGACACTCGTCATATTTTCCTTGGTTTAAACCATTAGCAAAGAGGACCTCCTCTGTAATTACGCCTACCTAGTAGGTAGGGTCAACTAGGACACCTCTAACAAATATGCCTTTGATCGAGGCCGAGAGGTAGAGGGGAGAAGGCTCTACTCTATATGATTTGTCCAAAGAGGTGAATGCGATAGTCGTCTTGGGCACCCTCTAGGTAGGTAGGGAAATCAGAGTGATAGTCACCATGGGATTGTCCGTAAAATTAAGAGGTTGCCAGTTCATATCAGGTTCACCAAAATGTGGAGAAGGAAAAAGTGTGCCAACCTAGAGATTGATTAAAGTTTGAAGGGATGGACCTTCCCTTGCGCCACCTCACTTCAACTAGCACATAGAGCTAGGGGGATCAAAAGGATGTTTGTTGTAGAGAGGTTTTAATTGATTTAAAGTGTTGAAATGCATGTGACTTTAATTAACTAAACACTAAATGCAGATAAATGCTAATAACTAGAGTAAACCAACAGATAATGATATTTGGATTACAAAAATTGAGAAGGCTAACTATGACAAGCAAACATTGTGCTCCGCAAGCTCACTGTGTTGGATGCCAGGGCAGGTGGTGAACGACAACGTGAGTGCAGGATGATAGCGCGAGACGCTAGGATCCTGTACAGACAAAGTACGAAGACATTGACAGAAAGTAACTAAGACTAACAAATACCAAGCTAATGTATGAAATGGAAATGAACAAAATAACATAGATTACTAGTATGCTATGAATATAATGATAAAAGGAAAGAGAGGGGAGGAGTAACACCGGATTCGATGTTTGATGGAGTTGATGTATTGAGCTTCTTCCTCCATGAAACCTGCACACACAGAGATGGGAGAATTGTTGGGGCTGTTTGGAGACCTGCCTTAGTCAGATCCCTGCTTTGGTGTTTCCATCTCCACATTAGCTATATAAACACAAATTGGTGATAGATAACTGAAAGTAAAAGATACGTAATGATAAAATGCCAAGAGAATGATCAAGATACTGTTGATATGCTCAAAAGACAAATAAACAAAGAGAGGGAACTCCCCTCAACACCACAAGATGAGAATCAAATGCAGGAGCGTTAATGGGAGCTTTCAAGACCAATAAACTGTCCGAAAACCTATATGGAAAGCTTGTAGATAGTGTGGATGAGTAGAATGGAGCTCAAAAATGGTGGGGAGATGTTCAAGAAGCCATGAGAGAGTTCAAAACCGTGAGAGAGAGTGACCAAGAAGTGTTAGAGAGAGCCAAATGAAGTTCAAAAAGAGGTTAAATGCATGCAGGGTTGAATCCCACATTGACAGGCAGTGGTATCAGGCGTTACAATTGCAGGTTGGTAGTTTGTAACGCCTCAATGACAACTTGCATGTCTATAGATTTTTGGACGAGTGCGCACCACAGGGATGTCTCCGCAGTGTGCACGCATCTTGTGCCGTCTAGGTTGCGTGACTGGGATTCTGAAGTTGGTGGTGGTGATATGGCATGCTGAGCGAATGCGGGCGGATGACATGGGTTTTGAGTCTTAGGCTATGGTGAGGGTGATGCTAAATGGCAATTTACACTAGGGTGCAAATTTAGGCCATTACAATTCCCAACTTATGATTTATTAATTCTTTGCTTCACGATCTCCTCCCAAATAAATAATCTCACTTTTTATATCTTATTCTTGAGTGAGTCACAACTTTCATGGTTTCTGCTCTTTGAAAGAGAATTATTTATCCGTTATTGCTGTCTTTTGATAATAATAATTTATTTCCAAATTGATTAATTGCTTCCTTCCTTGATTATTGTTGGATGAATGATCCTTGGATGTCCTCAAATGAAATCATCCTCCTTTTATATATCATGTTTGAGGTAGTCATGACTCTTCATTTCATGCCTTCTGACCATTCATTAAACTTAATTAAATTTTAATGACAATATATTTATATTTTTTATATTTTAATTTATTATCATTATTTATTGTTAAATCCCATTTAAAAAAGGGGACATCACATAGACAGAAATAGATTGCTGTTACTTACCTATGTATGCCTTGGCGAAGGATTTATGATGAGTGCTTTGGGATTTTGTATTTTAAGTCTTTATTGAGGTCTAACACTGAAACTTGTAGAACAAATTGTGTAACTGGTTACTGATCATTTGTTTTAGTAGTGCAATTATCTCTTTATATTCTGTCTTTTGCTTGCGCATGATTTCATTTCTAAGATTTGATTGCACTAGTAAGATAGAGTCTACAAAAGTTAAGGACGTCAGATTTGTGGTTTGTGAGTTTCAGCTTGTGCTTTTTGAAGAAAAGTGCCATTTTTTTGAAATCATTATTGATTAATTCTGTGGGATGCCTTTTTTCTTTTCTTTTTGAGAAGCAATGTGACCTTCACTTCTCCTGGTCATATCAGCTGGATTACATAATTTTTCTGGTCCATTTTTGTGACTCAGTGTATAAAGGCCCCTTTGATAGCTGCTGATATTTGTCTAAATAGGTAGACTAGTTAGACCAACATTGTGACTGTACTAAGACTGATCTGCAGTTGAATCTGATGGTTGATGTAGGATGGCTAGTCCTCGCAACTATTTGAAAATTTAATATTAGCTTGTCACCACCAGCTTTGATAGCTCCTCCAAGAGTATTACTATTTTTAGACTTGGATGGTAGGGGACAGTCTTATTTGAATGCTTCCAGTAACGGTGGGGTATGTAGTGGCTGATAGCACTGGAAATTCTCATTTTTCATGAGAATTGGAAAGCGACATTTTTTTTTCTCCTTGCTTGCTTCTGTCAAAGTGGTTCATTTCATTTTGTATTTTTTATGAGTGGGAAAGATCGCTTAACACTTTTCTCTTTGTTGCTATTAGTGTTATTTGATGTTAGAGTCTCCTTGATATATTTTGATCAGACAGTGATATACTTTTTCTTTCTTCTTTTTGGGCCGAAATTTAAATGAATTTGGATAGAAACAGATCTAGTCCACAATAGTGGGCGATCTGTTTTTGGGTCTACAGATGGTTTATACTTTATAGTATTTGGGACATCCCTGTACTCCATGCAGGAGGCACCTATCTGTGCTACAATGAAAGAAGATGCTAAACAATTCTTGGAAACACTAAATAAGTCTGAGAAATGTCTCTGTCAATATCAGACAGAAATCCGCAAGAACTTATTTAAACAGGAATCAGATAGCTCAGATTTGACTAGAAATTTATATCCAAAAATACCAATGAAATTTGTAAATATTTTGCAGAGATTTCAGTTTCTACAACTTAGGATGAGCTCAACTTCCTATTGAGTCAGTCTTGGAATATCATACTGATTTTCTGAAGACAAACACTACAGGTGAACTTAGGAATAAGTGATATCGGGCTGGGCATATGCTACAGCAGTTGAGATACTTGAGCAATCTTCTTGATGTCCACCCTAGGTGATGCGGCCAGCTTCAGAGTAGTTTGCAGACCTCTCTATAAGATGATTTCTCTGTTAACTGTGCCAGTCTGCTATCTCTGGCTTTGTATGCCCAATCTTCTATTGAATTCTTCAGTAGATATGAGTCTCTAACCTTCGATGCCTTGTGATGTCCCCTTCTGGAAATAGAAATTAATAATAAATAATTAAATAAATATATTAATATCAATCAAATTAATAATTGAATAAATATATTAATCATTATAAGCAAAGAATGATAAACACCAGCATTGAATATTGAAGACAACAACAAAAAAATAAATTTAAATGAAAATATAGTAGCCAACTTCTAGACAAAGATTCATTGGAAGAAATGAAAATGGTTGACTATGGAGTGAACTAGCAACGCTCATACAAGGAATGTATTTCTTTCATTAGCAAATGGTAAATTAAAATTAACTATTGGCAACAGCGATATTATTGATGAAGCCAGTTATGTTACTTCAATTGCATAAGATGGATTCAAATACTCACAACAAATAGACATCTGTTGATAATCTATGGAACAGTTAAAATGACTGTTAATATTAATAGTAATATATGCTGCACAATGATTCATTATAATATGCGTAACAATTGCAGCGCTTTATATATGCAGTAATAGTATGTAAGAAGATAACCGACCAGTAATTGGTAATTATGTGAAGAACAATTAATAATGACAATCGAAGGTAAACTACTCAAATGATTTATATTGATTATAACTAATCCATATTGGCTAACAATGATTGTTCTAAGTAACAAGCATTACCCGATCATTAGATGATTGACAATTATATGATGATTAAATTACGAAGGGCATAGTAATAATCAGTGAGAATAAATTAATTTGGAAAAGATGCAATATCAAGAGGCACGTCTTCCTAATAACATCCTTTCTCTTGGGCAGAGTATATATATGAAATGAATCATATTATCGGAAGATGAATAAGAAAGAATAATATAAGAAAGAAATCAGGCATTCATAAAAGGAAATAATACCATACGTATATCTCTTATTCAAATAGAGATTACAGAATATAATTGGTGTTCATCACAAGGATGATGGAAGATAAATTATTATTTATAAAGGGTATTCAGAAAGAATACACATCAATTGTCTTATAAAAAGAGAATTGATATTATTATATTTGGCTGGCAAGTATCATAGGTCAGCATATTGATATAAATTATCTATGTATCAATGTTGAATTACAGAATATTATCTGCAGTCTTTTAGTAGGATCAGAGATCCTTATTTGAGTGAATATATGTTATACACATATTTTCATAATACCAGAGTTATATATAAGTTACATTATATATATGTAGTAAGATCATAAATGAGTAAACATCTATATTAATAGTATGAATATTAATTAAAATAAAATAAGAATAGATATATAGAACCTATTACTATTTGGCTAAGAAGGAAGACTAAAGTGTTACCAAGGAGGGGCTTGTCTAAATCCAAGCAATGGCTATCTGTCCCAAAATAGGGTTGGGGTCAGCGTCCCAATAGTTTGGACTTGGACCTGTAAACTTTGAGGGAGCCCATTGTGGTTGGTCTCTAGGCACCTTGGATAACATCCGCGCTTCCCTTCATGGAGTTAAAATAGTAATAAGATTGGATATGAGTGTTAAAGATAACTAAATCTAATAAGATAAATGACTAATCCTATCATGGACATAACAATCCAAACCCTAATTGATAAATTTAAGATAAATTAAGAAAGTTTCCAACAGGGGACATTACATGCCTACTTTGGCTTTGCAGGTGTAAAGTCACACTCTAAAGTCAGGAACTTCTCAAGTGCTGTAGGGCTAAGTCACAGCATTCGGCGAATGTAATGGTTGAAGTTCGGTTTTGCCCGAATTTCAAAAAATTCTAAAATAATCGGTATAATTCGCCAATAAATTCGGACAGAAAAAAATGGCAAGTTTTTAATTAATGTAGACATCTAAAACATGCTATTTTTAAAAGTTTCTTATTTTTGTAGAGGTTTCCGGCCCATTATTTTCCATAAAGAGGTTTTCGCAGGCCCTTAGAAGGCACAAATTTCTTGAATGCGAAGGGAATTTCTTGCAAATTTGTAGTTTTTTTGTTGATTTGTTCACTTTTGCCTACTGACGCTGTCAATTTTGCTGAGAGGGAATCCTTGCAAGTTGATGTTGCCGCTCCTGGTTGTTGTCGCTGCCTGAAGGTTGCCGCTCTTGGCTGTTGTGCCCTGAAACAATTTTTTCAATTTGTTGTTGCTGCTGCTTCCTCCACAATTCGCCTGCTGCATTGTGAAGATTGGAATTTGGAGAGAACTGCTTCCTTGCGCAAAATCTTCCTCTCCGTCTCCGTTCTTCCGTGAAAGGTAAGTTAATTTATTTTTTAAAAGACTTTTCTATAGTTATAGAAGTTATAGAACTTATACACTATACTTTAATAAATTATGTAGTCTTACTTACATTAATATATATGTATTAATAGTTTAATTAAATTATTTAGTATTACATTAATATTATAATATATATTTATTAATAGTTTTATAATTAAATTTAAAATCTATAAATCAAGTATTTTGAAATTGTATATTAAATTTTTAATAATAAAATGATAGATATTTTAAAAAGTTATAGATTATAGTTAATTAGGTAAATAATATTATTATAAATGTATTGTATGATGATTTTTAAGTTTTTAATAATAGACTTAAAAAAAAAGTATTATTATATAAATAGCAAAGTTAATAATATTTTATTTTATTACTATATTGTTTTATTGCCATTCATTAAATTGAAATATCATATTAAAGTAATCAATTTTTAAGTTAATATACAAATGTAAAAACGAATAAATAAATTTAACAAATATGCTAAACATTAAAACGTAATTTAATTTAACAATAAAATATTTAATTATTTAATATTATATTATTTTATTAAAAATTAATATATTTATTATTTATATATTAAAAATATATTTTTATACTTTATTGAGTTAATTTGTTTTGTAGAGTAAAAACTAAAATATTATATTTTTGAAATTTCTCTTAAATAAATTTAGTTAATGTTTTACTTTTAAATATTAATCTTAAATTCTTTTGAATTGTACAGATTGGAATGGCTCGCAACAAATCAACTTCAGAGGCATGGAAATATGTGACTCGTAATGGTACTGAGTTTCGTTGTAACAAGTGCCCGAAAGTTTTTACTGGAAGTTTAACAAGGGCAATGGATCACTTGGTATTATAGGGGGTAAAGGTGGAGGTGTTACTGCATGTCCAGGTGTAACCGCAGATATTAGAGCTATTTTAGGAAGAACATTCCTCCTCAGTTGCAGTAAAGATGAAGAATGCACAAAAGAAACAGAGAATTGAAGAAGATGTGGCTAGATTCTCAGCTATTATGTCTTCCTCTTCCAATCCACCCAAGACCACAGGAGCATTCAAAGAGAGTGGAACATTGAGCAGCTTTTGGAAACCAGCTGAGAAACAAGAGGTAGATGATGCACTAGCTGATTTATTCTATACAAGTGCTATTCCATTCAATGTAGCTAGAAATCCAAATTTTCGTAATGCAATTCAAAAAGTTGCAGAGTTTGGCAAAGGGTACATACCTCCCTCTTCTGAGGCTTTCAGGACAACTCTTTTGCAGAGGTCAAAAGATAGAGTGACCGATAAATTAACTGAGGTCAAAGTCACGTGGAAGACAACAGGTAGCATTATATTAAGTGATGGATGATCAGATATGTGTCAAAGGCCATTGATCAATGTTTTAGTGGCTTGTCCTGAAGGTGTTGTGTTCTTGAAGGTGATTGACACTATGAATAAAAAGAAAACTTCTGAGTATATATTTCAAATACTAGAGGAAGCCATTCTTGAAATAGGGGTGGAAAATGTGGTTCAAGTGGTAATTGATAGTGCAGCAAATTGCATGGGAGCTGGGAAACTGATTGTAGAGAAGTATCCACAGATTTATTGGAGTCCATGTGCAACACATTGTTTGGATTTGTTGCTTCATGATTTGGCTAAATTCCCATGGATATATGAAGCAATTCACAGAGGGAGAGCAGTTGCAAATTTCATAAGAAATCACCGTCTCACACTGAGCCTTTATAGGCAACATGCATCTAGAGAGTTGTTGAGGCCTTGCGACACAAGGTTTGCTTCATTTTACATCACTTTGAAAAGGGTGGTTGAAGAGAAAGCAACTTTGAGATCTATAATTTGTTCCAATGAGTGGGAAAGTTCAACGCTTTCTAAAAGTGCTAAGGGAAAGAACATAGAGAAAATTATTTTAAATAGCAACTTTTGGGAATGTGGAGCAAAGGTTTTGAGTGTCTGTGAGCCAATTGTTGATGTGCTTCGTATGGTTGATGGTGACAGTCCTTGCCTTGGCATGCTTTATGAAAGCATGGACCGTTGTAAGGAAGCTATTCAAAGAGCACTAAACAATGTGGAAACAGAGTACATGGAGATATGGGAGACAGTTGATTCTAGATGGAAAATGATGCACACACCTTTACATGCAGCAGCATGCTATTTGGAGCCCAAACTATTTCACATTGATAGACAAGGTGATAGTGAAGTTATGACAGGGTTTTATGAAGCCATTGGCAGATTTGAACTAGACCCAATAGTTGCAGCGCTAATCAGAGACCAAGGCTGGAAATACAAGAAAGCTGAAGGAATGTTTGGGATGGCAGTAGCCAAATATGATATGGCACGAGATGAGGTACCTGGCTATAGATGGTGGATGAGCTATGGAGCACAAACTCCTGAACTTCAGCGCTTTGCTATTCGAATATTGAGTCAAGGAGCAAGTTCATCAGCTTGTGAGAGGAATTGGAGTTGTTTTGACCACATCCATTCCAAAAAGAGGAACAAGTTATTGTCTGGAAAGTTGGGAGATCTTGTCTATGTTCGCAGCAATTTAAAATTGTTCATGAACAAATCAGCAAATGGCCACATCTTCACAACAACGAATTTCAGAAGACATAGCAGTGCCAAGTGCAGATGAGCCTGACTTTTTTGATGAAGAATTGGGTAGTGATATTGATGATGATGATACACCATCTGAGCCAAGTGCTCTTGATGACTTAGAGCTCTTTTGAAATTCTAAAGTCTTGACTTTTGAATGTACCTTTTTGAGAATAAAACATTTTTGCAATCATTATTTCACATGTTCCTTATGTTATAAATTTAATAAATGTGTCATCCTTATATAATGATTTCAAATCTATTTAGAAATGTTAACTATTTTGATAATTTATTGGATATATTACTTATATTTAAAAATAAATAACATTTATATAAGGCGAATTCAATCCGATTTTTTTTTTCAAATTTTTACCCTTGTCAAACTTCATTCGAATTTCATGGTTGTCGAACTCGAACTTGGATTCGAACCTTGTGACTTAGCTGTAGGGTATCAGATTGATCTTTGTTGTTGATCAATGACCTCTATTGCACTAAGGCTGACTGGCCCTTAATCAAATTGGTCATGACATACGAATGAGGCCTACATACCCCACCCCTATAGGATTTGAACTTGTGACCTCTATTTTAAGAGTACAAGTTCTCCTTCATTAGGCCAACTCAAGGAAGTATTGTCAAGATTTTATGGTCAGAGTTCTTCACAGTCACATTTTCAGGTAGCCTCTTCATATTCTGCATATCACGATTGCATGGATTACTGCAAGAAGTTCTAGACTGACGGTTGGGTAGCTTTGTTTAACACTGTTCATTTTTTATGCTGTTCTAAAATATCGCATTTTCCAGTTGCAATTCCAGTTACATGATGCATTTAGGTAATGTTAAATTGGTGTTTCAGTTGATTTTATCATAAAATGGCAGTTGCATCTTTTTTTGTTTCTGTTTGAGTCTTCTTAATTTCATTAGACTTTTGCTAGAGGTTAAGTCCGAGGAAGCTTCCAAGCATATTCCGACTGCTAAAAAGTAAGCAAAAAAGGCCAGAGGCCTACATCACACGTGCATAAATCTTTTTCTTTTGGTATCATTTTCTTTGGGTTTAATTATGAATAGGTGCTACTGAGTGTACATTAAAGACACTTTTATATCCACAAAACTTTCCTCTTTTTGATCACGAGTTTCACAAATTTCAATGAAGATTGAGCTCTTTCACTTTGGTCCAATCTTTTCAAATAAGCTCTATTGCTATGAAGGGAAAAGGATGAGAATGGATCATATTACCCAACATTTTCAACACGACTTCTAGATTTTTGTAAGGGGATGGGACATTTGAAATTAATTAAATAATTAAAAATTTAAGTGGTCGAAATATAATGCCAACTTAATTTAATTATTTAATAGAGCAATTAAAGTGACTTTTTGTCTCATCCAGAATTATAAAATAAAAGTCAATTTATTTCAAATTAAAAAGACAATGAAATAGAATGCCAAGAGACACGCTGATGGAAGGCCAAGAGTTTTATGGAGATTGCTATACAAGTTCAAGGGGAGGATTATTTAGAACATGTTCAGATATTATTTAGATTTGAAGAATTTGTCTGATGCATTTTCATTAGCTGGATTTTTGGAGACGAAAACCTTCAAGAATTGATCGAAGAGCTTGACGGAAACCTGGTTCTTCCCGGGAGTGGATTCACGTCGGAGTTCACACTTGTGTGGAAATTGTGTAGTCTTCATGAGATAACAAATTTGTAAGGATCCATAATTTGTTTCAGAAATAGAGAGATATATTTCTTGTTTGAGAATAAAAATATTAAATTCTGAATTTTATAAGTCTGGTGGTTTGAGTGTATGCATCCGAGATTCAATAGCTAGCCGCCTGAGTTTTTGCCCAAATAATCTTTTGTTTATAATATTGCTGTTGGATGGAGCCCAATTCTTGTTAGTACAGGCACAAAAAAATTAAGGAAAATATTTTAATATTTAATCTTATATTATAAAAGGACAAGAGCTGCAATTTAATATTTTATCAGGCCTCAATATATCTTGCGGCAGAGTTTCATAAATAACTCATGTTTATTGAAGCGAACCTTGGAGAACATTAGAAATCATTGCTAATATTTGTGGTTGCCGTAAGTTTATTATTGCAGAGTATACATTATATACAGGGCTCCCGTAATTATGTGGCAGAGAGATATTCATGTAGAGCTGGCATTATTTGCAAATAAATGAACGCCTTTCTATAGTTCCCGCAAAATAATTGAAGACGGAGATTTCCAAAGGCTTGGTCTAATGTTGTTGGTCAATATTGATTGGAGGACTTAATATATTTCTGCCCGAGCTAGTTTCAGTGATTGATATATATATAATTTTGGATGGCTGGAAGATGAAGGTGCGGGGACTCTTGATCATTGCCATGGATTATGAAGATGCCGTAGCCATAGCATCTATCAGCTGGGCCATTCATTTGATATCATTCTGTGCAATCTCAAACCTCTGTCATTGTTGTGTGTGGTTATTTCACCTGGAGGAAGCCTTCAGCAGATGTCCATTGGAAATGAACCCGTAGACAGGGAAGCCATATACATTTGAGAGCAGATGACTGCATCCCCTTTATGTCTTGGCTGGGCTTTGGCCATTTTCCTTCTTAACGGGAGTGTTGAGATCAATTTGTAAGTCCAAGTGTTTGTTTATCTGTGAAGCTGTGTGGTATTTGGATATGCTCAAAGCAGTCTCATTCAAGATCGTGGGTTCCTAAGTTGTCTGTGCCATAGACTAGTTCGTGGACTTCTTCAGACTATTCCAGGTTGCTACATACTAGGTCAGAACTGATTTGTGTTGTGCATACCATAGTTGGAAAACTCACCAAAGCCAAAAACTTGCTAAGGCCTGAAAAAAAATTCGAGAAAAACTCGGCCAGTTTTCGGCAAAAACTCGGCAAAAAACTTGGGAATTGAAAAAACTGATTAAATTTAATTAGAAATGCATTTTTTTTTCAAAATTCAATGAGAAGATGCATCCAATGAGTCAATTAATGAGAACACAAAAGAAACAAGCTGAGTCTAGATATATTTAAACGCAAAGTGGGTACAAAATCGTATTCTCATGAGGAATGCTGATGGCTGGAAGCAAAATAGTAAATAGTTTCTATAAAATTAAAAGTAAATACATCATTACAATTACATCTTCCTCTTCCCAGCTCTAGTAACAACTAAGGGAGAGGTAGAACTAGAGGGTCCGGTCCTAGAAGTCTGCACTGGGCATGACTGTGCCTCCTTGCTCAGTATGTCTGACTCAGTCTGTGGCTCATCCCCCATCCTGGATGTAGCTCTGCCTCTAGCTTCTCTTGGTACTAGCAATGACTACCCATTCAACTCAATGTCATCCAGTGTGAAACCAAATACACCCCACTCCTCCATAGCCTGCCTCTCCAAATCATTGATGTCATCCTCTTCAAAAACCACCTCAATTCCGCATCAAATCCGCCTCAAATTAGCTTCAAATTGATAGATATCAGTTTGCACGTGTTTGGAAGACTATTTTCCCCCTCTCAACAAAATACAAGTTAAGAAATGAGAAATGAAATTAATTTGGGCTGTTTTTTGCCTATAAGTGCTGTCATAAAACTATGACCGAGTTTTTAACAAAAACTCGCTGAGTTTTTGGCAAAAACTCGGCAAGTACTCAGTGAGTTTTTGCTAAAAATTCGGTGAGTTTTTGGTGCCAGTAAAAGTCATAAAAACTCGCCAGGCCAGAAAACTCGGCCAGTTTTTGCAACTCGGAGTGTACTCTGCCGGTAGTGCATCTATGGTGCATACAATATAAATGTCTGCTGTCTCATTTATATCAGCAAAAGAGGTCAGAAATATGTTCATCAGTCTCTGTATTTTCTACAACAGAAATTCCAATTAAATGTCACTGTAATTTGAGTTTGATAGTAGCTTGCATGTTTGATAGTCTGTTATCAGCTGAATATAACATTGTGGAGTATTTTATTCAATGCTATGCTTATTGACATGGTATGAAACCCCTGCAAACTTGAAAAAAATTACTGGCAAGCAAAAACTTACACAATTACAAAAGTATGCCAACTGTTTGACAATATGTCTGAAAATTAAACTCTTGGAAAGTGAATGTAAACTATAAAATTTGGGCGAGATTCTTTAGGGGATCTCGCAATTTTCCACCATATGTTGTGAGATCTCAAAATTTCTTTTTACATGTGTTGTAGGACACACCTGGTTAAAATCCTTGCTATGCATATTGGTGTTGTATGCATGAATATTGGTAAGGAATGTCCCGAGTACCATTTCTGACCATGCCCTAAATGTCATCCAATTTTTTGTTGCACTGGATATGACACCCATGTCATCTGTTCTGTATCTGGAAAATACCAATACTAAAATGTTAAATACCTTTTATTTTTGTTAAAAGATATGGTGGCTGGACATGTAATATTTTAAGCTGCTGTTTGGAAAAACAATCAATGTTTGTAGAGATTTCAGAGGTAGATCAGAGGTTTTATGTTTGGAGAATGCATGGACAGAGGCAGGTAGGGTTTCAAATTTGTTTGTTTGTGTTCCTTTTCTCTATTATAGATGCTTAAATTCATGTAGATCCTTACCTTCATGCAAAGCTAGTAATTTGAGCTCCTAACAAAGGTTTAAATATTTTTCCGCTTCATGCATGTCCCAATCACTACATTCTTGTGCTCTCCGTGTGAATTATCTGCAATACTCGTGAACAGTCATGTAAGCTTTATCATTTGTGGTATTTGTATGCTTCATTCGGGTTTGATGGATACCTTGATAAGCATTTATTAATTTTTGTTCTTATGCTTTTTTGACATTTCAAATCTTTAGCTATTTTTTTTTTCTTTTGTTCTGTTTTTTTGTAATTTTTAAAATTAAATTTATTTATTTAGTTTTTTTTCTTTTTAATCAGCGTTGTGGGGTTATATTATAGGACCCCATCCCAGAAAGCAATTAAAATAAATATAATAGGAATACATGCTAAGAAACCTCGAGAAACCACTCACTCAAAGGCGTGGCAGGCCAGGATGAAGCCAAAGACATGTCAAAACTCAAAAGCCATGCAAAAAACAATCCAAAGGTAAAACACCAGCCAATAACCAGACTGTGGGAGCTTTGTGATCCCCCAACCACCAACTCTAGTCACAAAAACATTTGCTTCCATAACCTTTGTCCATCTGTTAGTTGCAACAACCACAGACTTTAGGTTCACATTACCCTGAGGTGTAGGGTCATCCAAACCTACAAACTGCACACCACGTATGATTTCTGCCTGCTTTCCTTTCAACAGTTTTCCACCATTCCAACAAGGAAGAGAATATCCATTTGTAACCTCTAGGGACCCTTGATGATGTGACAATGACAGATTATAGATCACTGTGCACACATCTTGGCAATATGCTGATAAGACTCTAAATCTTGAGACAGATTAAAAATATCCTCTCTTACTGTAGACATATCTCTTTCCACAGACACTGGCACCCCACCATGCTACTCAATCTCCTCTTCCTTCGCTACTTCCATTGACTCGTTATCTGCAATGAGAAGCAATGTCTCTACCCATTGATGCACCTCTGTAGATGGAACCGATTGACGAAGCTTCGCATGAAAGTCAGCTAAAATCATCACTTGAGAAGTGGGCACATTAGAATTCTGTGGAGACCTTCCTACCAATATGCTTTACTCTGAGTTACCAGTTTGGGTGCCGGTACGCGAACCTAGTACATGGGTGCCTGAATTTTTTTTTAGGGGTTTGGGTGCGTATGGGTACATGTGTGTATTATGTATTACATATACAAACAAATAAGAGAAATATACAGAATTCTAGAACTAAATCTACTCCTGTCGCTTTGTGTATCCAAGATAAATTCTCTGTTCAGCATATATGTATCTGAATAAAAATGCTCTGTATCTTTAATGCATTCCAATAAGAACTTTCAGTCATCATACCATCCACAATTTTCTAAGAAATTAATTGCACATCTCAATCTTCTGATAATTTCACTTTCATGACACAGGTATAGATTATTCTTTTTCTCCAAAAATATTATTAACCCACACACACTTCTCTCTTTTTCAAGTTTATCGGACCTCCTTTTATAGAAGTTTTTCCTATCGCATGGTTATAAAGAAGTTACAAATAAGTTTGCAACTCCTAAATTGATAATGCCAGATCATTTCCATCGGATATTATAAACATTAAAGTACTGAAAGATATAACAAATATGTAACTGAAAAGAACTGGACAAAGCATTATTAAAATTGCTACCATCGATATTTATTAAGACTACTTGCTTATTGTGCCAAGAAAATAACATCTTCTAAACGCTTTCTTTTTGGTTCTGCTCTAGGCAGTAACTGAAAAAAATAAAAAAAATGCTTTTTATTAAGTTTTGGGCCCACTTTTATAAAGTAGGCCTGTGGGTGTGCCCGGGTTCATGCTGGGTGTGCACGGGTGCACAGGTGTGCGCACCTTGGAGCACCCACAGTGCTGGGACACGTAGCCACAGATGCACCCGAACCGGGTGTGCACCCGCACTGAGTTCAGGGCCTGTGGGTACGAACCCTGCAACTTAGGTTTCACTAGGTTGAGCGCATATTGCTGTTAGGGCAATGAATTTTTTAACAGGGACAATGATCTGAAACTTGGCCACGTCTCAAAGGGTTGTAGTTGTGTCCCACAGGTATGCATGCTGTAACACCTAACAAAAATTCTATTCTTAAACACTACTACCCACCTAAAGATTGTTGCCCAACAATCAAGATGCCAGACCGGACCACACATCAACCAAGCATTAAAATAGTAGAATGAATCCATCTCAAACACATTCCTTACACATGTGACTGCCTTTGTCATGTATCTCCGTGATCCGAAATTGTTGTAACACGAGCTATACCAGATCAAATCTACTAACAACATGACAACAACATGGCAACAATATAACGTTCAATTCCACTAGGCATCTCCAACAAACCAACCTCCCCTTTGGCCTCTAGACCACCTGAACCATGATGAGATTCCAAAAGGATGTACAACATACAATTTCACATAGCTAGAGATGACACTACCTTTGGAATTTTTCTTGATATTTAGGAAGGATAGAACCCTTAGATTGGGCCACATATCTACCTCCAAAGCCCCATGAAATGAGCATGCTTTTTAACAGATATAAAGAATTTGAGTCGTGGAAAATGAAATGCAAGCAATAGTTGGAAACTAGTCAAGGGGTTTGTATGTTTGACCAAGTGATGCCTGCATGTCATCATCCATTGCAACCATGAAAACAATTCAGTATCCATAATGCCCTTGATAAACCCAGCTCCCAAATGCCCCTACAACCAAAAGACATGAAGGCAGCACACCAATAAAATAGTTAAAACAATGTGGAGACACCACACCATGAAGCTCATAAAATAAAAGGCCACAAGCATATCACAAAAACCCATCAAAACAATACGTTTTGAAGGATACACACATGTGACCCCACAAAGAACTAAAAAAGTGGTTATCATAAAAGGACTTGCTACCTCACTATCAAATCATGAGATATAACACAACCCAGTGAAGGAAACAAAATATTTAAAATCTACTCAGATCTTTGACTTAACAAGGGGCTAGGTAGGATAGAGCCCCTAACAAACACATGAAGGTAGGAAATGGTCAAGTAAAAGCTTGTTTAGAGCAAGCCATGAACCCAACAATCACTAAATAAGATAGAGAACTGAGCTTGTTAGATTCCTACATTGGCCAAGAAATTCACCACATTGTTGCACTTTTGATAGCATTGTCTAAATAGGATATTCTTAAGGTGCTTCATAAGTCCAGAGACTCAACCAAAAGGTCTCAACTCTTCCAACTTAGGCAATCTATTTTACTAAGACCTTAAACAACAATTGACAACTCACCTTCAACAATAAGCTGCTTACAATCCATGAAGGAGGACAAAGAAGGGTCTGCAACTGCAACTTCCCGTTCCATTACATTATTATTAGTTCTATGACTAAGAAAAATGGAACCATATTTCATGAAAATGCTGTTAAAGTCGCTAATCGCCACACATACCTATCTCAAAGTAGGATTGTATCTTTAAATTCCATCAAATTTGAGCTTGAGAAGCCCCTCCCAAGAGGGTTTTTTTTCAAAACAAACGATTCCTAACAAAATCCAAGGGTTCTTGTAAGCATTTATAGCTTTCCCCTTGTGACTCACACTTAGACATCTCATTACTTTGAGCAATGATACTGCAATAATCTTACACAAATAGTCATTGAGTGAGGAAAATAAATCTCAACGCATTGCAAACCTACAAGCTATTCAAGCTGCAAACTTTGAAGCCAATCTGTTGATTTTTACCTACCAACTCTCTTATGGTATTTGTTAAATAGGCTGATGAAATCTTGGCATTCACTTCCACCATGACAGCCTTTTGAATATAGTCTTTGCCTTGATAGAAAGGAACTTTGTCGGCTTGCCACAGATATGCCGAATCTTATTCACAAATGCGTACACAGATTGATGCCTCCACATATTTCATATATTATTCAGAGTCATTTGATGGTTCAACGTCATAGACCAACCATCTGCCATTTCTTAGTACATCTCTCAGAATATACATGCAACCAAAGACCATCTCTGAGGAAAGCCAACTGTATTTGCTAAAGTAATTGACTAAAAATTGCAGTGCCAAAAGAGAGCACAATAACTAATATAATTTCAAAGTTATGAAGACTTTGACTGTGATCCCATTGCATGTCCTGTCATCTTTAGGCTTTAGCTTCCCTTGACACTTATGTATGCTATACATACCTAATAATTCAAAGTGCTTCTTGTCGAGAAATCTTCCACACCAAACCTTGACCTGCACTTTGTCAGACTCTCACAATGACTATGATCAAGGCCCTTGATGAATAATTTTGGAAAGTGGAGAACTAACATCAACCATATGTAGAAGAGGACAGCCCATCCTGACAGGGCAAAGGCATGCTAAAGCACAAACTTCACGTCTTTTAACCAATCTAGACCATCACTGGAATGCAGAAAATTCAAAGTTCTCAGATTCAATGCCTTGACCACCAACAATACAACATAAGTTGTTACCACCAGTCTGTTGGCGAGATCAATACTGATCTGGTAATCACATATTAAGGTTGACTAACACAATCGACAAGCCTTGACCACAATGCTCCATCTTCTATCTCATCCATGGTCTTGTATTCATTTCTTCTCTAGTCAACGTAATCACAAAAGGAATCCTCTGTTTGGGTATACAATGAACAGTTTTGCCAACTATAATGTAGACACTAAGAATAAGATGAGAGCTACAATTACAGCTTAAAATAGTATAACTGGATACAAAGAACCATAATATTATCGTTCGATTCTCTTGATATTTCATGCAGAATTCATCAACATAAATATAGTCCACCCTACCAAGAATGTTTCCAGCCTTGTCACCTGCTGATGCCTATAAATTTCTGGCCCTAATTTTTCAACTGGATTGAACTTTCATGTTTCATGGCATCTAAGCTACAATGTCAATATGATATTCAGAGTTTATTTCTCAAGCAGAAGAATGATTTTGAATGGAAAATATAGGATCAAGATAACAATTTTTCTGCACTTAATGCTAAATTTCTGGTAAGCAGATAATTTGAATGGTGTGAGTTTATTAATGGCTTTCAGTGAAATATTTTCACACATTGAGAACACGGCCATATTTTTGTAGCTGTTTATGCTTGCAGGTTTGCAGCTAATCATGTTCTCTGTGAATGCTATTCTATTGCCTCTGTAGCTTTGTTTGGGAAATACTTTGGGCCCTAATGTATTTAAGTAAGACATAAAAAGGTCTTGGAATGTAATGCATTTCTTTGGATGCTTTTTCTTTCTCTTGCATTTCTTCGAATATGTATTTAAAATATCCTCGACCACATGCATGGATTTTATTGATTTTTTCGTTTATGTAGGTACCTTATTATCTTGGAGAATTAACAGAGAAAATTCAGAATTCTGACCGACTCCAGATTATCAAGACTTCCCAATCACATTTGAGGGTAATGTTGATTATTCTTTGTGAATGCTTTTACACATATCTTTCAAGTAGTATTTGGATTGAAAATTGCAAATAGGTGTTTTTTTTTTCGTAGGACTACAAACATTATTTACTGAGATATATATGTGAAGGGATAAAATGAGTTATAAATGTGTGCATCCCCTTCAAATTTCTTGTGAGTCTTAATGACAGAAAAGAAGACATTAAATGATTTCTTACTTATTTGAACATATCTTGTTTTCTATTGTGGTAATCAGGAGTTTGTCTCAATATGCGAGAAGCTACAACTTGTTCCCAAAGAAGAACTAGAGCTTCTTGTTCAAGATGGTCTGGATACACCTGAATCAAGGAGACAGAAAAAGGTGATTTATGGATTGGAATATTATGGCACACATAATATAGGGATTGAATAAAGACATAATTGTATTTTGAGTTGGACCATAATATGTAATTTAAAATTATTGTTTTTTGTGTAGTGATAAGATGTGTTACTATGCTTTTCTCTGTAATGCTCGTATTTTGTTTAATTTTTTCATTTCTTTTATAGGTAGCACGGTTCAAAAGGCAAAAAGCTGTAGAGTCAAAGCTTCAGGATATAATAGAAAGGAAAGAGCGTCGCAGTCGGTCCATGCAGGCAGCTGCTATTGCCACTACCATTGAGCATGGAGAGGAAGCCATATTAGATGATGATGGTGAGGAAGAAAGAGAGGTGAGATTGTCTACAATATATGGACTAAATTTTCCTTTGTGTTTTTCAATTCTGAATGTCGTATTTTGAAATTTGTAGTGCACCTTATATGAACAAGTGGCATTCTAAGGTTATCTTTATTCCTCTTGTGAAAGTAATAAAGTGCTTAAAGATGTTGCAGTCGATTGATTACAAGTATTGTTTTATTTTGTTATCTAGATAGCAAATTAAATTCACTTTAGTTATGGAGTTTGCTGGTAAAGAGTTAGAAGTGCTAGTAATGTCACATTCTTAATACAGTTGAAATTGCTCGTTTCCAAAATTTAAAATGTGATACTCACAAATGGATGACATGTATGCATTAAGGGCTTGGTTGGCTAGGTTGATGAAGTACCCTAATATTGTTAATTTACACACTGATACATATTAGTTGTTCGCAGCAATAGCTTGCTCAGAACATCAGCATGTATGCCTATAAGGAATGAATATGCCACAATTAGAATTTAAGTAGTATATTTACTTTTAGTGTTTAGCTAATGAAATGCTGAATGCTGGCTACTTTTTCATGTCTATTCTTTCCTAGACGAATAATGTTTTTAGGCATGAACATTGAATGTGCTTTTGCTTTACTCACTGCCATTTAAGTCCAGACAAACTAAATAATTGTCTAGTTCCTTGAGTATTTTACACAGACAAAGTCTATTTGACAATGACAAGAGATCTGATATGGCTATTTATCTTTTTAGATGAGCAATGGCCATTCTTTAATTTTAGCATTGAATGGCTAGTAGAGATGTTAATGCTTATCAGGTTCACTCACTAGAGTTTTTAGATAGATTAAAATCTTGCACCATGCCATCTGAGAAGACAATTGTAAATTTGTAACACATTTGGAAGATGTATTTAATATTTATAAATATGCAACACTTCATCTCATGCAAAAATAACCAGACAGAGATAAACATCAAATAGTAAACAAATGAAAGCATTTAACATATAATGTTGGTTATCAGAGGGTATCAGTATGTTGAAAGATCAAATTGTCTGCCTAATTTTTAGATATGGATCACCTTCCCATATTAAAACTCAACTAGCTTGAGATATATCTTGACAACCAACAGAAGTAGACATTCAACAGGAATCGAATATAACTTTTAAAATAATGAACTGTCAAATTTTCATAATTTCAAAGTATACCCAATTCTGTATGTCACCGATTAAATCTTTGGTTATAGGGAATACATGTTTTGTTTAACTGGAAGCATTCATATGTGATACCCAATCAATTGATCAATCTTGCCAGAAGTAGGATTGGTCGCATTGTGAAAGTTTGCAAATATGCTACTTCTCCAGGAGAACAGAATTAATGTTCAAGATGAAGATGTTTCTTGGATAGGGATGTTGTGAATATATAGGCTAATTAGCTTGAATAAGTAAGAGTAAATGTGGCTCAGGAAAGATGAGGGGACTGTCTGGTACTGAAGGCTGCATGCTAAATTTTTATTCTTTTGCTTGGTTATGGCTATAACCTCAGCCATAACCTCATGAAGAATTGTGCAAACAAGCTTCATATTACTGTTTTGAATTGCGATTCCATGTTGCTAACCTTCTGATGTAGTGCCAAGTTCAGAGAACCCAATCAAGATTTCTTGGACCAAGCATTGGTTAACCAACACATATATGCAGAAGCAACCACAGATTGGATGGGAAGATATCTATTTTAATACAGAATGGATGACATTACAGAGTTGGACATGTACAGAGCTTTGCAATGTGTGCAGGGTCAAAAAAATGAACACTCAATTAAGCCAAGAGCTCCTATCAACTATCATAATAATACCCACCAGCTTTCTCTAACACATGCTATTAAATATACACAAACACATAGAAGGTTGCAACAAAATTTGTTACAAGTCCCCATGGGTCAGGATGACCTTCCAATTGTGGTGTTTTACTTCAAATGCCTGCTTATCTGTTCAATGCAGATAATGAATTATGGATGGAATCATTGTGATATGTCTTCCACCATTGAAAGTTGGCGATCATACTACTTTTCCATAATAAGTGATTGCCACCTAATTTGTGTTCTGATTTTTTCCCATGTAAGCATTCTGCAGATTCAAGATCCACAAACTCTTCGATGGTGCCTGCCGTCATCCAAGGTGCAATGAATCTTCTTGACTTTTGATCTCTTAATGCATGTCAACATGGTGTGAACTATAGAGATACCTGATGATAGATAGATCTGAGACACATGTCGATATCTTTCATATTCAGATATCCTTATCAACTGGAAGAACAATCATTCAATCACCCCAATCTTCATGTGGGAAAGTGATCTTTTAAAGCTGAATGGAAAACAACTGAGTGAACGTGGCTTTCCACTGCCCCTGAATGAGTGGCCATCAAATGCTATGCCTAAGTAAATAACAATAATCTTTTTGGTGGCAAACTCACTCAGGCTGGTACTGTGAAGGTTCCCACTAGTTAGCAAAACAAAATTTTTGTCCCTGACCACTTGCGCTTCATGTAGCAACAATGCCACATCCAAATGACTTCAAGATAACATGGCAGCAACAAAGGACTTATAAACACATTCAAATGAAACCACAAACTCTAACCCTAACACATGGAGAAACCTACAAAACAAACAAACAGACCCAGGGAATGTAAATATTTTTTGGCATGCCCAAATTGCTTTAATGGCTGGTATGCTCTCACATAACTTTCTTGCAAAGAACCCGTAGAGTTGTCATGTTGATCACTTTAACTCTGAGTGGTTTTAGAATCAATCAAGCATTTTCACAGATCATTTGGCAATTGGGAACCTATACAGACACGCGCGCTTGATGTCCAAGTTGTGTGACCTGGATTAATGTGAATGGCAAATTTATTGCTTCTTGTGGTTGTGTATACATGGGAGATTTTATTCCCTTCTATGGATCTTTGGTCTCTGTAATTTTCTAGCTCTGTAGAGCTTTGATATAAGTATTGTCTTAGCATTTTTTTCTTTATATGTTACAGTTCATCTTGTAGCCTTCAAGGCCATGGGTGATCATATGTGTTGAAGCAATTAATGAAAAAATACGTCCTTATGTCCTACTCTTGATCTGAATTTGCTTGTGATTTTACTATAAAGTAGAACAAATGTCTTTTGCTTTCTCTTCTGTTAGATAGATCAACAGTTCACTATCTTGGGACATTGCTTCATCTTGGATTAGATTTCAAACTGTTTTCACTTGGAAGCAAGTAGAAATAAAATTGTGTCATGATAAGGGAGCCAGTCCACTTAAGAGGTTGATCATAAGAAATAGAATCATCTAATCAATAGCCAATTATCTCTCTATGCCATGAATAGAAATATTATAATGCTTTAAAGCCAAAACTCAGTGGCATGTTATTAATCAATCCTTGATTGTTAAATCTCAATTTATTTGTTTAGTGGTTCACTCAATATATCACTCACCCCTTTTTCTACTTTGTTGGGAGAGTACCATCAAGTCACTGGTTTTGAATTCTCCAAAATTGAGTAGTTTGCTGTGTAGTCTCTGGTCAAAAATGCAAATATCTGGTGCCTCCTCCCTTGCAAATGATTAATGTACTCAGGTCCTCAACCAATCTTTCTGAGAAAGAGCAGCTATCTGGCGACCACTAGAGGAACCCAGTAGAGATACTTATTTGAATTCTTAAGTCATGGCATTGATGTTCTAATTTCTGTAAACTGTTGATATGTTAAACAAAGTTTTTTGCTCCAGCTTCACACTGTTGACTACTCTGCTCAACAAGATGTCAGTAATCATGTGTGCTTGAATTGATGGAAGAAGATTATTTCACCATGGGTAACTGATTTAAATTTTTCCTCTTGCAGGCCTGGCTTACTACAATTTCATTGGCACTATGTAAGGTCAGTGGGAACTTATTACCAAATGCATCGATTTTAGATTACATAACAGAATCATTTATTTGAATTTGCTTTAACTAGGTAGCTTGTTGGTATTGAATAAGCTTTTCTACTTCAGAACTTTGCTTGAATTTACAATATTTGAAATGATAACACTTTATGTTCCACAGGGACACGTCCCCAGCCCTTAGGATACCGTCCCTGCTTATCATCATGTTTCTGAGACAGGTGGACAGCAGGGGACATCCCCTGGCTGTTGCCAAATTTTCCCTAAATTTTGAAATGTCCACAAAATGGCACAGAATGTTCGGAAATGTCTGTCAGACATTTGGAAGAACTTTGCTTGAATTTACAATTGTTGAAACGGTAGTACGTTACCATGTTCCACTGGGACATGTCCCCAGCCCTTAAAATGCTGTCCCTGTCTTGCATTGTGTTTCTGAGACAGTGGGAAAGGGGAACATCCCCTGACTAACCCAAGTTTTCCCAAAACTTAGAAATGTCCATGATATAGCACATAATGTTTGGAAATGTCTACGAGACATTTGGCTGTCCTAGGGAAGGCCAGGGACATTTGACACATGTCCAGGTGTCCCAGATGGAAAAGGGGGAATTTGCTAAAAGCTGATCTCAATAGTTACCATATACTGCTGAAATGGTGGTTTCATAAACTGTTTCTAAAGATTTGTCTGTTGTTGTCCCTGTGACACCATCATTTCTTGTGCATATATGGCTTTACTTAGAGCCTAGAGGTATGCCAAAATTAAAGAATTTCACCACACCTTGGCTCTGTTGCAGGGGAGGAGGAAAATCCATGTTCAACTCAGCTGCAGAAAGATTTATCCAATTACTTGCTTGCTGTGACCAACACTTACAGAATTATAGATTAACAACTATTGAAAGCCAAATCCTGGCTATTTGGCTGTTGAGGAACTTATTCTTCTTGTATGTTGTTAGAGCTATCACCCTCAGGATGAGTGAACTATTCCTGTGCACAGGCCTTAGGCCTGTCAAGAAAGGCCCAAATGGACTGCTCTAAATACCATGAATGTTGAGACGATCTCCTGTGAGATTGCAGTGACATCAACAAAGACATGAATCTAAATAACGATTTATTTATTACTGTCAGTCTTAATTATATATATGGCCGCACTGCTGTCATGATATATTTATTGCACAATTTTTTATTGCTGCTGTACTGATGTCAGTCTTAATTTTGATGTCATGTGTAGTTAAACTAAGTTTGTAGAAATTGTAGTATAGCTATTTTCGCTTAATAAGCTGGGTAAGTCACCCAGGAGCCTAAAAAATGTGTGTTATGCTTGGCTTCTAGTAATGTGAAGTTAACCAGATCCATTTAAAACACTAGATTATCCTGCCAATTTTTTTGCATACAAACTTAAGCAGACAAGAAGTAAAGCACAGCACCTTCTATTTAAGTATATATATCTTTTACATGGCTGTAATATCCCCAACTCTTACCTTACATTAATAATGTTTCATCAAGAGATTAGTAACATGATTGTCAAATATATAACATTCAAGAGATTAATAATGTTTCATCAAGAGATTTAGGCCTGTCAAGAAAGGCCCAAATGGACTGCTCTGAATGCCATGAATGTTGAGATGACCTCCTCTGAGAATCCTATAAAATTCTCTATCAGAGTTAGCCTAGCTATGAGATTGCAGTGACATCAACAAAGACATGAATCTAAATTACGATTTATTTATTACTGTCACTGTCTTAATTATATATATGGCTGCACTGCTGTCATGATATATTTATTGCACATAATTTTTTATTGCTGCTATACTGATGTCACTGTCTTAATTTTGATGTCATGTGTAGTTAAACTTAAGTTTGTAGAAATTGTAGTATAGCTATTTTTGCTTAATAAGCTGGGTTAGGCACCCAGGAGCCTAAAAAATGTGTGTTATGCTTGGCTTCTAGTAATGTGAAGTTAACCAGATCCATTTAAAACACTAGATTATCCTGCCAATTTTTTGGCATACAAACTTAAGCAAACAAGAAGTAAAGCACAGCACCTTCTATTTAAGTATATATATCTTTTACATGGCTGTAATATCCCCAACTCTTACCTCACATTAATAATGTTTCATCAAGAGATTAGTAACATGATTGCCAAATATATATATATATATATATATATATATATATATATATATATATATCAACTTCTTCAAAATAGTTGAACCGACAAAGAGCCTTAACTATTCAAACATAAGATTCATCAATGATATGAAGAAACTCAACCAGCGGTTTCAAGAAGATGACAAATAATATCGCTATCAAATAGCAAAAGCTTGACTAATCATGACATGTTGATGTATTGCAATATAGTTGCATCTTCCATACGGTGATTGTCAACAAGAATGATCTATTAAGAGTGATTCCACTTGGAGGCCACATACGCCCAATACAATAACCATATTCAGTATGAATAATACTATCAAGTTGGTGAGAATTGAAGTGATGGGTGGGTACAAATTATCATCAATAATGCTGGTATGATGATGAATTAAGACATCAATTATGTGGGAGTATCGATGTGAGATAAATGGACAGCGATATATACTATTAGAGACAAGCTTCAGCAATTGCGTCTTAAAGAATCACATTCACGTATATGTCCGTTGGCAATAGAGATGTCATGAACAATGATTATATAAGAAGGATGATTCAATCAACTTCCACAATTTACGGAGGTTAAGGTAAAGATTGAGATTGACGACTTATGATAATGTCTTAAAGTGGTGATTATAATGATCAAAAGAAGATCTGTTAGACTACAATTAACATGTTGAACTAATCGATGGTAAGCAACCAGCAGTCCTAGTTGGATTATGAGCACACACATTAATTATGAATTTATGAGCGATAATAAGAAGAGATGTATTAATGTTAAAAGAAGACATGATTTGGCACCAGTTAGTAAGGAATCTAATTATAAGTAATAGTCACCAAATGAAGATAATCAACAACAGATAATTGTGAGGAAAGGGATAGTTGAAGGAAAGACATAACCATTCAAACTCAAGGGATGGCAACTGTTGGGTTTTTAAGGTATAAGAGTAAGTTTCCACTCACTCAACAGGGGTCATCATTGAGAAAGAATTTATTATTTGTTATCCTATAAGGATTGCTCTGTGTAAGAGCGCTTTGCCTATTGGCATTCTACTTTGGTGCAAGCATATAAAGACATTATCAGAGATGGTATCTTAGAAGTATACATTAATCGTCATATCAGAAACAGCCTGCATGCCATTGCATATTATCAATCACAGATCAGACACAGCAATTAGCACGGGTTAGTGAACCCCATCATTGCATATATTTCTTGTTATATCAGAAACAGCAGAGACATTGTGTTTACATAGATTATTCAATTGATTGATGCTCATTACCTTGTGTATCAGCCATTAAGTTATGTTTGTATATGCATTTTGAATTCTTTGTATACAGCGTATGCATTTGGAATTAAGTTCCATTGAATAAACAAAGAAGTATATAGCGTATGCATTTGCAATTAAGTTCCAAATAATCATAATTACTTTCATTGTCATTTAGAATAAGCAAAGAAGTTAAGATCTGTGCAATTTCTTTATTGGCTTCATAAAGAATTATAGAGAAATCTGTAGTGTTCCATAATATAGAAAAAAGGGACATTACAATTGGTATCAGAGCTAATGAATCTGCCAGCCTGTGGAGACGAAAACAATTAAAGAATTAGGATTGAAATTCAAGAAAAGACAGCAACAAAGGCTTCAAATATGGGAAAAATGAGAACTCTACAAACACATGCATCAATGCATGGTCGAGAAACACACAGAAGAAATTGGATCAATTGTTGGATTTACTAACACAAACTGTGATCAATAACAATCATAGCAAACAAGAAGAAAAGAGAGGCAATGATGAAAATTCAAATCATCATACCTTTAAGTTTAGACCAATGTTCCCTACTTTTCTTCCAAAGAAAGAACAAGAAGCAAGCAAAGAACCCACTTTAGTCAATCTACGAGATCAATGGTGATAGGATTGGATAAAGGGAGGTCTTCAATAGTATATATCCTTAGAAGATTACATAGAATTGAGGGTGAAGTATCTGCTTAAGAAGACAAATGGGAAAAAGGGATTGCAAAGTAACATCAAGTGTTTCACCCCAAATATCATCCAAGAAAGAAGGATCAATGTGTAAAGGCTTAGAAGGGACTAGTCCAACTCAGCAAAGACAACAAAAAGCCGAGAATCAGAACGTGATCTTCAAGGAGTCAAAGATATCAGAAGAGAAAACAATTTCTGACACTTCTAAAGCGGTATAAGCGATTGGCTCTTCAAGCACATCCTTTGACCTTACATCATCTCAAAGGTCATTGGGGGGAAATAATATAATAGAAGTTGAAACAAAGAATCATAATTCAGATTATATGAAGAATGATAAACAAAATTCTCTTTCACGTCCCAAAGAAGGTTTAGCATTCATGGTTGAGAATGAGAAAAGTAATGTTTCTAATACAAGTGAATTAGTCAATTTATGTATCCAGTCTCATCAAATTAAAATTGATGAACAAATAGAAAGGTTAGTAAGCACAAATAGAAGAACTTTTACAAATCATAAAAACCCAAATCATCTCAAAGAAGAGGAGAGATTGCCATCAAGAAGACAAGATATGATAATTAAACATTTCATGGAGCCTAGTGACCTTATAAAAGAGGATGATAATATGAAATGTAATTCGCAGAGATCAGATAAAGAAAGGGAAGCTATTCTTGGGAGAGATGAAGACAAGGCTTGGGATCCCAATACATCTTTAATTAATCAAGTATGTAAAGGGACAAATCCTAATAGGGATGACTCTAAACATTCTTCGATCAAGTCACAAATCAGATTAGGATTCCTACATTTGACAGAAGAAACAATGATCTCTACCAACTTTCCAAGTCATTCATGATTATAAGTGGGAATAATGGAAACTATTTGTTTGTATGCATAGGGAAAGGTGTTAAGTGTTTGATTCTATGGATATCTTCAACAAAGATAAATTTCATACTGCAGTGGATAACTCACCTTAAGGATTATGATTACAAGATCATTCTTCTAAATGATCGACTGCCAAACTACATTAAGAACCATCGGTGCTTTAACTTTTGGGACCTGATAATGAGAATCTACATGATGAATGAATGGCATTGTGAGCTCAATAACATGAACATGAAGCAAGGGACGTATGTTGAGTCATTCCACATATCCACTTAGAGTCGATCCAACATATTCCCTAGCTCTTTACCCATGCTTACAATAATAATAAAGGAATATATGTAGGACTTTTTCCTATTGGCCAAGTGGAGAGATGGGAAAACTGAAAAGCCCTTTGCCAGTTGTTTTTAGAAGTCTGGCTTTTATTTAACTTTTCAGCATATTTAATAAGTCATTGTTATAGAATGTACACCTTGAATTATAAATTTATAAGTACTTTTAAATTTTTAATATGTTTTATAAATTATAAATATTTATATATTTTTTAATGAATATTTACTAACGATAAATATTTTTAATTTATATATATATTTACAAATTATGAATTTTTAATATTTATATTTAAATATATATTAAAAATATGTATGGGTTTATACCCGAGGGACCAAACCCATGCTCATTCCTATATTAGGACTAGCAATTTAGTTTTTGTTGTTTGTTTAGTCATTTTAGCTTGTTTCTATTAGTGTTCCTCGATATTCACTTTTTAGGTTAATTGTTATATGGAGTTTTGGCTCTTTGCATTGAAGAAATTTCATGTGAAGCACAATTGTGGGATTCAAATTTATTTAGGGTTTCATCAACATGGAGTGTTCCATTTTATTCCATTGAAATTATACAGCTGTTAACTAATAAAAGGAGTAAAAAATTGATAACAATCAAATATAAAGGTCAAACATTTTTTGAAAGGCTTGGAGGAGTCTTGAAGCTTGGTTAAACGTGGTAAAATTATGAAAAATATCATATCCCATGAAGGTTTGTGTGGTTTCAAAGGTTTTTAATTTGCGCTTGGTGATGGGGATCCCCTCAACCCCACCCCGTATAATGACAAGGAGCCTACCCCCCTGGAACCCATTAGGGGCATTGCCTCTTGACCTCATGAAGGGCACATCCCCTAGGACCCCATGACAAACACTACCCTTTAATCCCATTAAGGCGATTGTCCCCTGACCCTCTTGAGGTGCATTGCCTCTCAACCATGATAGGGGCTGTCACCCTAGATACATGCTCTCATTCTTATTCTCTGTATATCTCTATGCTATTAAAATGCTTTCATTAAACAAATAGTAGGCTTTTCTCTATCATTTTTAGTGCAATATTACATTTCTTAATAATCATGTTTTCCTAGTTTTTGGAAAAAATCGTATGCTTTTGGTTTTTGATTTTTTCCTGTAAAGTGTTTTTTTTCTGCTATGATCAGACACCATTATTACACTCAATATGCCAGATCCAAGGATAGCATCTATTCTGCCTCAAACTTCCTCCCATAGCCTGTTGCCACCTTCAACCTTACTGCCACCAGCATCTGATCAAGATGCTATTGCACTTTCTTGCCATCCCCCGTTGCCTAGTGGCATTATGTTTATGACATTTGATTTAAGATCACACAATTCCATTATCAGGTGTATATTTAAATTGAGGCTACTGATAAGTTTAGAATGCTGCACCAAAATGTGTACCCTGCTGTCTCTGCTCTGAAATGCTGTAAAACATAGTGATATGTGAATGTGGTCTTTTGGTGATACGCCACAATTTTAACTAACTCATTTTTCTTTCCAGGTCCTGGATCTTCTAGATGGGCTGAAGAAAGAGGAGGAACTGGTTTCTGGCATGATGGAAAATAATATGCTGGTAATTGATAATAGACGTGATTTTGACTAATTGAATCTAAATACACAATTCAATAAGGAAGATGTGCTGCTTGTTATCTATTCTCTTTTCTACTCAAGCTATATGAAATATAGAGATGCTTTAATTTTAGGGAACTTAATTTAAAATTTGTGGGAACTGTATAAATATATGGATTAGTTTACCGTTGTATAGAAATAGAGATGAGATCTAGACAATTGAACTGTGGAAATGACAATTCTTTTTGTAATACATTTCTGATAAACAAATGGGCATTAATAGATTAATTAATATTATATTATCTTGTAAAGGATCTTAGGTCACTTGGACTGATAAAAAGTTTGTCATGTGGGATAACTCTTGATACACAGATTCTAATTCTCTGTAGCAGCTATGCTTTAATGAATCTATAGCATATACAATCAGAGTCAGCATTTGAGACCCTCTGATTCTGAACCATTTCAGTGCTGCTTTGCTAGCATTGAGCTTCCTCAGATCTCAGATCAGTGGCACTAGAGTAGGTTGTTCTTGGTCGCTTGATTTTATTTAGTTTGTCAGCTACCTCTCAGTTTGTAACATAGTTACACCGCCCTGAGGGACGTTGGAACGGGGGGACAGAGGGGCCTCAATTTTGGGATGGCCGCGGGGGGGGGGGGGGGGGGGTGTATATACTATACATGTGTTTCTTAAAATGCTAGTTATGAAAAGATGTCTAACAATATAAGACATAAAGATGTAAAACAGTAAATTAGTAAATTAGAATTAGTAATTAGTAATTACTAAATACTTGAACACTGCATTGAAGTTGAACATTGAACAATAAAATCTTAAATAGTCGAATCAGCAAATGGAAGAGTTCTATCATATAATAGATATCAAAAGTATGAACGCTGGGGATTTGAGGGGGGGGATGTGTCCTCGTGCTACATTGGTTTGTAACAACCGAATCCTACTAACATAATAAAATAATATAAAACTTTAATTTCTGAACAAGAAAACTGAATTACAACTAACTTTCAATTTCCTAAGAGCATGAAAAGAATGATAGTTAACATTCAATTGTAGTTGCTAACTGCTTTCACATGAAACTGAAAGATAACTAACTTCTTTCAATACAATTGAAATTTTAACTTTCTGTCATTCATTCAAGGATAAATGGAACTGAAATATTCATCAAATTAATAATATAACTAAACTTGATTCATGCTGTTCCTTTTTTGTTGTTCTTTTCTGGTGTTTCATCCTTCATGGGCGAAAGAGTATCATCAGAGTTTTTTTACCACCCAACCATGGATCTTTTGATTGTGACTAATTGTCACCCGCACAACTTCCATAGGAAGTAGCACAGCCCTTTCCTAGGTGTACACGAGCACGGTATCCATTTTCTTGCCATCCGAGAGGTGTAGAACCCACAATCGTCATAACTAGTCAACCTAAAGACATCCTTGCCTAATAGGTGACCTTCCTAGCTAGACGTTGCACTACTGGTTCTAGTGACTAACATATACTACGCGTAGCACAGTACCACCTTGGCCAAAGTTTTGTAAGTACAGACACATACCTTGTGCAGTTACCGTAATCACCAATCTTGTCCTGTGGACCTGGTTAGTTTCATAGAATAATACAATCCAGATGGCATAAACCTCTAAGATGGTAAGTCTCTAGGAAGACAATATTCTACCCATCCCAGGGTTGGTCTTAAATCAATATGGGTAAGAGTTTCAGAGGTTCAACCTAAACTCAAGTTGCAGGTTCTCATAGCAATCAGATTTGACCCAGAGGAACAATACAAAAGGATCTAGAGGACCCAACAGGCAGACCAAAGCTAGAACCGTATGCATGAACTGTTATGATGCAGCTTATAATGCCGTAATGCAGTTGGTAAGAATCTCAACACTGAAAGAGATGCCATAATGCAGCTAATAAGAACTCAACGCTAAGTGATGCCAAAATACGACTAGTCTTATCATGTTGCAGTTTTAAAAACAGAATGAAAGTATGATTCTCCCTAATCAAATATTGATGCAGAGCATAAGGTTACTATGCATGTCATATGACTCAGATGTAGATAGAAAATCCAATGATCAATACGTAGTTCGAAGATATATAATTATAACTCCATGCCACAGAATATAAGTATTCAATTTGCAGACATACATCTATCTTTTCAGACAGCTTGATCGCATAAGGAAACAATCAAATCATTCAATCATTATAAAGCAAACAGATCCATCAACAAATAAAAACATTCACATGCCTGCTTGAAAATCAAATGGTGATAGAGATTGAGCTTCAGATCTCTCATAGACCAAGCCATGTCCACAACGGCAACCAGTGACAAGTAAAGACAAGAATGATGTTTTTACCTGTGAAGGAGCTCCGCTCCCTAAAAAACAAGAAACAAGAATGAATCCCCATCGCTGTCCACCAAGCCTTTTTCCTAGTGGTGGCAAGTGTAACTCTCTACTCTTGCCACCTATGGCAAGAGCTCCCACAATTAAATCAACCAGAAACATAATCATCCGATATCACAAAATTGGAGTAGCTCATGAGAAAATAATGAGTGCGACATCAAATTAAACTATATATATATATATATATATATATATGTATGTATGTATGTATGTATATATATGTAAAGTACACCGAGAAACACAAAATAATGCTATATAACGTATATTTATATATGTATATATAAGCAAAAGTATAATCAAATAAATATGAAATGCAAGCATAGTTAATTAATGATCATTAAGGTTATTATAATTGATAAGGCATACAAGTGCCTAAGACAACTTAACCTCCTAGACACTCAGCTATTACTAGCCCCTCCTAAGGAATGGACAATGGTTGTGGTTCTAGGTCGGATGACATTCCTGACTTTTACTGTTTGCTTGTGCGCTCCTATGCTGATGATACTCTTTCCCCACTCGCGGGATGATTCTCCTCCTACATCAACTGACACAAGTGGATTAGATATCCACGTCATTGAAATAAACTCAACTACCAAACTAATCATAAATTTGCATCAACAATTCATTTCCTATTTTCTATATAAGAAAAAAAATCTAATCTATAACAGAATATACATGAGAATTCACTTAGCCAAAATTAATAGAGTTTACATTTCTTTTCTCATTAGAAATTCACATAACTGAATTTAACTGAAATCCATTTAGCTGCCATAGTCACATTTCACAGGAATTAGTTATCTTGGTTATAAAATGATAGGATCATGAGGAAGGGATGTAATACATTTCCACCAGAGTTTATACTTGATGGCACTGTTGATGCTTAGCCTTCCAATTTCTCACACCTTTGGTTGCGGTTTAAGTCTTTGTTTGAGCAGAGAGATTTCATTTATACGGTTGTTGTATGCCCTTAAGATAGGGGATACCTTATTGGCGTTTTTAGGATAAATGCTAGTAAACGCTATACATTTGAAGGTACCAAGATCATGTCAGCCAGTTCAACAAGTGCCTAAGAAATGCCTAGCATATATTCTCATGTTTTTGGGGCATATTGTTTAGTTCTGAAGTGGGATTCCTAATTAGTGTTCCATCTCCTTTAAGATTACCATCTATGAGCTTTATCACAGTTGATATTCCATCTCCACAGTGATGGCTACTTCTGAAGTTTCTGTATGGTTCATTTCAATGATCTCTATTGTTTTGGCTTTCTTCAAATGCTTAGATTGTTCCCACAAGCATTTGGTCTTCTTCAACAGCAAGAAGGTATTTATTTGGGCTTAGATTTTCCCACCAGCATATGATAAAGCTGCAAAAGCTTCATGGGAACATTGAAATCTGTTATAACATCTTGTAATTTACTAGTGTTATGATTTGATAGCTAGAATATCACAGAAATTCAAAATTATGTAAGAATTTTGTTGGGAATATTGAAGCATCCCATACGGTCTCCAGAGGTAGGAATGAATGCACAATTATGTTTATCTGTCTGTCACCCTGTGGCTAATGTTTCCTTAGGTTTTGACGCTAATGAAAACTTGGTAAAATCCTTTTTAGCATTGTAAAACATTTCCCTAAGCCTGCTTTTAAAAGTGAACTCTGTTTCATGATACCCATCCTGAAACTTCCTTCTATCTCTGCCATAGCAAAAGATTATGTGTATGGCATGTCTAATGAATCATGACGGAGGAAATAAGAAGCATTTGGGGAAGAAATGACTAATTTTGCAACAAGACTTCTTATGAGTTTCTGAAATTTGTAGTGGTAATGCTTTGCAAGACGAGTTTGCAACAAATGACCTAATGCAATTTCTTGTGAAGGAAATCTGCATCAACGAGCTTTCATACTCAAGGTGAAGGATTGCTGATTCCTGTAAGAATAGAGACTTGATTTTCCTGAAGCTATGCATTTAGAACTTATTTCCCCACCCTTTTTTAACAGAACATAATTCTGAATGGAGAAGAAATGTTTAGAAACAGTTTTCAACCAGTGGTTTTATTTTCCTTCTTGTCTTCTTTCTTCATTAGATTATGCATAATTTGGCACAGCAAGTTAGAAGAAAGCTACGGAAATCACAAGATGTGGGAAGTCTATTGGTTTGAAAAATAAGTTAAATGAATGGCAGTATATATATCATAATTAAGGTAGGTGCGGCAAAAAAGAAAATTAAAAGGGAATATAATGTAAATACAGTTTTGCTAAGGTGTTTGTAGATGATTTGTTTCTTAATCTCTGCCTTACAAGCTTTTCAATTTTTGGTGTTTATGTTACCTATGTTATCAAATTGTTTTTACAATTATCCTTTGACAAAAGACTTGTATACATTCTTTCAATGGTTGATGTGTAGAAAATAGTGAAGTGAATGGGAAAATGGAAGGCCGCTGTGGTAAAATAGTTGGTGCCTTGGTTCTTTGTTTCGAATTTCAATTAACTTTTATAAGTTATCCAATTAACTTCACCGAATTCTTTTTATTTATATAAATTAATTATCATAATTTAACTACAGCTAATGATAAATTACTGACTATCAATTGTAGCAGTATATTGGTGTCATGCCATGGTATTTGATGTCAATTTTCATGGAGCTAGATCGGATTCAACTTGCCTGATAAACGTAGCGTTCTTTTCTGAAAAGTAGCATGCTATTGTGTTTAAAGTAAAGCTTACTGAAGTTGATATGACAGGATGGCCAAAATGAGTTGATGAGAACAATGCTTGAAGAGCGATCAAAAAAAGCAGAGACATGGCACAAGAATGCAGCAAGGAGATCACAATTTGAGAAGCCAATGCAGCCTATCACATGTGCTACTTTTGCTAGGGATGTTCTTGAAGGAAGAGCAAATCCATTGCATGTAAATGAGCACAAACATATGCCTATGTTGTTTGGACCTGCCAGTCAAATAAGTGGCAACTTAACCACTGAAAGGGAGCAAATTGCTGCTCAAGTATTTCAGCCAAGGCACAGGTTGGTATGCTTATCATGCTTGAAAGTTGTGGCTTTAAAGTAGGAAATCAACTGAAAGGATTACTTTTTTCTAATTAGTGGGGAAACCCAAATTTTATTCTAGAATAAGATGCTTTCACATCATGATGAAATTATACTTAAGCTTTGTTTCCTTCCAATCTTTCTGTGTTTGTTCTACCCCAAAATATTTAAAAGAGATGGACGAGTTAGGCCTCTCGGATGTCATTAAGCTATCATAAAATATTGAGCATTTTAAACCAAATTTAAAGTAACTTTTTAGAATCTATGCTAACCAATGTCACCTGGTTTGTTGTTGAGATGTTCTACGTTGTAGAAGCCAGCATGATAGATAACATAAACTTCATAAGTTTGATGGTGAACATTTTTGTATTTAATATCTAATCTCGGCTCTAAAAATAACAGAATGTGAATGATGGATATTTGTGTGCTTCCCTTGTGTCTGTAGCACATTTTTTTCTTGTTCATAAGAATACAAATCAGTAATTTTAGCTAATTCTCATCCTGTTTATCATGCAAAAATGTATAGCATGTCCTTACCTGTAATGGGACATTTCGTTTGTTTTTTCTGTTTTGAGACTTCCCCATTTGTAGTAATTGATCTTGAAGGATCAACTCCTGGTACAATGATGGTGCTGAGCTCCATTGTTTACTTCACCACAAGCTTTAAGGCTTTCACAAAAACACATGGTACTATTGCTTAGCTTTAATTCCTCTTTTTACATGTCCCACAATTATGACAGTTGTAGCCTTGTTTTGTGAGCTGTTCTGTAAAGTATGCAGGCAACAACACGGTAGAGGAAATGAACCATCAGAATGTGAGTGGTTTTGTGTTTCCTGTGATTGCCACATTGGCCCAACACGGTAGAGGAAATGAACCATCAGAATGTGAGTGGTTGTGTTTCCTGTGATCGCCACATTGGCCCTTAATCTTCTAATAATGTATCATAGCCATTGTTCAAGGTGTCATGAAATAGAGAAATATTGTGTGGTACATATTTGATCTCCTTGATCTCTGTACTCATCTTTGCAGTTACAGTTCTAGCATGGTGTCTCCTCGCTTGTGGATTTCTTTGTCCAAGTACATTTGAATATTGTATTTGTGCCCTTATGATTCTTTCATTTACTTTCATGTGTAACAGTTTTGAATCTGTTTGTATGCATTATCTTCTGTGCACACTTGGGCCATGAATCAGTGGTTTTAGAGCATACCTTTTCAACAATTAGTGGTTCCATCAAGGATGCACTTCCTTTGATATGCCAGAGGTCCTGGAATTTTTTATTCTGATTCCTTCTCTGCATTTTGTAAGCCCACTCACACAAGGTTTGAATATAGGAAGCTTTATCACAAAACCTCTGACCCTTTGCCCTACCATCACAATCTATACAGATGGCTGGCAAATGCAGGCTAGAGAAGCTGAAATTAGAGATGTTTTAGAAGAAAATTGAGAATGCTTTGCAATGATAGAGAGATGATTAGGAGCAACATCATGCTTGGGAAGGCAGGATTGTCAGTCAGTTAACTTCTGCATCAAATAAGGAACAATTATATACGAATATCTCTATTTTTGAAGGAAAAATACATGTTGATGCCCTAGATAAATGGCTAAAATTCATTTACTCGTACTTGGCAATCAATTAGTATTTTGATCAAGAGAAGATCTCCTTCGCTCTTTTGAGAGTTTCCATGTCTATAAAGAAATGGTGGATAACAACTGAATTATATCTATGAGGCTGACTTTACCCTTGTAAATAATTTCGGGTTCTCTTGCTTTGTAGTTTGCTTTGACTTGCTCACCATGTGCCAGCCCTATCAGAGGGATTATTTGATGTTACCCATGAGCTCAGGTGGTCTAGAGGATTTATGTCACTTTTAAAAGTTATTTCCCTATCCTCCAAGATTCTTGGAGGGAGTGTGTATTTGTAGTAAGTCATCTGGTCGGGTCCGATTGTCGTCCTTAATCATCATTATCACTCAAATGTGGTCAGTTTTTGATTCCGATGCTTGACTGTTTCTGCATCTTGGATGTAATTTTGAGCTATTGATTAATCATTAAATCATTTACTAAGGTTGTTTAATATTATTTAAATTATAATAAAAATACCTGGTATAATAGCTTGTTGGATTGAGAACTAAAAGTTTGAAATGTTGGAACACCTAGTGACTAGAATGGCCAAAATAATTGAATATTTAAATAAATCACTTTTCAAGGATATAAGACTTATTCAATTTATAAACTGATTTTATATTATATCTCCAGAAAGTTCTTGGGATGGTTATATAAGAAGGTCGGGGTTCTCTTTTGAGATATACAGAGGAAATTCATAAGCTTGTTTATTTCTGTGGAGATTTAGAGATTTGTGCATGTGGCCAAACTCTTACTAGCAGGAGAGAAACCCCAATGGTTTCGCGGAGCTGAGAATGAAAACCCTGTCTTCGTTAGAGCGGTTCCATACAGGGATCAACAAAGTGTTAAAGATTTGAGTGGGGACAAAACCTCTTGTTCGTTGTTGGGGATTCAAAGGCAAATCGAGATAGGGTTTGCATTTGCACTTAAAGAAGTTGTCAGGTTTGCTTTGGGCTCATCGATTGAAGTTATTGAAATTTGTGGAGTCTTTATTTAAAGACAAATTTCAGAATTAAAGAATTCCGTAAAATTGGGCTTTGGAGACTTTTGTTGGGCATATACATTGACCAAATAGAAATGTATTTTGTGGGCAATGTTGAATATTTAGGAGATGTGAGACTTTGAATAAGACAACGTTGGGGAAGAAGACAAGTTAGCACCAATATTGGTCCTGCTGAATATGTGGGAAGACATAAACTTGATTTGTTTGCAATTTCTTTACATTGGCTGCCTGAGCGAGCTTTCTAGCAGGATGTGGTAATTGGAGTTGGAAGATATTCATTATTGGCTTAATGTATTACCATATATAAGGTGCCGTTGGATGATATTTGTTGAGCTAGGGTTGATTGAATGAAGTAACTTTAGTTGGGTGTGAACCTTACCCATGTCTAGTCATGAAGTAGCTTTATTGGAATCTCTTGCTTTGCATTGGCTCTAACCTCCGTGGCGTGTGCTAGTCTTATTAGAGGGGTTATTTGATGTTACTAACAAGCTGGTCTAGAGGATGCATATGTCACTTTTTGGAGTTATTTCCAGCTTTTGATGTGTTCTCCAAGATTATTGGAGAGAGTGACTATTTATAGGAAGTCACCTTGTCAGCTCCAATTCTTATCATTCATCATTGATATCACTCCAGTGCAGTCAATTTTTCATTCCAATGCTTTTCATTGTTTCCACATCTTTGGTGTAGTATCGAGCTATTAATTAAATCCTATATGACCAGGTATTGTTGGTAAAGCATGGGTGCTGGTACGGGTATGGATCTAGGTATGGCCTAGGCGCCTAGGTTTGCCGTGGGTCCTTTTGTGAAGGACCCACAAAAAACTGAGGCGTCCAGGGAGTATCCAGTGTCATAACCAAGCATAGTTTGATAAATTATAACCTCAGTTTCACTCCAGCATTTTGGGTATGCTATTTCCCTTATCCGTCCAGTCCAGCTGTATTATAACTTCATAACAGCATTTTATACCAGAATATGCCAGCAAGCAAGCAATTAAATATCATTTCAGTTGCACTTGTGAGCTGTAGCTGTGAAGCACGGTTAGTAAACTTTATATTGGCATTAATGAGATTGATTTCAGTTGATTTACATTATGCACATGTAGCAGCTATTTGTTTATGTTTTGTGAAATCATTTTCCTTGTATTGTTAATGATTTGGCATTTTGACAAACATGTGCAAAATGAAATTGAACCAAATATTGATGTTGACCTTGATTCTTTTGATGAAGAAGAATATGAATTTTGAATATTGATTGTAATTTGAATTTTCATTGTGTAGGAACCCCTAAGAAATGATATTTTTAGACATGAATATTTAAATATTATCATTTTTGCAAATTATGAATATGATATATGAGGTATTTGATTGGCAAGTACGGATTTATGTGTATCACTCTTTTTTTATATTTATCACTCTTTTACTCGCACCTGAATCAGCAACTTGGATTAAATCATCAACTAAGGTTGTTTAATATTATTCAAATTATTTAAAAAGTATAATAATAGCTCTTTAGATTGAGAATTAAAATATTAAATGTTAGATGCTTAACCAAGTGACCAAAGTGTTTGAAATAATAAAAAATTTAAATATTAAAATAAATTACTTTTCGAGTTTAAAGGCCTAATTAATTTGTAAAGTGATTTTATATCATAAGAAGGCTGGGGGTCTCATTTGAGGTATATAGAAGAATTTGGAAGCCTGATTATTACTCTGTGGAGATTCAGAGATTTGTGCCTATGGCCAACCTCTTACCAAGTGGATGAAAATCCCAATGTCGGGTCTCATTTGAGGTATATAGAAGAATTCGGAAGCTTGATTATTAGTCTGTGGAGATTCAGAGATTTTTGCCTATGGCCAACTTCTTACCAAGTGGATGAAAACCCCAATGTTTTCTTGGTGCTGAGGACAAAAACCATCTTCTTTAGAGTGGTTCCATGCAGTGATCGACAAAGTTTTGATGGTTTGAGTGAGGACAAAGACCGTTGTTCGTTTTTGCTGATTCAGAGGTGAATCCAGATAGTGTTTGCATTTGTGCATAAAGAGGTTTTCAGGTTTGCTTTGAGTTCATCGATTGAAGTTATTGAAATTTGTGAAATCTTTATTTAAAGACAAATTTCAGAATTGAAGGATTCCCTGAAATTGGGCTTTGGAGTCTTTTGCTGGGCATTTCATTAGGAATAAATATGTTATTTGTGGGCAATGCTAAAGATTTAGGAGACATTAGTCTTTGAATAGGACAAACGTTGGGGAAGAAGACAAGTCAGCGCCAATATTGGACCTCGATGAATATGTGGGAAGATATAAACTTGATCAGTTTGCATTTTCTTTACTTTGGCTGGCCTTGTTAGCTTTCTAGCAGGACATGGTAATTGTGTGTGTGAAAATTGTACCTGATCTGTAAACACAACACTCAGTAAAACATTAGAGGTTATTGATAATCAAAATCGTGCAAAATTGAAAGCTATCTAACCAAGCGATTTACTGCCTTCTAATAGGTGCGAGATTAATGTTCTCAGATTGTAATCGAGATCAGTGACCTAGACGACACCTAAATGAAGGATTTGAATGCAAAAGATGGATATGAAATTGAATGCAATTAATCTATATTTTTGATATTTTCTATGCAATAAGAATGAAAACTTGATATGAATCTATGCTAATATGAAAAACTTGATATGAAATGAATGCTAAATGATCTAACAATGAAGATTCTAACAATGATATGAAAACTATGAATGCAAAAATAAGATTGATCTCACAAAGATGTCGATTCACAAGAGCTTTGATTCTTCAATTCCAATTCTCCAGCGTGATTGTGCAAAATATGAGATGATTTGTGAAGAGCTAAAGCCTTAATTTATAGAAATCTAGGGCTTTGGAGGTGCATGGGAAAAGCCATAAATCACTCAAATTAACTCATCTTGATTTTTGAGTTATCTGATCATGAAAGATAGTTAATTCTCAAAATCATGCAAAAACATGCAAAAACAGCTTTTTAACTCAAATTAGAGTTTAGATCAGCTTTTTGAACTCCAAAAGGATGTTGAGTTCCAAAAAGTCAATAACTTGCATTGATTTTCTGATTTGGAGTTTAACTGTTTCTTTTGAATATGCATAATAATTAAGAATTAAATAAATAAATAAAGTGATTTATCCTCAACTCAACTGATTTTTGAAAATAAATAATTAATTTATGGGTTAATTAACTATTTTACCAAACTTTTATTAAAAATTATATTATTAAATAATGACAACATGCTTTAATTAATTAAATAAGAATTTAATCAATTAAAGATAAGAATTTTGATTTATTGTCAAAATTAAATAATACAATTAATAATAGATAGAATTAAATTTAATTACATAATTAAGTGGCAAATATTAAATCTAATTAATTAAATATGAAAATATTCAATTAATTAAATTTTAGGATAAATGTGATTTATTGCCAAATAATTATAAAATTAAAGATAATTAAGATAATTAGGAATATTACTAGGAATATTCTCCGATGCAAAATTTAAGATAATCAATTATGATTCGATGATGTTTAGATGTGCCTTAGATTAGGACTTTGATGTCGATTTCGTTCGAATTTGTCGATGTAGGAGGTTAATGAACTTATAGCCCATTTTTGGGGTATTACATTTTGCCCCTCTTTGAATTACTGTGCGAAGCGCAGTGGTTCAAAGATAGTCTGTGTTTGATAGAGATATGAAACTGATGTTTGAGATTGATAATTGATATGAGATAGAAGCTGATTGATATTGAATTGAGATGGAGATAATAGGTCTTGAATGACCAAAGATAATGTTCACTGTAGCAGCGATGAACCTATGATTGCGAAAAAGTGTCAAAATGCCTGATTCTGAACCTTAGGATTGATAAGAAGTGAGTGACCCGTTCTAGACTCGATTGTCTTAGCAGAACTAGCAAGTATCACATCCGAATCCTTCAGTTGCCGAAGAACCAAGGAAAGAACACTATGATCTGATGGTTGCAAAAATTGATACAGTTTACAAGATTAAGAAAATATCAGATTGATATGGATCTTGATGAATCTGATATGCCCCAAGTGATGATAGATTTGCCCCGAGCGATGAGGACTTTTGATGAATCAGTAACTAGACGTGATTGTTTGTCTTGATCACTGATGAAAGATATTGATAGACTTGATCGATAGAATTTGATTTACAGACTTTGAATGATGTGCAATAGCATGCCTCCTTCGGGATTAAAATTGAAATCTGACAAGAAAAGTCAGCGTTGATAGTTTAGAAGCATGTTAATTGATCTGAGAAGTGGTTATTTACATCCGAGAACGCATTCTGCATCGTTGGAGGTCCTAAAAGACCAAGTTTGACTAGGTTTGACCATGAGTTGACCATGGTTGACCAAGTTGAAATTTTGATAGTTTGATGTAAGATAATCAGTTAAGTTGAATACTAGATTTCTGTGATGATTGAAGGTTGAATATGCAAGTAGTTAATAATATGAATGATCTCAGATTTGAATTTTGATCCCGAAAAAGGATTCTACTTGCTATTTCATTGGAGGAACCTTCGTGTGAGATTCAGCTCTTGTTAGACTTGAAGATGCGATTTGAAAAATCATTTAAGCATTGAAGTTCGTTTAATCATTGTGAGATCATGTAAACATGCAAAATGCAATGAGACATGCAAAATGAAATGCAACCTAAGACCTAGGACCTAGTCACTGATCATGTGTCGATTTGTTATCATCATTGAACTTTTAGGTAACCGGATAAATCAATACAATGCCCACTAGCCATGAAACCATAGACATATAAATATCGATTTGTATGCGCAAGAATCAATACAACACCCACTGGACAACAACCATGGATATATGAATATTGACTTTATTTTCAAAATGTTGGATTAAATATAAGCATCAAGGCACAAATGCCAGGATGACCTGAATATCATGTCCATTTTGATATAGCAATTTGTACAAGCATCAAAACATAAATGTCGTGATAACCTGAATACGCCTTGCATTGCAAACACATCAAACAGTCAAGAGATCATTCTAAATCCAATGTGAATTACCCGTAGTGACCCTTTATCGTTCACATCCTTAGGCAAGATTGCGTTCCACAGTAGGAGAAAGAACTTACTCAAAAAGACAATAGTTAGATCAAACTTCCTTGAATTTTTTGGGTATCAATGGTCGAGGTACGCATGGCCATCCAATTCGAGATAGAGGCTCTTACAGTCGGACACCATTTCAATCCAAAATTTCCAAAGCTGTTAGATTTTCACATACAAGCAGAAGACAAAGAAAAGATTATGCCCCCAGTCATCACTCTCTAAATCCTGTAAAGGACATCATTGAAGAGCTCGAAGGGACACAATATGCAAAAATCTCAATGCGAATCAGTAAGCCTACAACGAGATAAAAGCATGAAAAGCACAGATTGTTTTCAGTTGAGTTTTGATGTTTGATTGTTGTTGATGCAAAATCCTTTCTGGAGATGAGACTGACTGACTGACTCAACTTGAAGCTTCAAAGGACTCTGAGTGGATATGACACGTCTAAGATACATGGGAGACCATAGGATATGACATTGATTGCCCCCAAGTGTGAACATTGATAGGATGCAAACGCTTGAGCTGGTTGGTGTACAGGCCGACTTATTGAAAACTGGAAATGCAGGAACAAACTGGGAGATATGTACAAACTAAAGCAAGACTGAAAGCTGGGAAAGACCAAGATTGTGCTGATAGATGGAGCATTTTGGAACAAGTGGTGCCCGTTTGCCCAGTTTTCACCATCTTGGTAGAGATTCTATTTTTGCTACCGAGGTGCCTGTTTCCAGGTTTTCCCCAAGGCACTTTTTTTTTTTTTTTTTTTTTTTTGTATTTTTCATTTTTTTAATTTTTTTGTACTTTTCATATTTTTTGATTTTTTTGTACTTTTGATATTTTTTGATTTTTTTTTGGCGAATCATCAAGGCGCCTATTGCTAGGTTTTCACCAAGATGTTCATTTTTTCAGGACTTTTTCTGATTTTTAAGATTTTTTTCAGGACATTTACCAAGCACTGAATGCCTTAGGCATAGAATTTCTTTAGATGGAGAACGTTGATTGGTTCTCGGAGCTGTTCTCCTTCAGTTGTTGAGAGTTGATAGGCACCAGAGCCAAAAGTAGCAGTGATTACAAAGGGACCCAGCCAGTTGGGTTCGAAATTCCCCTTGCGTTCTCGATGTGATTGATTTTTAGGATTTTCTCTCAACACTAGATCGCCAACCTGAAATTCTCTATGTCTGACTTTCTTGTTGTAGCCTCTAGACATTCTTTTCTGATACACTCTGAGATGATCATACGCTGCTTGTCTACGCTCATCTAGTAGTTCAAGTTCTTGTAACCTCGACACTCTGTAGTCTTCATCAGTGACAAGTCCATGCATTCTGATTCTGAGTGATGGGATTTCAACCTCAATAGGCAGTACTGCTTCAGACCCATAAACTAAAGTGAAAGGTGTAGCCCCAGTGGGAGTTCTGATACTAGTCCTGTAGGCCCATTCTGATACTTGTTCTGATACTAGTTCTGATAATTGTTCTGATACTTGGTTCTGATACTTGTTCTGATACTAGTTCTGATATTCATTCTGATAGTGATTCTAATACTGATGCTGATAATTGTTCTGATACTGGTTCTAATATTGATTCTGATACTGATTCTGATAATTGTTCTGATACTGGTTCTAATATTGATTCTGATACTGATTCTGATAATTGTTCTGATACTGGTTTTGATGCTTGTTCTGATAATTGTTCTAATACTTGATATACTTGATAGCATCTTTTTTCATTGCAAACTCCCAAGCAAGATCATATCGTGCAGTCCCAATGTCTAGCAAGGTGGAGAACAAGAGGGATTAGCAAGCTGGTGGAAGAGATGGAAGATAAGAGAATGAAGGAAAATGAAGGGAAGAAATCCTCAAGGGGAAACTCCTCAAGAATACCCAAGCTAGGGAAAAATTGTCATGTAAAGCGCATTTGGACAAACAATGAAAGGCTAGCATAGGATAAGTCACAAAATCATAATGCAAGAGCAGGAAAGGATGCAATCCAAAGGAGTAGACATGTCAAGAGGCTTCATAGCACCGTGTTTTACTCTTTCTTTCTTAGATCAAGACCAAAGGGGAAAAGGATAGCGACAGGTGAAAATGAATGGAGGAAGATGGATATGAAGGCTAAACAAGAAGGGAATGAAAGCAAGATCATCATAAGATAGCTCACAAGATAGCCAAATGTTCGTGTATAGATCAACATTGTCAAGATCAAAGAGAGAAGATGAAATGGATGAAATATGTAGAAGAACTACGCATGATGCTTGATTGCCAGGTTTTCATCATGGTACTTATCCAAGGCGCCACAAGGGAGTGGTTTTCACCTTAGGATGAAAATTTTTCTTTACTTTTGCTACCAAGGTGCCTGTTTCCAAGTTTTCACCAGGGCACATTTTCAATTTTATTTTTTTTTAATTTTTTATTTTGGAAGAAGGCAAGCTTTTTAGATAATGCTCCTTGAAAGGATAAACCATGATATGCCAAGGATTCAAAATGATATGCTCAAAGATGCTGATAGGGAAAGGGAGATGGAAGAGAAAAATAGAGGATAAGGTTTTATGTAAAGCAAGTGAGGTTGGAAGATAGGAGGAATAGGAAAATGAGGAAAAATGATAGAAGGTAAAAGGATAATGCATGGAAGGATTGTAAAAGGGTAGGTGGAAAGGAAGGCAAGATCAACGTCAACGCATACTTTGACGGGTGGTGAGAGGATGGAGGAATCTTGAATGAAGGAATACGTGAAGGAATATGACGAATGGATAGCAGAGGTTGTGGTTTAGGCACATGGAATGGAAGAATATTTTTGGAGGGAGATGAAGTGGAAGCCTTTGGAAGCTTGAATGTCAACTTCACTTTTTGCTCAACACCAGACTCTTTCAAGAGAGACTTTGGAATCCATATAGCCTTAGGATTTTTATTTCCTTTTGATGATCTAGAGAGAATATCTTCAATGATGGATTTTGGAACCCATACTTGTCTTGTAGTTTTTTTCTTAGATATCTCTTTTGACTTTATGTTTCCATGTCTATTAGAGGAGACATGGTGATCTTCTTTTTTTGACGGATTCTTGTATTGCTTCTTTTTCTTGTATTGAACATTCAAATTACTTCCAAAAGACTTGGGACTTGTGGAAGAAGAAGGATATGACTGGTTTAGATGGGTGGGTGGATGAAAAGGATTCAAGGGTATGCATCTATGTTGATCTTGAGGAAATATGGGAGATGGAGGGATGTAAGGACCCAAGATGGATGCCAAATTAGGAGAGTTAGGAGGGGAAAGTGAAGGGACATAAGGACCCAAGATGGAAGGAAGGTGTGAAGCTCTTAGTAGTGGTGGAAGAGGTCCAAGGATGGAAGTGGAAGACGCAAAAGGATAATCAATAAGTTCGTTAGCATCTATATGACAACCAAGGATATCAGCATCTTTAGAGTGAGCATTAGAATTTTCAATAGGATCCTGGGCATCTTGAATAAGAGCATTTTCTTTGATAGGATTGTTCAAAGCTTGCAAAGACTTAGGAAGAGTAGAAAGTGAAAATGAACATGGAGTGGTAGAATAAGAAAATGGAAGACTTTGATCTTGACAAGGATCTTTGGATAGCACCAGCGCATAATTTTTCTCTTGTTTTTCAATAGGCTTAACATTGGAAGGAACACCATTTTTACCAACCTTAATGGAAGTATCATCTTTGGAAAGTGCAAGCGTAGTAAGGTCATTTTGATTGTCAATAAGCTCATTAGTGTAAGTAGTAGCTTGATCTTGCTTAGGTGAAGACTTAAAACATGGTGGAATGCATGAAAAAGGGGGTGCAGGATCAAAAGAACCATGAAGCAGATAAGAGACATCGTGAAAAGGAGTGGATGACATGGAGGGTTCTTGATCTTGATCTTTCTTTATGTTCTTGTCTTCATCATTTTTAGAGTCCTCTTGACATGGAGCCACTTCTAAGGACAAGGAAGCATGTTGGGATTGTATGGATGACTTTGGGAGAGATGGTGGAGGACTAGCTGAAGTAGGCATTATAGCATATGAAGGCTTAGGCTCTTTAGATTTATCATTATTGAAAGTCTTTGTAGCCAAGTGAAGGTTAGCTTGAGTTTCTTTAAGAGGTAGCCCTAGAGGATAACTATAGGGAATCACATGAAAAGTATCAAGGCTTGTGTCGGATGAAGGTTCTATGAAAGATTTGAAAGACTCAGAAGCTTTAAGAAATGTATGGGTATTGGAGGAAGTAGGGGATGGAAGGGAACCATCACAAGACAAAGGTCCAACATTAACATGATCTTGCTTGAGAGTGTAATCTTTATTTTCAGCCTGAGAGTTCTTAGAGGAGAGATCCTTATAGTATGCATGTTTATAATCAGCGTGGTAAACTTTCTCTTCCTCAAGTGAAACAGATGGATCATCTGGGTATTGTGCATAGAAATCATCAAAGTCTCTTTGATAATCAGAATCATATGGATCACTCTCCTGATCTATCCAATGTGATGGCCCATTTGTAGTAAGCAGGAATGGACGTTGAGGAGGACTCTTAGGAGCAGAGGTGTCATAGGTATCATTACATTTTCTGTCATCATAGTCATCATAGTCTTCAAAGCTAGATGTGTCACTCTCCGTGGAAGAGGTATCATATTGCTCAATTTTTTTCCGGGGGCATGGTGACATGTACAAGTCTTTATCAAATGGAAAAGAGTATAGAGGTTCCTTTTCTTTCCCAAGTTTGTCAAGCTGGACTTGCATAGCATGTATCTGTTTCATTATAGTGGCGATCAGAGCTTCTTCCTCTTGTTTACTGATTCTTTGAGACATGTGTACTGATTTTCAATAGCTATTGCTTTGTTCTTGACACAATGATATTTTTGACAAATTCTAGAACTAGGCTGGAAACATTAGATATCTTGCAATTTGACAATTTCTGACAACTCTCTCAAATTTTTCCAAACGACACTCTGCAGACTCGTACGACACTGGGTTCTTAATCATACAACATATGGGCTTTACTGAAATGACATTTGACAAAAAGTCGTACGACTTTTGACTTCTTGAAATGACTTTTGACTCCAGAAAGAACTTTACGTCAATTTTTGCAAAATTTAAGGTTTTCAGTTTTGGATTGTTTGCAAATTGTATTATCCAGATTTTGAAGGTTATACCAGATTTGATCGTTTTTAATAGCCAAGTAGATAAATAAGCATGCAGAACAGCAAGCAAATGATTCCAAGCACGTCTGAAAACAATGAACAAGGGCAAAAGCAACCTTGCGCATGAACAATCAAGTGACCAAATTGTGCTAATCCCTGAGAGTACTAATTGTGTATGTTCTAAAAAAGTTTTGCAATAACGCACATATACCTGAAAGTGAAAAATTGGCCTCTCTAGGGTTTTTAGTAATGGTTTGACTCTGCAACTTTTATGATTCAAAGGGGTGAACTCCAATCCCGGCGCACCAGGGTTTTGACACAGTCCGAGAACTTAATCTTCAAGAGCTGCTAGGGAGATCTGACAACCCAACAATGAACCATACCCGTGGAGATTTCTTCCACAAGGACATTTATATAGCGGTTGTCACTACCATGGCGAAAATGGCTATTCCCGCTTGAGGTTCCGTCAATGCAGTTTGCCCTGTGAAGGGATTGTCCGCTACGGTTAACCCTCTCTAAAGATGACTCATAATAGTATACCACAAGGGGACTTGGCTCCAGATTCAAGGTTTTGACACCTCTTCACTTTTAACCCAAACAAAGCAAACAGATTAATCCGACATGCTAAGACAAAGTTTTGTTCCACCAAGGTCTGTGATATCAACTCCACGTGATCTATCAACCTCTCCGGGGAGAGAATGTATCAATCAATAAGAGAAGACGCACTAACCAATTTTGATTCACCAAAGCTCGTGATATCAACCCCACGTGATCTATCAACCTCTCCGGAGAGAGAATGTGTCGATCAATAAGAGAAGACTCACTAACTAAGTTGAATGTGAAACGCACTAAGTATCCTCCCTACCTACAAGGATTTTATCGTCAAGAAGGATTTCGCTAGGAATCCAATCTCTCAAGAATCACAAATAGTGTTCATAGGGCCTAATTACTATGTGAGCACAGATGTATGTTCCGAAAGCAAATCTACCAAAAGCATCCAAAAAGTAGAAAGAGGAACACTTAACGCTTAAAGCAAATATGAGATGAGTCCACAAGGTGGAACACTTAACACCTCACACAAGCTAAAAACGAGTCCCCAACTTAGAAAACAAGTGAGTTCCTAAAAGCACAAAAGGGTTGCCAAGTGGAACATTTAACGCTTCTGTCCTGTTGACCCCTCCCCTTTATGGCGCTGAGATTGCAACCACGGGGCGGAAATGAGGGGCCGGCGGATTAGCGAGTCCAATAACCCAAGATAGCAATCAAGATCAATCACAAGTATTCTAAGACTACGTAATGAATCCTTAAGGGTTCACAACCTAGTATCAATTATGCAAGTGTGTAGAAATAGATCAAAAGCATGAAAAGATGCACACAAGCTTGACACATAAGAGATTTATTTTAAGTCCCAAATCAAAATAGTATTAGATGAAGGAGAATACCTGGGATCCTTGCAACGCGCTTAGTAGATTTTACTTGATTTTTAGCAATTTTTGTTGAGCTTTTCCATGCAAGCAAGTGACGAACTCTCCAACAAGCAAACAAGCAAACAAGATATGCAAAATATATTCAACTTATGAAAACCATAGGGTTAGCTCTAAAAATCAATTATTATCAGTAATAATAACCAGCAATCAACCCAAATGACAACTCATATCATTCATTGAACCATGTAAAAAAAATAAGTGCATACCCATCACAAAACTTTATTTTTTTTGCTGCATTTGACCTAGTCAACAAGATCTAATTTTTTTGATATGATTTTGGGCACAAAAATAGAAATTCAGAATAGAGACCCCTGCTAAAAAACAGAGAGCTTTCCAAAAATGCAAAAATTTTAGAAAAACTTCTTCATTTGTGCCCTAGAGACCCATTTTATCAAAATAGACCAGTTTTTGTAAATTGACTATTTGAGCTATGATATCATGTCCAAATTTAAAACACAAAGAATGGACCCCCTGTAGAATTTAAAGAGCTTTCCGAAAATATAAAAATTTTCGAAAAATATGCTGATTTGCGTCAGATATTAATTTTTTCCGGAATTTCAAGAAAAAATTATTAAAAATTCAAAACATCTCAGAAAATTCTAAATTTTTTACTGTAGCTTCCATGACATGTCACCAACTTGCAAAAAAAATTTTAGATCAAAATTCCCAGCCGTTTGGGAGATAAAATTAAATCTTTGAAACTTTGGGGTTTTAGCTCCCAAAAAAATCAAAACCAGCATGCAAAGGTGGGTTGCCCCACGGTGGGCGCCAGAAATGTGTGTGTGAAAATTGTACCTGATCTGTAAACACAACACTCAGTAAAACATTAGAGGTTATTGATAATCAAAATCGTGCAAAATTGAAAGCTATCTAACCAAGCGATTTACTGTCTTCTAATAGGTGCGAGATTAATGTTCTCAGATTGTAATCGAGATCAGTGACCTAGACGACACCTAAATGAAGGATTTGAATGCAAAAGATGGATATGAAATTGAATGCAATTAATCTATATTTTTGATATTTTCTATGCAATAAGAATGAAAACTTGATATGAATCTATGCTAATATGAAAAACTTGATATGAAATGAATGCTAAATGATCTAACAATGAAGATTCTAACAATGATATGAAAACTATGAATGCAAAAATAAGATTGATCTCACAAAGATGTCGATTCACAAGAGCTTTGATTCTTCAATTCCAATTCTCCAGCGTGATTGTGCAAAATATGAGATGATTTGTGAAGAGCTAAAGCCTTAATTTATAGAAATCTAGGGCTTTGGAGGTGCATGGGAAAAGCCATAAATCACTCAAATTAACTCATCTTGATTTTTGAGTTATCTGATCATGAAAGATAGTTAATTCTCAAAATCATGCAAAAACATGCAAAAACAGCTTTTTAACTCAAATTAGAGTTTAGATCAGCTTTTTGAACTCCAAAAGGATGTTGAGTTCCAAAAAGTCAATAACTTGCATTGATTTTCTGATTTGGAGTTTAACTGTTTCTTTTGAATATGCATAATAATTAAGAATTAAATAAATAAATAAAGTGATTTATCCTCAACTCAACTGATTTTTGAAAATAAATAATTAATTTATGGGTTAATTAACTATTTTACCAAACTTTTATTAAAAATTATATTATTAAATAATGACAACATGCTTTAATTAATTAAATAAGAATTTAATCAATTAAAGATAAGAATTTTGATTTATTGTCAAAATTAAATAATACAATTAATAATAGATAGAATTAAATTTAATTACATAATTAAGTGGCAAATATTAAATCTAATTAATTAAATATGAAAATATTCAATTAATTAAATTTTAGGATAAATGTGATTTATTGCCAAATAATTATAAAATTAAAGATAATTAAGATAATTAGGAATATTACTAGGAATATTCTCCGATGCAAAATTTAAGATAATCAATTATGATTCGATGATGTTTAGATGTGCCTTAGATTAGGACTTTGATGTCGATTTCGTTCGAATTTGTCGATGTAGGAGGTTAATGAACTTATAGCCCATTTTTGGGGTATTACAGTAATTTGAGTCGGAAGATTTTCATTATTTTCTGAAGGTATTAGCTTATATAAGGTATGTCTTGATGTTATTTGCTGAGGTAGGGTTGATTGAATGAACTCTAGCTGAGCGTGAACCTCAACCAAGTCATGGATGCAATGCCGGGGATGTCTAAAGTGAGGAATCATGTGTCGTCATCCCCTCTTAAGGCAGTGCTAGAGTCTCCTTGCTGGCTGGGACTTACTTTCAGACCGTAGCGACTCCTAATAAGTGACTGCAAGTGGAGGAGGGCGTTTGAACAATTCTCACCTCTACTGGGTGCTCTGTGGAGATTTTTGGAAGCTTTATGATAGTAATAAGAGTTTCTGAGCAGCTATTAGCCTATTTCTCTTCCAGTTGATAACCATGAAGATCTGAAATTTTTGCAACTCACAGTCATGGGAAATTGCTTTTTACTGGCATTATTTTTCAGTTACCTGTAAATAAATCATTCTATCTTCTGGTGAATGTTTCCAATATTATTTAAGGGGAATTAGACTCAGATATGTGGCATTCAAAGTCAGTGTAGCTGTTCGAATTGGGAGGCAAATAACAGTGAATCATAGTTTGGATAATAAACATCATTGCTGGATGCATCAGTTAGCCTTCCTGCTGCTGCTATGGAAAATTGTAACATTTGCCAAGTGCAAGGTCAGATAACTGTAACCTGCGTTGAGAGTCCAGTTTATTGAATATTATAAAGTTCTTCTCCTTTATTCCTAGACAGCAAACTATCCATTTATCTCTTTGTCGAGGTTATCATGCAGCAGAACTTCTGTTGGCTGACCTGCACATTGTTATGCATGATTGAATATGAAGTTTTTGCACTGTCATGTGTTACTTCATGAATGAATTCCATTATGAACACCAAGGTTGTATGTGAATACTGCAAATCAATCAAAAAACACAACTCTGCAAATATAAACTTATACAGTCAAACAGCTTGACATAATATCTGCTGATTGGACTGGAGAAGAAAATTCTAAAAAAAAATTGGTGCAATAACAGGGGTGGGACATTACAATATACCTGAAATGGTTTTGTAGAATCCTTGAAAGAATCTAATTATCTTATTAGAAACTGATAAACTTCATGAAGGTTCCGACATCCAACCAATCTACTCAAGACTATACTGAACATGCAACCAACAGAATAATATCTCATTGTGAAGCATAGCTTAGGCTTGAGACCATCTATAGCAAATCAACACGGGGCTTTCTCCATATCGCTTCTCTGGGACAAGCATTAAGTGTTTTTACAAGTTTCAAGTTGGCCAAAATTCAAGTCTAGGAAGTATGACTCCAGGCCCTAGGACAAGTCACCAAATAAGTACTCAAAACTTGGGGCGAAATAGAACTCTAAACCAACAAGGAAACTGATTTTTACTGTGTTTTGAGTATTAAAAGAAGCTATCTTTTTAGTTTTGGGCTAAGTTGTCAAATTGGGTATACGTATGTGGGTCTGGTAAGCTGGTATGGCAGAATTGTATACAGGAGTTAGGTACGTCCATACAAAAGTATATAAGAATCATAAATATATACACATTTGCAGCCTTAAAACAATAATTAAGTTTGGAATACAACAAATCATGCATCTGCTAAACAAGACTACCATAAACATTATGAATTTGAATTATACTATATTAGTTCCGAGTTTGATATCTGTTTGTCAAAAGTTGACTGTCATGATAGATATTCATTGTTTCATGCATGTGCATAGCTACATGGTCAAATGGTTCACCACATCTCATTAATGGATTCATAACTCTCATACCTACTTATGTACTAATCGGCCAAGATTCTGATTAATTTAAGTTTCTAAATTTGTTCATTTTCAATCTATTAATCACGACATTTCTTTATAAATTATATTTTTAAGTATTACATCTATCGGAAATTCAAATCAATTATTACAACCCATGGAATTTCAAAATAAAATTATATGGGTACAAGAAACTGTGTCTCACATTTTGCAAAACTTGAAAAGAGCTTTTGTTGAAACGAAAAACCTTGATTTGCTTGAATGCTCGAATTCTCTAATCTCAATTCAAAATTTGTATTATCTATATGTAGCCAACCAAAGCTTCCAACTTTCTCTTTAATAATACTTAACAAAGATACCCACAAAGAGGTCCAAAAATACCCTTGTATGTATCATGAGAACACCCTTGATAGTGTTTTTTGAATATATTAGATCTCCATAGACAGTGGTAGGAAAGGTTATGACGTAAATAATAGTTTGGTTATTCTCATACAAAATAACTATTCAAAGTTAAAACAATATCAAAACAGCTTTGACCATAAGATATTAAAGAGCAACAAACCACCACTACAAATGCGGTTTTAGATGCCCCACAGACAAGACCTGGTGTGGACAATTTTTGTACTTCTTGGCTAGTACTCCACACATGGATAGCAGAGACTTGTGTGAAGCATTTGCTATTTTAGGTTCAAGCTTTGGAGGATTAGGCAATGAACAGTGTTTCCTAACAAAGTGGTCGGAATCATTCTGACTAAAAGGGACCCATGAATTTGGTTGTTATTGTAGACTCTCTGGTCATTGTGATCAGATCAATCCATGATGCATGATACATTGAGATTGCTTGGAGAAGTGTGCTTTGTCGTTTTGCTCTCTCTAATCTAGCCATGTTTGTGGGCTGGAAAGCGCCACAAAACAAAATGGAAAGAGATGGAGGTAGGGTGCATGGAAAAGAAAAACAAATTGATTTGATTAAGTTTATTGTAGGTTCACCAATTATGTCCTCGTGGAAAACTGCAACATGCAACATCTTGGGGTTTGGCTTGAGCCAGCCATAAAATAGCCAATAGAAACTGATATATGACTAGCTAAATGGAGATTGAGAAGAAAAGCCTTGGTTCAACAGGCTCTCTCAAAACTTGTATCTCTGTTTTTCTCAAACTTTCTTGTGGATTCAGTTGGTTGTCCCTTGGGCATGCTTGTGTCCCATTTCAGTAATTAAAAATTATGAGATGAACTTACCAGGTCTTGAGTGGCAGTGTTGGGACAACGGGGGGACATCCCCCACCCCCCATCTCCTCACAACTTGGATTTTAAAATTTGTAATTGAATGAAACCTAGGAATTTACCAGCAGGACTAATAATTGAAATTATATTCTTTTAGCCATTCCTGTTTTCATGTTAGTTTGGGTAGAAACTTCTTGCAAATAAATCATATCCTGCATTTTCTTTTTGTTCAGTTTTTATTGCGAGAACTAAGGATGATATTAAAAACTTTCCAAGCTCTGCTGCAAAGTTGTTTTGATTACTGAATTTGGAGTGGGAGAAACATTCTATAATTTATTTGTAGTTCTAGTCATGCATTTCCCCACCTTAATAAAGCATTGCTATGTTGGAAATAGCATAGACGCTAATTGTAAATAGCTATTGAAAAAAGCTATGCACTTTTTTGAAAAAATGTATAAGAATGATTTAGATATGGCAAATAGCATTTTTTTAACCTCACTAGTTAATTGAAGAGTTCTAAATATTGGTTCTTGTTGCTTCTATGTAATGCCTCCAGGCTGCCTACTATGAGTATCGAGGAGGCTGGAATGCGGGAAATGGAGATGATGAATAAGTGGCAAGAGCAAAATGCAAAATTTTTGGAAGAGGCAAATTCCTCTTGGTTTAGAGATGGTCAAAAGGAAGTGACAGATGGTGATGAAGCTGAGGAAGAAAAGGCCAGGGCTTGGGATGACTGGAAAGACGATAACCCACGAGGAGCTGGAAACAAGAAGCTTACTCCATGTGGCTAAGTTTGTAGGGTATTAAGTGGTGTTTATACATATAGAAAATCCAGAAGAGCATTTGCAAATATGAACTTAAACAGCATGCAGGAGTTTTCTAACATTATCATCTCAGCATTTGCTTTTTCAAACCTATAGGCTACTTTTTTTCTTCTCTTGCAGGAGTACTAGGAAAAATAGGTTATTGGTTTACTATGTGTACTAGTAGTTGATTGATCTTTTCTACCATTTTGAAATACTTGTAAAGTTGAGAGCCATATTTTTGCTCTTGAAAATACACTATTTTTGTCACGATTAATACAATAATTTATCAGCATTCCTACCCATCTTATTTGATGTTATTAGGATTATAGAATTTGCTTTGCTTTGAAGTGATTGTTGCCTTCGCTTTTTGACAGTAGTGTGGTTATTGTAAATGGATTACTGTTAAAGTTCGGAGTTCATGCGAGTGACTTGATTTCTTTATTGTTTTTATTTTTGCCTATTGTTTCAGAAAGCCAAGGATTCGATGTTGTTCAGCTGTGGTTTGTTACTGTCTAGTTGCATTCTTGCTCCATTTGTCATTACTCAGCTTGTTTCTACAGATACAAGGTTCAGATATAAAGTCAAATTTTATCTCTTTAAAATTACTTCCTTCTCTGAAAGAAAATTAGCTGAATACATGGTTTAAGCGTTAGAGATCCATGATATATTATCATCCTGAACCACAAAAAGGAAACGTTACCCTTGATTCTTACTATTTGTGACCAGTGACTGGGAGAAACATATTTTCCTGGAATGCAATAAAGAAAAATATTTGGTATAGAAATTGCTGTGGCTTAACGTAATTAATGTCATGCATCCCCCAACTACCATAAAGCTTTCTGTGTATATGAACGTTGATCATATGAAATTACTCTCTATTCAAGGTCTGCTATAAATTAGGACGAAGCTATTTATTTTTTGTTTCAATCATTATATAATTTAATGATTTTTATGGTTGCTTATCAATTAGAATGGGATTGGGCATAAAAAATCAAGGTTGCTAGGAGACCAGTATGTTTTTGAAAAATAAGAGACAAGGTACTTGGAGATGCCATTTTAAATAAAATCTAATGATTTATACAAAGTCGTGACAATAAACTTTGAAAACAAGAATGGTGGTAATGTTTAACATGAACTTAAAAGTTTAAATACACAAATGAACAAGTGCCATTGTGTCAAAGATTTCACACTACATATTTGATATTAGATTACATATTGAAATTTAAAACATTGGTAGTTAGATAGGCTGATAGACGAACAAAAAATAAAAATCTATTGTGTACACTTCTACTTCATGTTTATCTACGCTCTCAAAATACTCATCACTCTCAAACTTGGGTTCCTTTGTTGGTAGTAGAACTGGGGGTATATCACTAAGGCCATTTGATTCGTCCACTTCATTCAGCATGACTGCAACTTCTCCATCAGGTTAAATTTTGCCCCATTTTGTTGAAAGACCCTCTGTATTTAGATCTACATAAGATAGAAGGCAAAGTGAGCAATAAATGTACATTAGGTTCTCTCCTTTCTCTGAGCCTAATTGGTTATTGTTTAATGAATAATAAAATCATGAGTACTCCAATTTATCTCACAATATGACGAGTTGTACTCATCAAACCAATCTTATTGCAAATGATTGCAATTTAGGGGTTTCACCTCCACGTTTCCACCACCACTGTATTTATTTCATTGACTCCTCAATTGAAGCATCCTCGCCTTGGCTGTAAATATTCGTTATAGCAGCCTAAAATCTCTTCATTACCTCTATCCTCATATACAGCCCTCTTATTGGTCACTCATATATCATATCATTTAAGATTTAAGGCATAGGCAACACAATAAAGGTGTGTTAAGTTTGTTTCATCTTCTATGTATCTTTCCTTCTATTAAATGATATAGAGAAAAATCGTTTGCGTCTTTTTATTTTCTTAACTTTTTCACACAAAATCTGTTCTTTATACAAATTTATTTGAAACATGGCTTGACATGGCTTGTCCCAATTTGCAAATCTGATCACCTCACACATGGGCTTAATAAAGTTCACAACCAATTTAACATTAATCTAGAAACGCCCATCAAAGGATTACAACTCTTACTATAATTGCAATATCTAATGTAGATTGTCTCCAAGCTGTCCGTGCATCACTAACTACTGTAGTACAAAAGATTTTTTGACTTAACAAATGCGCTCAAAGAATAAATGGCTTGTGGGGTGATGGTTACATATAAATATCTATTTTTATTTTGTCATTTTTGTAATGTCCCTTTCTTGCATCTAGTTAGTTTGGCTTCCTCTTAACCTTTTTCCAAGGTTTGTGTAGGCTAAGTGGAGTTGTTTAGGCTCCGTTTGTTTGCTGGAATTGGGGCGGAATTGGCGGTGGGACTTCCGCTTTTTCAGCAAATCTGTCGTTTGGAACACATTTGCAATTCGGGTTTCCTGACTCAAAATCTGGTTTTGACACCTAAAATGGGCGACACCATCTTCCCACCCAATAGGTGGAATTCGAAATCAAATCCAGGTTTTGAAAAATTGTGAACCCCATTTAATTGTCGGGTTGGGTCCATTTTTTGTGAAATTGCGTTGCGAAAGGGGCCCGTGTCTGCCAAATCTTTGACTTGGGATATTCAGTCGTAGAAGGGTGAGGATTTTGTGTTGTAGGCATCAGGCATGGGTTCAGGAAGAGGAAGCTTGGAAGCTGTTCGCAGGGGGATTATAGAACATGAATAGTGTAAAAGAGACTTTGCTCTCAGCTTCCCGGGAGTATCGCTACTGGGATTCTCCGTGAAAATTTAAAAAACAATCCTAATTACAGTAATTTATAATACAATCCAAGTATTCCAAACAAATAAATTGTAATTAGGTACCCATTCTTGCTTGAATGGCTGCCCCAAAATGCTCAGCCATAAGCCATCACTGAATTTTACCACTCGCCATTTTAGGCAGAGTCCGTGACGTAAACCTTCTTGGGGATCTTGAATACAACCAAATTCTTTTTACAGTGTGTAATCATTTCCTCTTCATTCACCCTCATGTTTTTGTGAGGAACCACCGCTGCATTTATCTACACCGAAATACCAAGATTTTAACATTTATTGAAAGGGAAAAGAAGATCCAGGGGAAGACATTATTGTTCCGTCTGTTTTGCTTAGGGTTTTCAAATCATGCCACGGACATTATTGTTCCAGAAATGAGATTGTAGCCTAAATTATGGAACCGAGGTCTTCCAATTCTAATTTCGAAATTGGCAATCAAACGTAGAAAATGGATTGCTTTAGTCATCTTCCATGTCAACCAAACGGTCCAAACTATCTTTTGAATTCACAAAATCGAAATTTCAAAACCTTATTTTGAGATAATCAGGTTTTGAATCAAATTCCAATTCTACAAACAAACGGGGCTTAGGGGATTTAGTATTTTGTGGAGAACTCAAGCTTGTGATTTCAATGTGTTTCGGTGACATTTCTATTTTTGGCATATGCTACTTTAGTAAGTGCTAACTTGGGCACTTGGTCTCAGTTTCAGTTCCCCCTTTGCTTTAGAGTGAAGTATTTTCAATGTCAGTGTGTCTTGGCAAATTTCTTAAAGTGATGGGAATAATATTTTATATTTTTCATTTAGCGACCAAAAAGTAACTTTTAATTTATAATGTAAGTGGTACATGTTTTTTATAAAGTGGCGTCAAAAGTGGATGCCTAGGCAATTTGGGGAAAACTTAAGTGATTTTAAAAAGTTATATTTTGAGTTTTTGAGAGAAATATTATATTTCAAATTTGTGCTGCCCTAACTTTCCCTCCAATTCTATAAATCAAACTTTGGGCTCTCATTCATTCATTTTGCTTTTGCACACAATGAAATGTTGATGGAATGAACTTGGGGAGTTCTTATGAAGATTGTTGAGGAAGAAAACTTTCTACAATTGCTCTAGTTTTGGTGGTGCAAGATCCACCCTAGTTGGTTTTGCTTAGAGTTTGTGTTTTTAGTGATTTTTGCTTGAAGTTTTTTAGTCAAGGGTTATGAAGTTTTATGATGTGGATTTTTAGTTTTTAGCATGTTTAGCTTTTTTTTTTAGGAGTGTTGCTCGAGTTTAGTGTGTTTTCAACAATTTCTTAGTGTTGGTCATACCATTTTAAAAGACATAGGGAATTGTATTTATGCTTTTATCTCTTGGAGAGATTTATTTTGTTTTTGGTAGCTTTGCAAATTGTTTACCTCAATTGGGCAACTAAATTGTGACAGGTTATTTATGAGTTCTGGAGGAGAAATAAATTTTCTTTGTTAGTTGCCATCTTGGAGGGCCATGTAGTTCTTCCTTGGCATGTGGGACCTTCCATCTTCATTCGAGTGGGAGGGTGTACAAAGAAAGCATTCATTTGAGTATCTATCTACTTCCTTCTTAGGGAGTAGACAACTCTTCCCACTAATGCCATATATAGTAAAGTCCCATTGTGCGCTTTTATTTATAGTTGTGTGAGTGGGAAGAGTAGCTATTTGCCCTAAGTGTTCATTAAAAACTCAAGTGGGAAGCACACAAACTCTAGCTACCCCCATATATTAATATAGTGGTTTATGGTGGCCTAAAAATCTGCACTTTGACAAGGTTAAACACCTTCAATAGGAATGTTTTGGGATGATAGAATTGTTGATGTAAACCACCTCCCATGAGCATAATCTCCAAACAACCATCTTCACAATATGAGAGAAGCAAAAGTTGTTTAATTGGAATGAGATGAATTAATTATGAGATGCTTAAATAATGTACAAAGCCTTGAAAGCAAGGAGAGAGCAGGTAGATAACCAATAACTAACTACAAAAACTATTATATGCACTAATATTGATAATTGATAATGCCCAAGTAAACATAAGCATGGGTACATAGTATAAATCCATATTTGCTCCAACACCCCTCATTAAGTGCAACTTAGTATGAAGATTCTTATGCAATATAACAAGAAGATGCAATATGGGTCTAGACTACACAACCATTTTTGGTACCCATGCACAATACACAATGCAATGCAATATCTCACAAGTGGAGAAAAGGAGAAAACCACATGGGAAAAATTCCTTTCCAAAAGACATAAAAGAAACAAAATGTTGCATGGATGCATGCAAGATTCAACTAATACCCACCCAAGGAATATATTTGAGTTTACAAGGGAATTTATCAACACCAATTGATAGCGAATATTAGAGATCCTTTTCTAGGTCTACACTTGTATTACATCTTATTTTAATTATATGAGTGAGATTATATATTTAATGACAGATTAGTTGATTATAGATTTAATGGTGGATTAGTTGATTAAATGCATATCATTTCATTGTGAAGGACATTTGAAAACAAACACTTAGACAACTATTTTACGTTGGTACCCAAAAAACTTGAAAGCAACTTCAAGAAAAATAGGCTGCATGTTATAGTGGCATTAGAGCACAATTTCTACTTGATAGCTTGTTGGTTTGAGTTAAGCAACTTGTAGTTACACAACAATTTTACTTGAGAAGGAACAATTCAAACCTAAACTTAGTAATGTAACTAGCAGAGGACATGAGACCATTTTTAGTGAATCAAATAGCACCACAGGTGTTTGGTAATATTATTGATAGTTCGATAGAAAATATTCCTATATTTGCCAATTCCGCTAGGTGATATAATAGAAAGAGAGAGGTAGAGCTAGTTTTGTTTGTCTAAAAACAAAGATAGAAAGACCGTTTAATATTATGAAAAACATAATGTTATAAGTGATGGAAGAAATTGAGTAGAATATGTCATAGGGGGCACAAAACAATCCACATAGCAATCAAACACAATGGGGAAACTAGTTCTACCAATCAACATGGTAACAATGAGAGATAGTAATAGGGTTGATTTTAGTGCCTAGGCCCTTTCAACCCCCTTTCATACATAAGGATGAAGTTAATGTTGCTTATGAGACTCCGACTCCATTAGTGGATGAGTTGAGGAGTGCCTTTACATAGTATGCCACCCTTCCTAAAGGGATCTAATGACATTTGTCGTTTGATGAGTTCTTGGGAATTTATTAATACCAACTAATAATGAATTTTAGATATCCATTTTCAGGTTTACACTTGTATTACATCTTATTTTAGTTATATGAATGCGTTTGAAGATTTAGTGGAAAATTAGTTGATCAAATGCATATTGTTAATTTGTCAATGACATTTGAAAACAAACAATTAGAAAACTATTTTACTTTTGCATTTAAAAAACTTTGAAAGCAACTTAAAAATAATAATTAAGGATGCATATTATAGTGTTATCAAAGCACAATTCACATCTGACAACTTGTTGGCTTGAGTTAAGCGACTTGTAGTTACACATCATAATTACTTGAAAAGGAACAAGTCAAACCCAAGCTTTCTAATCAAAGTTGCAGAGGAAATATAACAGTTTTGAAGTAATCAGATTTTACATATATTTTGTAATAGTTGTGACAGTTTGACAAAAATATTCCTAATTTGTCAAGTTCACCATGTGTTATGAGGAAAAGAGATAGAGCGAGAACTAGTTTTGTTAGTTCAAACACAGATGCAAAGAAAGTTTAATATTATGACATACATGATATCTCAAGTAATGGGAAATTAGAATATGTCATTAGGGAACAAAACAATCGATAGAGCAATCAAACACATAGTGGGGAAATTAGTTCTATCAATCAACATGGTAACTGTATGTGGTTGAATGTGGACCTCTAATTCAACTACACACACAACATAGTCATTACTCACACAATCGAATTATGAGAATGAGTATGGATTACTCAATTTGAAATTCATGGTGAAGTGACCTATTGCCTCCTAATTAATTGGGGTGTTTAATTACTCTCAGATTGGAGAGCCAACAACCATCAGACCGAGTTAATATAGAGGATTTGAAAACTAGAATGATAAGTAAAATGATATTAATCTAAGAATGAAGATGCAATTTTAATCTAGAATGGAGTGCAGATTTTAATCTAAGAGCTTGAAGTAAATATGAAATGCAGATTTTAATCTAAAGAACTTGAAATAAAGATGATAAACTAAGCTAAGAGCAAATAAGAAAAATTAATCTATTATGAAATGCAATTAACACTAAATGAGAGCAAACTAATTAATGCAATAAGCCTTGAAAATATGAAATAGTCGAGATAGAATTTCGCTATAGTCTATGTGCTTTCAAATTGCTCTCCTTCGAATGAAGAATGAGGTTCAAGAAATAGGCAAGCTTGGAAGAGGAATGAAGAGTTTCTTGATTCGAAATGATGGACTCTTCATTTCTCATGCAGGAGAAAGAGACAAATATTAGAGAATTACTTAATTAAAGAAATGGATTATTGCCACATGGGTGACTCTTTGAATATTTGATTTATTAAATGCAAGTATGATAATCCATTCAAATAACCAAGTAATTTATTAATTCCTTTTATGTATATTAGCCAAATGGGGTGGATTTAATTTAATTTAAAGCACTTAGGACTTTAGAATTAAATTAATTTATCATAGGGGTAATTTAGCTAATAAAAGTCGAAGACTTTAGGAATTAATTATAATATTTGATTAATGCAATTTAAGGTTTTTGCAATTGACATCAAGTCAAATTAAGTCAGGTAGGAAAGATAAAATTGCCTAGTAAACTAGGACTTTGATGATGAAAAATTGAAGAAAATGCACCAAAATTGATTGAAATTATTAGGTGTCAATTTTGGGGTATTACATTTGCCCCTCTTTGAATTGATGTGCGAACAACGCGTTGATTCAAAGAATAGTCTGAAGTGACAGATGACAAGAATTTTCGGAGGTCTAGGTTAGGATGCCAAGACATCGAACAGATCAAAGCATGATTTTTTCGAAGTCCAAGTTAGATTGCGAAGACAATGGTCTTGAGAGAATATGAGAATCAGGGTTAGATTGCCCCAATGCCCATAATGAGATTTAGATGCAGACTTAGGACTGTCTCTAGAATCAGGGTTAGATTGTCCCAATACGAAGCTTAGCCCTCCGAGACTCGGGTTAGATTGCCTAGATAACGGTCTAAAAGAGATTTCGAGAGCTATCTCCAAAATGAAGATTGACTCCCAGGAATTGTGTGTGTCTGAATGTGGACCTCTAAATCAGGCACAAACACAACATAGTCATTGCTTAATCATGAGATGGCGAGTATGAACATGGATTGTCCATCTCACAACATCGATTGAATCGACCCGTTGCCTCCTATGTGGACGGGGTGTTTAATTACTCTCAGAACGAGAGCCAACAACCATAGACCAATCCCACAATGGAGGATTTTCAAAACTATAATGATATGCAAAACTGAAATTAAACTAAGATGAGTGCAATTAATCTAAAAATGCTTTGAAAGAGATATGAAATGCAGATTTTTACCTTTAGAGAACTTGAAATAAATGTGATATTATACTAAGAACAAATAAGCAAATTAATCTAATATGAGATGCAAGATTAAACTAATAATGAAATATTAAGCTAATTAATGCAATAAAAGCTTTGGAAACAATGAATTAAATGAGACTAAAAATTGCCTATAGTGTAGATGCTCTCAAAATTGCCTCTCTTGAATGAGAAAAAGAGGTCCATTAAATAGAGAAGCCAGAAGAGGAATGAAGAGTTTCTTGATTTGAAACTCCTGACCCTTCATTTCCAAATTGAGACAGAAAAACATTGAATTACTTAATAAAAAGAGTGGAAAATGCCACACAGGTGGCCTTTCGAATATCTTGAATTATTAATTCAAAAAGATGTGTCCATTCGAATATCAAGCAATTATTAATTCCTTTTATGGGTAATTAGCCAAATGGGGTGGATTTAATTTAATTCTAAGCACTTAAGACTTTAGGATTAAATTAAATTATCATAGGGGTAATTTAGCTAATTAAAGTCAAGGACTTTAGGAATTAATTTTGATATTTAATTAATGCAATTTATGGTCTTTGCAATTGACATCAAGTCAAATTAAGTCAAGTAGGAGAGAGAAAATTGCCTAGGAAACTAGGACTTTGGAGACGTAAAATTGATGAAAATGCACCAAAATTGATTGAATTTATTAGGTGCCAATTTTGGGGTATTACATTTGCCCCTCTTTGAATTGATGTGCGAACAACGCATTAATTCAAAGAATAGTCTGAAGTGATAGATGACAAGAAATTCGGGAGTCTAGGTTAGGTTGCCAAGACACTGAACAGATCAAAGCATGGTTTTTCGAAGTCTAAGTTAGATTGCGAAGACAATGGTCTTTGAGAGAAGACGAGAATCGGGGTTAGGTTGACCCAATGCCTAGAATGAGATTCAGATGCAAACTTAGGACTGTCCCCAGAATCAGGGTTAGATTGCCCCAATACGAAGCTTAGCCCTTCGAGATCCGGGTTAGATTTCCCAGATAACGGTCTAAGAGAGATTTCGAGAGCCATCTCTAGAACAAATCTTGACTCCCAGGATTTAGGGTTAGATTGCCCCAATACCTAAAAGATTTTGTGAACCATCTCCAGAATGAAGCTTGATTCCCGAGGACCCGAGTTAGATTGCTCAGATACCTAAAAGATAGATGACTAGATAGCAAGATGTGAGGCATCAAGATGCCCCTAGCAATGAGAACTGAAGATTCAGATCAGACTGATTCAAGAATTGATTCAACAAGATTCAAATGATGCAATCATCCTGCCCCCTCGGGAGCGAAATCGAAAGATGACATAAGAGAGATGATTGACAACAAGAGGTTGCAGAGCAGAAGCAATTAGACTAGATTTGAGAAGCTACAGAAGCAAATCAGAGTAAAGCGGAGGTCCTATTAACCAAGTTTGACCATGGTTGACTAGAGTTGACTGGAGTTGACTCTGATAAAAATAGCAAAGGTCTTGAGAACATGATGCAAAGATGAGGGTCTGGCAGGAAAATGACACCAGAAGGTTGATTGCACAAGCGTCCGATCCCAAAGGGTCCTAAAATTTAAAACATGATTTTGAGCTATCTAGAGATGTCAAATTTTGATTTTGATCCCGAAAATGGATGTAGAGCAGTCGATTTAGCCAAGGGTGCAATTTTTGCGCAAAACGGAGCACTTTTGAAAATTAGGTCAAAAGCTATATAAGGCCTAGAGGGTTCATTTTCAATTCATTATTCATTTTGTCTTCTTGTGAGTTTTGAGCTCTGATAGAGAAATGGAGGGTCTTCCGCTGCATACGCATCAATTTGAGCGCTCCCAAAGACACACTCGGCCCCCGGAGTACAACGCACCTATAAGTAGTCGATAAAATTCCTTGCATTTCAATTCGTACAACTTTCTAGGTCAATTTAGGGTACATTTAACGAGTTTTAAGCCAAGTTCTTCAAAACTCGCGTGAGGAAGTAGTTTCCTCACGCTGGGCTAGGTCTCCTCTCGCGTGAGGAAATAGTTTCCTTGCATGGCTTGGGGCTCCTTCGTGTGGGCTTCGTCTGGAAGCTCGCGCGAGCTGAAAGGGGCTCCCGCGCGAGATTGTAGGATCTCGCGCGAGGGTCAGTCCTGTCTCGTGCGATAGAACAGTTTTCTCGTGTGAAAATCTACTGCATAGTTTGAAACTTCTTGTCAAAATTTGTCAAATTGCGTGAAATCAGCCAAGTAGAGTGTCACAGAGCCTTGTCTAGAATAGATGTCTTGTTGCTTTTTTTGTTGTTGTGTTGAAAATCATCATGTTTGAGATACTGATTTGATGTCATCACTTGCTTTGCAGGTTGACTTTCCTGATGTTGTCTTCAGGACACACCATCTTGTCCTTACTACACTAGTCTAGAGATTGACAGATGCAGAGAGTGCTCACATAGATGCTCTCGGATTGGGATACTTACATGATTTTCCTGACATTCGAGTAAATCATGGCCTTCTTACTGCATTGGTAGAGCGTTTCCATTCGGAGATGAACACGTTCTAGTTTTCCATGGGAGAGATGACGGTGACTTCGGATGACATATACCGGATTATGAGGATTCCCATTCATGGTACTCGCGTAGAGTACAATACACAACCATGACAGGGGACTGTAGCCTTGAGGACCATCTTCTAGGATGATCTAGTGATGGGCCAGGCCATCTCGTGGGAGGACTTGATGCACAGATACGACGGTGCTCACCCATTCCCTGTTGTTTTGGTGATGTTCCTGAGCTGTTACCTTGTTCTAGATCGAGGGAAGCATGGACTAGAGTGCGGCTGGGGCACCATGTTGCAGAGGATGCTGGCTATACCAGTAGTGAGATTTGGATGGGGTGAGTGTATGCTAGCCCACATGTATCATGAGATGCATGAGATTGTTTACAGGAGTGTGAGAACCATGGCAGCAGGAGTCTTCATCTTACAGATCTAGGCCTGAGAGCATCTCCCTGTCTGCAGGCTAGTATTCCACGATACACGACAGCATTTGGAGCCGTATGTGTACAGATATTCAGGCATCATGACTCAGCCCCTGCTGGGCAAGATAGAGCAGTGGAGGGGACAACTGGACGACATGGCAGCTGTAGTATGGAGACCCTGGGTGGCCACAGAGCCATGGGATGATGCTCGTCGAGAGCTGTCTCGTATGTTTGTTTCACGTCCATTGATCGGGTGGAGTGTCCATACCATTGAGATGTTCTGTGTCACACGTGTCCTGCGTCAGTTTGGCAGACAACATGATATATCTCAGGAGTACTGCCCCTATACTTGCTTCTTTGATGAGGAGAAGAAGGGGTGGCACGTGAGGTTGGATCCTAGGAGATGTGCTATAGAGGCGCGCATACCAACTGTGCGATGGGATTACATTGTGGGTGTTACCAATGCAGGGGTGACACCTACATACATAGATCAGTTGATAGCCCGCCTACATCCCAGATTCACAGACCTAGCTGGTGTGGGAGCCCAGCAGCAGACGGCACAGTAGCAATAGGCATAGGACCAGCAGGCACCACCACAGGCCCAACCACAGCAGGTGCCACAACAACAGAGAGTATTGAGACCTCGAGCAGGGTAGAGATCAGATGCAGGAGTAGGGAGCAGTGGGGCCCAACAAAGATCCACTAGGCAGCGTACAAATGATACATCACAACAGGCACCGCCGAGTGATGACATTGATATGCCTGACATTCTAGTTAGGGCGGGTACTCCATAGTTACAGGAGGCTCTCAGGAAGAGTCAAGAGAGAGTCAGGCAGGTGCAGCGGGAGCGTGATGATTATCACACGCGGGTTATTAGGGAGGAGACATGAGTGGCAGACAGGGATGCTGAAATTAGATAGCTACAGGCTGAGTTGGCACATGCGAGGTTGGAAATGAGATACGAGGCTGCCCAGACAACTTATTATTATGCAGCTTACTGCGGGGCTGTACTAGATTTATTAGAGTAGGTGCCACCATTTGTTGAGTACGCAGGAGCTCCATAAGCACCACCACTAGTACCTCTGCAAGCATCGCCACAGGCACCACCACAGCAGGCACCACGGGGACCTCCTCAGCAGGCACCACCACAGCCACCACCACAGCAGGCACCACAGACGCCTCCTCAATAGGAACCTCTGCAGCGGCCTATGCCGTTACCACAGAGACCATTGCCACCACCTCCTCCAGGTGGCAGTGGATCTTGATGTACTCCTTGTTGTTGCAGCTCTTTTTTTTTATACTGTGCTCGAGTAGCACCTTGTTTTGTATACGACATTGGATTGAGATATATATATATATATATATATATATATATATATATATATATATATATATATATATATATATATATATATATATATATATATATATATATATATATATATATATATATATATATATATATACGAGATCGAGTTTTGACATCATTGTACTTGTTATATATTGCTTTGATGTATGATGTTTATGAGATGTCGTCCTATATGCTTAGATGTATGGATAGAAATGTATGAAATGCATATGTTTTATTTCTTATGATAATGCAGTGTGAAATGCCGTGGTAGATGAATAGAATGTATGCATATGTGTAATGTATGATTTTGAGTTATGCTTAGAGTGGATGCACATGTATATGTATATGCAAATGAATTTATGGATGCAAATGAAATGAAAATGCAATGGATATGTAATGAATATGGTACTAATCATCTCATGTAGGACTGTAACAATATATGATAGGTACTAATCAAAAGATGTATGTTCCGAAGATCAAGAGCTAGGACCGGACACTTGTGCAACCAAGAAGGACTCGGGACAAAAGATGAGGACCTGTGATGAAGAGAAAGCAATCGAGAGAGCACCAAAACACAGTCTCAATGCAAGCTTATAATGAAGATGCAAGCCTAAGCTAAATGCAAGCCTAGAATGAAAATGCAAGTCCTAGGACTTGGTTGTTGGACTCATTGTATTTATCATCATCGAGTTCATTTAAGCACAGGATGATTGCAAGATGTCATACAATCCTCACTAACATTGCAATTATGAGAATATGAATATGACATAAGTCTTAGATTTGTCAGAATGAGGTGTAAGCATTAAGACACAAGAAGTCAGAATGACCTGAACACCTATTCCTTTTGATTTAGCAAGTTAACATAAGCATCAAAGCACAATTTCTAGAATGACTTGAATGTTTCTTGTGAACAAACACACCAGACACGCGAGAGTTCCTTCTTTTTCCAAAGAGTGCTCGTAGTGACCCTTACGTTCACTTAGCAGGATGAGCGTTAGCGATTTCACTTGTAGTAGAAAGAAGTCACTCAAAATAGACAAGGAGAAGAACCAACCTCACCAAAGTGTCCATATAAAAGGAGTCAAGGTACACATGGCCATCCAATACGAGATGGAGGCTCTTACAGACGGACACCCCTCTTAGATAAATTCTTTGGATCATTGGAACTAAACCAACAAGCAGAAAGCAAAGAAAACATCATGCCCCCAGTCTTTGCGTTTCTCAGTCAAGAAAGACGTCTTAGATTCACTCGAGGAGAAATGATAAAGAAAACAAACAAACAAGCAAATGGAAAGCTCAACATGCTTTAGAGGAACACAAAATTAGTTTTCAGTTTCAGTTCTAGTTTGTGTTCAAGCAGATTGAAGTCAAATCAGAAGCAAACAACATTCGAAATCTCAATGGGATAGTGACAGCAGGTAGACGTAGTGAGAACCACTGGTGACCGTCATGAGAAACAAAGTCTCAAGAAGATATCAGAGCGCGAACCAAGTAATGACAAGCGAACATAGTGAGAACCACTGGTGATCGATACAAGGAAGATTCTTGAAAGAGAGAGTAAAGCACGAGCGAAACATCAGCAGACAAACACAGTGAAGACCACCGGTGACTGATGTAAGAAAGAGATCCTGAAAGAGAGGAGTCAAACAAAAGCTAAGTATCAGTAGGCAGGCATAGTGAGAACCACTGGCGACCGATACATAAGAGATCCTCAAGGAGAGAAAATCTCACAAGTAGCTAGGCATCAGCAGGCAGATGCAATGAGAACCACTGGTGACTGATGGATGAACAAAACTCTCGAAAGCGATAGGACAATGCCTCCTAGACCAGGAAGATGCCCCCAAGTGTGAACTAGTTCCAATCCATGAAGAGTCGAGGAAAACCATGAAGACAACTGAAGGTAGGTGCATGAGCTGGCAAACTAAAGCAGGAAACGAACTAAAAGCAGGAAACATACTAAAGTAGGAAAATGGGAAAGCAAACTAAAGCAGGCAACTAAAAGCCAAGTGATGTTGAGATGAGATGTAGCTTTAGGAACAAGAGGCGCCTCTTTACTAGGTTTTCACCATCTTGGCAGAGATTCTATTTTTGCTACCATGATGCATGTTTACCAAGTTTTCATCAATGGCACATTTTCTTCTTTTTCAATTTTTTTGTACTTTTCTCTTTTTTTTGATTTATTTGTATTTTTGAATATTTCATTTTTTTTGTATTTTTGATCTTTTGATTTTTTTTGTATTTTTTCAATTTTCAATTTTTTTGATTATTATCAAGGCGCCCATTTACCAGGTTTTCGCCAAGATAATAGATACATCAAAATGCCTATTTACCAAGTTTTCACTAAGATGATCATTTTTTCAGGACATTTTGCAATTGTTAGGATTTTTGCAATATATCATTTTTTTGGATTTTTTCAGGACCAATAAGTATGTGCATGAGCATGTTGAGGATGTCTCAACTGTAGAATTTCTTCAGATGAAGAGCATTGATAGGCTCTTTGAGTTGCTCTCCTTTAGTGGTGGAGAGTCGATAAGCGTCAGACCCAAATGCTGCAGTAATGACATACAGACCAAGCCAGTTTGGTTCAAAATTTCCTTTTTGGGCCTGCTACTACTGATTTTTGGGGTTCTCTCTCAGGACGAGATCACCCACTTGGAATTCTCTTTGTCTGAATTTCTTATTATAGGCTTTTGACAATCTCTTTTGATATGCTCGGAGATGATCGAATGCCACCTTCCGACATTCATCAAGTAACTCAAGCTCTTGAAGCTGTGATATTCTGTTATCTTCATCAGTGATGAGGCCCCTTAGAGAGATTCACAATGTCAGAATCTCGACCTCAATAGGTAATACTGCCTCTGCCCCATAAACCAAGGTGAAAGGAGTGGCCCCCGTTGGTGTCCAGATACTTGTTCTATAGGCCCACAATGTCAGATTAATCTAGAGATGCCAATCTCTACCAAATTTATGAACTGTTCGGTGCAAGATTTTTAGAATTGTCTTATTAGAAGCCTCTGCTTGTCCATTACCCTGAGGGTAATAGATAGATGACCAATGCTGAATGATTCTAAATTTAGTACACAAGTATGTCAGGTCCTTATTTTTGAATTGTCCCCCATTGTCAGTGATAATAGATGAGGGTATGCCATATCTGCAAATGATATAATTCAATATGAACATAGCAATAGTCTTGCCGTTAGCTACAGCTAGAGGCACTGCCTCAACCCACTTGGTAAAGTAATTAGTAGCTGTAATAATAAACTTGTGCCCCCTGGAAGATGAAGGATGTATTTGACCAACCAAGTCGAAGGCCCATTGCTGAAATGGCCAGAAACTAATGAGGGGACTAAGTTCATGAGCAGGACCATGAATCAAGTTTAAATGAAATTGGCATTGCTTGCAAGTATTGGCATATTGAACAACTTCTTTTTCCATATCTGGCCAGTAATATCCAGCTCTAATAAGTTTCCAGGCTAACGTTAGACCACTAGAATGAGACCCACAAATACCTTCGTGTATCTCAGCCAACACACATTTGGACTCATCGGGTTCTAAGCACCTAAGAAGAGTACTGTCTAAACCTCGTCTATACAGGTCATTTGCTATGAGGACATACTGTGAAGTAGTACAAATGAGATGACGTTTCTCATTCTGGGTATAGGTATCAGGAATGATCTGGTCACAAAGATAGGAAAAGATATGGTGGTAGCGGGATGAATCATGTCCAATGACTGAACAAATCATCCTGGATTCAGGATTATCATAAGAAGGGTAGTGTAATGTCTCCACCAGGAACTCATGTCTGAAATTATTTTTTGGCATTTGTAACATTGAGGTTAGAGTGGCCATAGCATCAGATGCTTTATTGTCTGTCCTTGGAACCTGCTGGAAAGAAATATGTGCAAAGTATTGCTTGAGATCATCTACCATTCTTTTGTGAGGTATTAGCTTGTCATCTTTTGTTTGGTAGACATCATTGACTTGATTGATAATTAACTGAGAATCCCCAAAGACTTTGAGCTCATCAACACACCATTCAAGGGCTATCTTCATTCCATTAATAAGAGCTTCATATTCAGCTATGTTGTTTGTGCAAGGAAACAACATTTTATATGCCTTTGGAAATGAGTATCTTTGAGGTGTAACAAACAGAATGCCCACACCAAACCCTTGTTGAGTGAAAGATCCATCAAAGAACATGCTCCAAGATTGATGTGTGAGAATCATGATGGATTCATCTGGAAACTCAATACTCAAAGGTTGGTGATCTTTCAAAGGAGCCTCCACCAGTTGATCATCGATTGTCTATCCCTTAATGGCTTTTGTTTCTACATATTCAATGTCAAATTCACTAAGGATCATTACCCATTTTGCTAATCTACCCGTGAGGGTAGCCTTGCTCAAAAAGTACTTCAACGGATCAATTTTTGCAATAATCTTGGTGGTATGAGCTAGCATATAATGTCACAATTTATGAGAAGAAAATACCACTGCTAAACAAGCCTTCTCAATAATGGAGTAGTTCATTTCATAGGCAACCAATGTTTTGCTGATATAGTATATAGCTCTCTCTTTGTTGTTTCGATCTTCTTAAGCTAGGAGAGCGCCCAAAGATGTATTTGTTGCTAATATGTATAGTATAAGCGGCTTCCCATGAATAGGAGGCATCAAAATTGGGGGGTTAGCAAGATACTATTTTATTTGAGCAAGTCTTTTGTCACACTTCTCATTCCATTCATAGGTCACATTCTTATGCAAAGTTTTAGTAAATGGTTGTGACTTGTCGGCCAATTGTGAAATAAAGCACCAGATAGATTGTAGCCTTCCTTGTAATCCTCTCATTTGAATGATATTCTTGGGTGGAGGCATGTCCATAATAGCTTGTACCTTTTCAGGATCAACTTCTATGCCTTTAGCTGAAATAATATAGCCCAAGAGTTTTCCAGAAGTAACACCAAAAGCACATTTCTTCAGATTAAGCCTAAGACTGAATTGTTCCATACGGTCAAGAATGGGACCCAAGTCTGTGGGGTGAGTTCTTTATTGCATGATTTTGGCTAAAGTATCATCCACATAATCCTCCATCATTTTATGCATTATATCATGGAAGATAGTAGTAACAACCCTCTGGTATGTTGCTCCAGCATTTTTAAGCCCAAAAGGCATGACATTCTAGCAAAAGGTGCCCCAAGCACATGTAAAAGCGGTCTTTTCTTGATCTTCTGGTGTAATTTTTATTTGATTATAGCCAGAAAAGCCATCCATTAATGAATACATCTCATACCCTGCTGTCATGTCAACTATCATATCAATATTAGGCAGTGGGAAGTCATCTTTTGGACATGCCTTATTGAGATCTTTGAAATCTATACACACCTAAATGGATTTGTCATGTTTAATGACTGGAACAATGTTTGTAATCCATTCTGCATAATCAATAGTTCTTATGAAGCCAGCCTTAAGAAGCTTTTCAAGTTTTGCTTTGACCAAAAGTGCTACATGAGGATGCATTTTTTGCAGCTTTTGTTTAAACAGGTTTGATACCTGGTGCAATGGAAAAATGATGCATGATTAGATTGGGGTCTAATCCAAGCATGTCAGAGTAGGTCCATGCAAAATTTATTTTCTTGCTCTGAAAGAATCTTGTGAACTCTTCTTTTTCCTCAGCAGCCAATGATTGTGCTAGGTGAATGATATGTGGAGTAGTTTCTGTACCCAAATTGACCGGCTATGTTGGCTCAATCAATACTGATGACCTCTCTTGGAAGTGGCTTGGAAGAGCATCGAGTATCTCATCATTGGGTGCCTCAGAGAGGTTTTCACTTGCGGATACGTCTTTTATTTTTACTATTTTTGGCTCTGATACTGCCACAAAGTGGTTTTCACCATCAGAGCATCTATTTTTTCTTCTTTTAATTTTTTGACTGAGATACTTGATATCTGCCTCTGTCATGTTGACACTGCTCTCACTGGTGTAGGACATGACAGGCTCAATTGCGTGGAGGTAATAGGCTAGATCATAATCAGTTTGGAAAGTTAGGACTTCATTGGATTCAGTAGGGGAGTTCCAGTTTATCAGATCAGGACGATGGAGTGAAAGGGAAGTAGTGACTGGTTCAACTGCATTCATGGTATAACCCTCAAAAGTGCTAACGAGCAAGTCAAGGCCTAAAGCGATCTCATCCAAAAGAACGTTTGAATCCCTATAAGACCTTACGTCGAAGGTAGAGGACATGTTAACATTAGTGGTGTCTAATTCATGCGGCCTAGCGCTAGACCCTTCACCTACTTCGAGGAGTCTTTCATACACATGAACAATATCTATGTCTACATCATAAGTGGCATTAGACAAAGAGTCGAACTCATATTCATGTGAGTCCGTACTTGATGTAGGAATTTCATTAGCATCATTAGTCTCATTATTATCCCTTGTGGCATTGATAGCTTGTTAAAGTTGTTCTTGTTCATAGTACTTTTGAAAATATGGTGGCCTATATCGTTCACCTATAAAATTGGGATCATCATTTAGTGCTGCTTTCCATTCCTCATATGTAACTTGATGCACTAAAGAGGTTTTATCAGAATCAGCTTCAGAACAAGTATCAGTATCAGACTCTACCATATGAACAGGTATGATAGGCTCATCAAGTTCAGCGAGGAGTTCCGCAAGATCCAGAGGGATAGGATATGGAAATGTATCCTCATCAGAGCTTTTCTTTGAATTCACTTCTGGATTGGTTTCTTCAATTTATTTTTCAAGTTCAGGTTCAGCCTTAGAATCAGGCTCAGGAGCCGACACAAATTCTTGGTACCCAAATGAAAGGGAGTCTTCTTAAAGCCTAAGCCACTAGTATCTTTTGTGCGGCGGCCTGTAGCTTCAATAGGTTTTAGCAAGCCATTATCATTTTTTCCTATGGGACCACTCCCCTTATAACCAAAGCACTTCATGATCTTGAAAGCTTCACTGTATGGTTCTTGCTCTAAATCTAAAGTGACTGTTTCAACTATTTCTTTTCCTTTGTAGATCCAAGCTCTGACAGCTCTTTCTTCATCCTCATCCTCTAAAGGTATAGAGGCCCTCACAAAGGCGCCATCATAAATTGTTTGAGGAGCATTAGGAACTTTGTTGTCTTCAGAAGGTCTCCCATAAGAATGTGGAGACAAAGGTAGAGCAACAAGAGATATCATAGGCTCCATTTGGCATTCTCCCATGCCTGTATCCTCAATTCTCAAAGTTTGTTCCATCTCTTTCAGCTTAGCCTCATAGAACTCAGTGGATTCCCTATTTACCGGAACAAAACTATCTGCAGTTTTTGTAAGATTATTGCAAGAGAAGTTGGTATTTGTAGGTACAGTGACTTCCACCCCATGAAATGGGAACTTGATGCATTGATGGTATGTGGATGGAACAACCTGCATCTCATGAATCCAAGGCCTACCCAACAAGATGTTGTAGGTGAGAGGAATATCGAGCACTTGGAAAGTAACATCTCTCTCAATAGGACCTACGCGGATAGGTAGCACGACTAAGCCCTGAGACTTGTGTTCTTCCTCATCATAAGCTTTTATGGTAATCTTTTTGCAAGGATCTATGCAGTTCTCATCATATCCTAGCTGAGTGAGCAGTTTAGTGGAATAGATATTAAGGCCAGCACCATTATCTATGAGCACACAGCGGACACACTTAGGACCTATCATGACCTCTATGTGCAGGGGAGCATTATGCAGGTGACTTAAAGAGTGGTCATCTTCTTCAGAAAAGGATAGATAATGAGGTGAAGTCAAATGACCCACAAAAGATTGGAACCAGTTGAGATCAAGATCCTTGGGAACATTAGCTTCAACAAGAGCCTTATCCAAAATCTGCCTGTGAGTAGGCAAGATCTTTAGCAACTCAAAAATGGTAATCTGAGCGTTAGTTCACTGAAGTTGGTCTAAAATACTATAACTAGTCGAGCCAGCTATGGGAACAGTTTTCATATTCTTGTTGGCAGGGCCAACAACAGTCTTATCCATGCTTTGCCTTAGAGAAGATGTAGGAATATCAGGTCTCTTATCCATTGTTTTCTTAGAAGCGGATGTAGAAGCATCATGACCTTTCAACACAAATCTTCCTCGCGATTGAGTAACAACATTAGCACACCCTTGGGATTGTTCAAATTTGGATGAATGAGATGTAGAACAATGCAAAACATAAGGTGTCTTAGATTTTGGAGCATCATCACTTCCCTTAGAAGTGATCATATCACAATATTCCATCTTGATATGTTCGATCATACCAATGACATTATCATTATTAGTGTACGTGTAATGGACTTTAGCATTGGTATTCTTAGTGTTTGAAGACTCTCCCTTCTCATGAGGAGGAAAAGGATCCTTGAAAGCTTGGTGATCCGAATTCTTATTATGATTCTCCACAACGATGTCACCATTATCAATGAGATCTTGCACTTTATGTCTTAGTTGGAGACAAGTAGAAGTTTTATGACCAATATTCTGATGATAGTCACAATAATCATTATCATTCCACTAGTAAGGTCATGGTTGTGGGTCATAAGTACGCTTTTCCAAAGGAGTAAGAACCTAATTTTGTATAAGAGTCTTGTAGACCACATCAAGAGGCTCTCCCAAAGGAGTGAAAACATGCTTGGGTCATTTGGACCAAGTTTTGTTCTTAGAAAAATTCAAAGGTTGCTGATTATCAGTTGTTGTCTTTTCAGCAGCCTTAGCTACTTGTATACTGGAAGTAAGATTAAAAATAGGCTTTGAAGGCTTCACAGTAACATTATCCACCACTCCATCATTTACCACATCTCGGTTCTTATTGACAGTCTTTCCTTTATCCTTGTTTGTGGAGAATCCTTGTTTATTGTCCTTATTTAAAGTTAGCTCTCCCTTCTTGATCATGAAGGCCTCTATTCTCACCGCCTGTCTGATGATGCTATCAAAAGTAAGAGGACCTTGCAACTACACTTGGTATCCAAAATTGGGGACAAGATTGTCCAAGAAAATGTCGAGTCTCTTAGACTCTGGTAATTTATGAGTACACTTCGTGCATAATTGTCTCCACCTTTGGAGAAAGGTTAGGAAAGGTTCTCCTTGTCCCTGTTTTAAGTTGCAAAGATCCTGGATGTTGACTGGATGTTGAATGTTATGTGAGTAGTGTTGGAGAAAAATATTTTCCATTTCATCAAAAGTTTTAATACCAATAGGCAATCTAGAGAACCATTCCATAGTAGGTCCGCCCAAACTTTGAGGAAACAGACGCATAAGATATATCTGATCGTGCATGAATTCCATAGACAATGCACCAAACTCCCTTAAGTTATCTTGGGGATCAGTTGTACCCAAGTATTTGTCATATTTGGGGAGTTCTACACCTCTAGGAAAAGGTGGCATATGAATGCTTCTATCAAAAGGAAAAGGACTAATACTTTCCATTGTAAATTGTTGATGGGGTTGACCTCTATTCCTCGCAAGTTGATTAATCTGATCCTACATTTCTCAGACCATCTTTTGCAACTTTGCAGTCTCAGTTTCTTCTTCCTTAGCTACAAGTGTTTCAATGTGATAGTCTTGGGGTAACTTGGCCCCTTGTTTAGCTAGCTCAAGGAAGTACTTTTCTTTCTCCTCTAAAAGAAGGATCTCCATCATCCTAATGAGACCTTTATTAGCTTTGGAAACATCTATATCTTGTTGAGTTATCACTTCAGGTTCAGTCCCAAGGATCTCATAAATACTCTTAGCCTGATCTTGTTGCTGATCATCTTGGTTTTGATCAAATGGAGGAGGATGATAGAAGTAGGCAGGTTGTTGACCGCTTTGAGGTTTGCTTCAAAGTTAGCTCTCCCTTCTTGATCATGAAGGCCTCTATTCACACTGCCTATCTGATCATGCTATCAAAAGTAAGAGGACAATAAACAAGGATTCTCCACAAACAAGGATAAAGGAAAGACTGTCAATAAGAACTGATATGTGGTAAATGATGGAGTGGTGGATAATGTTACTAGGAAGCCTTCAAAGCTTGTTTTTAATCTTACTTCCAGTATTCAAGTAGCTAAGGCTGCCGAAAAGACCACAATTGATAATCAACAACCTTCAAAGTTTTCTAAGAACAAAACTTGGTCCAAATGACCCAAGCATGATTTTACTCCTTTGGAGAACCTCTTGATGTCATCTACAAGACTCTTATACAAAATTAGGTTCTTACTCCTTTGGAAAAGTGTACTTATGACCCACAACCACGACCTTACTAGTGGAATGATAATGATTATTGTGACTATCATCAGAATATTGGTCATAAAACTTCTACTTGTCTCCAATTGAGACATAAAGTGGAAGATCTCATTGATAATGGTGACATCGTTGTGGAGAATCATAATAAGAATTCGGATCACCAAGCTTTCAAGGATCCTTTTCCTCCTCATGAGAAGGGAGAGTCTTCAAACACTAAGAATACCAATACTAAAGTCAATTACATGTACACTAATAATGACAATGTCATTGGTATGATTGAACCCGTCGAGATGGAATATTGTGATATGATCACTTCTAAGGGGAGTGATGATGCTCCAAAATCTAAGACACCTTTTGTTTTGCGTAGTTCTACATCTCGTTCGTCCGAATCTGAATAATCCCAAGGTTGTGCTAATGTTGTCACTCTTTCGCGAGGAAGAGTTGTGTTGAAAGGTCCTGATGCTTCTACATCTGCTCCTAAGAAAACAATGGATAAGAGACCTGATATTCCTACATCTGCTCCTAAGCAAAGCATGGATAAGACTATTGTTGGCCTTGCCAACAAGAATATGAAAACTTTTCCTACAGCTGGCTCGGCTAGTTATAGTATTTTAGACCAACTTTAGCGAACTAACTCTCAGATTACCATTTTTGAGTTGCTGAAGATCTCGCCTGCTCATAGGCAGATTTTGGATAAGGCTCTTGCTGAAGCTAATGTTCCCAAGGATCTTGATCTCAATCGGTTCCAATCTATGGTGGGTCATTTGACTTCGCCTCATTATCTATCCTTTTCTAAAGAAGATGACCACTCTTTAAGTCACCCGCATAATGCTCCCCTACACATAGAGGTCATGATAGGTCCTAAGCGTGTCTGCCGTGTGCTCATAGATAATGGTGCTGGCCTTAATATCTATTCCCCTAAACTACTCACTCAGCTAGGATATGATGAGAACTGCATAGATCCTCACAAAAAGATTACCATAAAAGCTTATGATGAGGAAGAACGCAAGACCCAAGGCTTAGTCATGCTACCTATCGGCGTAGGTCCTGTTGAGAGAGATGTTACTTTCCAAGTGCTCGATATTCCTCTTGCCTACTGTTAGCTTGTGGTGACTAATCAGGAAAGTACTATCCAGGAAAGTACTGTACACTTTTTGAGGCCGACTACTTTTTTCGGTTATTTGGGCCGACTACTTATAACTCATTCTAACCCTAAAGCGGGAAAAATATTGTATAATATAGCTTAGGGTTAGGGATTTTTACGATGTATGATTTTTTTTGTACTTGCGGCAGAATTGGGCTATAAGGGATTACGGATTGTAATCAGGTTGTAATCACTGGATAATAATAATATTGGACTCGCTGTTGGTGGACGTAGCCCAGGGATTGGGTGAACCACGTTAAATCTGTGTCTTGTGTTCTATTCTGTGTGGTTTATTATTTTCTGATATTAGTTATATTTGCACATAATTGTTATTTCTGCCTTGTTAATCGAAACAAGTGGTATCAGAGCGAGGTTATTTCAGTTGTTCTTTCATCTATTCTCTGAAGCAGGTCTCACGAGTTAGTGGGAGAGTCTCTCGGTTAAGTGGGAGAAATGGCAGAAGAGGGTAGGCTGAAGGTTGATAAGTTTAATGGGCAGAACTTCCAGTTATGGAAGATGCAAATGGAGGATTATCTCTATCAGAAGGATCTATGGCGACCATTAGAGGGAGTAGCCAAGAAAGAGCAATCAATGTCTCAGGAGGATTGGGATATTTTGGATAGGAAGGCACTGGGGAGTATTCGTCTATGCCTGGCACAATCGGTGGCATTCAATATTACTGAAGCAAAGACAGCTAAAGATCTGATGGAAACCCTAGCGAAGTTGTATGAAAAGCCTTCAGCTTCAAACAAGTTATTTCTTATGAAGCGTTTATTTAATATGAAAATGGTAGAAGGTGGATCAGTTACTGATCATTTGAATGAGTTTAATACAGTTACAAGTCAATTAACCTCAGTTAAAATTACTTTTGATGAAGAGGTTAGGGCTCTCTTGATTTTGTGTTTTTTGCCAGAAAGCTGGAATGGCTTGGTAATGGCTGTTAGTAATTCTGTTTCTGGTTCTAATACCCTAAAGTATGATGATGTTATTGGTGTTATATTGAGTGAAGAAATTCGTAGGAAAAGCTCAGGGGCATCCACGTCGGGTAGTGTATTGAACACAGAAAGCAGAGGCAGAACAAGAGATAGAGGAAACAACTCTGGAAATCATGGGAAATCAAGAGGAAAATCAAAGGGAAAGAGGTCCGAATCTAAAGGGCCAAATGATTGCTGGTACTGTGGAAAACCAGGTCATAAGAAGAAAGATTGTTGGTCTCGGAAGAAAGATCAAGGAGACAAAAATGATGGAAACAAGGAGGCAAATGTGGTAAGTAACAAATCTGAGGAGGATGCTTTGCTCTTGTCCTTAGAAAGTATTGATGATTCATGGGTTTTAGATTCTGGGGCTTCATTTCATGCTACACCCCATAGAAGTTATTTTGTTGATTATGTCCAAGGGGATTTTGGGCTAGTTTATTTGGGAGATAATGAACCCTGTCAGATTGTTGGAAAGGGAAAAATTAAGATTAAGTTGCAGAATGGGAATCATTGGCTACTACAAGAGGTAAGACATGTTCCAAGGCTGAGTAAGAATTTAATTTCAGCAGGGCAACTGGGTGATGAGGGTTGCACAGTTACTTTTAATGATAAAAATTGGAAGGTTTCAAAAGGTTCCTTAGTAGTAGCAAAAGGTGTGAAAGTAGGCACCTTATATCTTTGTACAGGTCATACTGTTCCTTCTACTTTAATTGTTTCAGAAGATAATGAATGTTCAGGAACAGTGGCTGCAGTTGAGCAGGAAGAACATCAAACTATTGCTGTAGATTCTGACACAGCACTGTGGCACAACAGACTTGGGCACATGAGTGAAAAAGGTATGAAATTACTTCATTCAAAGAAAGTTTTACCTGGTCTGAAATGTGTCAATATGGATTTCTGTGAAAGTTGTGTTTATGGAAAACAAAAGAGAGTTAGTTTTGTGAAGAGTGGGAAGGAAAAGAAAAATGAGAGATTAGAGCTTGTGCATACAGATGTATGGGGACCAGCTCAGGTATCTTCCCTTGGTGGCTCTCTGTATTATGTTACATTTATAGATGATGCAACAAGAAAAGTATGGATTTATTTCCTTAGACAGAAATCTGATGTATTTCAAACTTTTAAGAAATGGAAATGCTTGGTTGAGAATGAGACTGGTAAAAAGTTAAAATGTCTCAGATCTGATAATGGTGGTGAGTATTGCAGCACAGAATTTGAAGAATATTGTTCCTCTAATGGTATTCGTAGGCAGAAAACTGTACCAAGGACTCCACAAGAAAATGGAGTGGCTGAACGCATGAACAGGACAATAATGGAGCGTGCAAGGAGTATGAGGTTGCATGCTAGGCTGCCCAAAAATATGTGGGCAGAGGCAGTGAACACTGCTGTTTATTTAATCAATAGAGGCCCCTCTACTCCTTTGGACTGTGGTATTCCAGAGGAAGCATGGAGTGGTAAGAAGGTGAGTTATTCTTTTCTCAAAACCTTTGGTTGTGAAGCTTTTGCACTTATAGATTCTGAAAATAGAACCAAGCTGGAAGCTAAGTCAAAGAAATGTGTATTTGTTGGGTATGGCATTGATGAATTTGGTTATAGGCTTTGGGATTTTGAAAATCATAAAATTGTAAGAAGCAGGGATGTCATATTCAATGAGAAAGTATTGTACAAAGATCTGTTGCTGCAGCATGAGAAGAAAGAAAATGACTATGTAGTACTGGATGATACTCCACAAGTTCATGTTCCAGTAGTTCCTTATGCTCCGCAACAACAGCAACAACAAATACCACACACCCCAGTGAGTGTTAGACGGTCAACAAGGCTAAGTAGACCTCCAGAAAGATTTTCTCCATCTTTGTATTCTATTCTGTTAACAGATGCTGGTGAACCTGAATGTTATAATGAAGCTGTGCAGGTGGATACAAAGCTTCAGTGGGAGTCTGCAATGACAGATGAAATGGACTCTTTGCTGAAAAATCAGACATGGGATTTATGTAAGTTACCTGCAGGTAAAAGGGCTTTACAGAATAAATGGGTTTACAGGATCAAAGAAGAGGATGGAGGTACGAAAAGATTTAAAGCCAGATTAGTTGTAAAAGGATTTGCACAGAAACATGGTATTGATTTTGATGAGATATTTTCTCCAGTTGTTAAAATGACTTCTATTCGTATTGTTTTAAGTATTGTGGCTACTGAAGATTTGCATTTAGAGCAGCTTGATGTTAAAACAGCCTTTCTTCATGGTGATTTGGATGAAGAAATATATATGGTTCAGCCACAAGGATTTGAGGTCAAGGGTAAGGAGAATTTGGTGTGCAGATTGCAGAAAAGTTTATATGGCTTGAAGCAAGCACCTCGGCAATGGTATATTAAATTTGACACTTTTATGAATGGGCATGGATATAGTCGGTGTCATTCTGACCATTGTGTTTATTTTAAGAGGTTGGATGATGACAGCTACATTATTTTATGTTTATATGTTGATGATATGCTTGTAGCTGGGTCTAACATGGATCACATTAAGGAGTTGAAACAACAGTTAGCAAAATCTTTTGCTATGAAGGATTTGGGGGCAGCAAAACAAATCCTTGGTATGAAAATTTGTAGAGATAGAAAAATTAGGAAATTGTCTCTATCTCAGGCTGATTATATTGAGAAGGTGTTGCAACGTTTCTCTATGGAAAATGCCAAAGCTGTCAGCACACCTTTGCCTAGTCATTTGAAATTGACTAAGGATATGTGTCCCAAGACACCAGAAGAAGAGACTAAAATGTCTAAGGTACCTTATGCTTCAGCTGTAGGGAGCTTAATGTATGCTATGGTATGTACTAGGCCAGATATTGCACACGCAGTGGGAGTCGTTAGCCGTTATATGAGTAACCCTGGTATTGAGCATTGGAATGCAGTCAAATGGATTCTCAGATATTTGAGAGGCACATCCAGTAAGTGTTTACACTTTGGGGGTTCTACTACTACTGTACAAGGCTATGTTGACTCAGATTTGGCAGGAGATATAGATAGCAGGCGGAGTACTATAGGTTATATATTTACTGTTGGTGGGACAGCAGTGAGTTGGATTTCTCGACTACAAAAGGTGGTTTCTTTATCCACTACAGAGGCAGAGTATGTTGCTGCTACAGAGGCAGCCAAGGAGATGATATGGCTTCAATTCTTCATGGAAGAATTGGGACATCCACAAAAGGATAATTTTCTACATACAGATAGCCAAAGTGCCATTCATCTTGCAAAGAATTCTGCTTTGCACTCAAAGACAAAACACATACAGTTGCGGTACCATTTCATTCGATCAGTTTTGGATGATGGACAGTTAAGACTGGAAAAGATTCATACTGATGATAATCCAGCAGATATGTTTACCAAGGTAGTAACAAGGGAGAAGTTGAACTCATGTTCAGCTTCAGTTGGTCTTTTAGACTGAACAAAATAAAGGAACAACTGAGTCCAAGGTGGTTCAATCCAGTGGGAGCCTCATGTGGGTAGCGGTATTGCTACAGGATCAGTCTCCAAGTGGGAGGTTTTTTAGTATAGTGTGGATACTGATCAGTCACCAAGTGGGAGATTGTTAGCTTGTGGTGACTAATCAGGAAAGTACTATCCAGGAAAGTACTATCCAGGAAAGTACTGCGCAGCCCCCGAGGAAATTTTTTTTTTTGAGGCCGACTACTTTTTTCGGTTATTTGGGCCGACTACTTATAACTCATTCTAACCCTAAAGCGGGAAAAATATTGTATAATATGGCTTAGGGTTAGGGATTTTTACGATGTATGATTTTTTTTGTACTTGCGGCAGAATTGGGCTGTAAGGGATTACAGATTGTAATCAGGTTGTAATCATTGGATAATAATAATATTGGACTCACTGTTGGTGGACGTAGCCCAGGGATTGGGTGAACCACGTTAAATCTGTGTGTCTTGTGTTCTATTCTGTGTGGTTTATTATTTTCTGATATTAGTTATATTTGCACATAATTGTTATTTCTGCCTTGTTAATCCTAACACCTACAACATCTTGTTGGGTAGGCCTTGGATTCATGAGATGCAGGCTGTTCCATCCACATACCATCAATGCATCAAGTTCCCATTTCATGGGGCAGAAGTCACTGTACCTACAAATACCAACTTCTCTTGCAATAATCTTAGGAAAATTGAAGATAGTTTTGTTCCAACAAATAGGGAATCCACTAAGTTATATGAGGCTAAGATGAAAGAGATGGAAAAAACTTTGAGACTTGAGGATACAGGCATGCGAGAATACCGAATGGAGCCTGTGCTATCTCTTGCTGCTCTACCTTTGTCTCCACATTCTTACGGGAGACCTTCTGAAGACAAAAAAGTTCCTAATGCTCCTCCTCAAACAATTTATGATAGCACCTTTGTGAGGGCCTCTATACCTTTAGAGGATGAGGATGAAGAAAGAGCTATCAGAGCTTGGATCTACAAAGGGAAAGAGATAGCTGAAACAACCACTCCAGATTTAGAGAAAGAACAATACAGTGAAGCTTTCAAGATCATGAAACACTTCAGTTATAAGGGGAGTGGTCCCATAGGAAAAAATGATAATGGCTTGGTAAAACCTATTGAAGCTACAAACCGCCGCACAAAAGATACTAGTGGCTTAGGCTTTAAGAAGACTCCCTTTCCTTTAGGGACCAAGAAATTTATGTCGGCTCCTGCGCCTGATCCTAAGCCTAAACCTAAACATGAACAAGAAATTGAAGATACCACTCCAGAAGTGAATCCAGAGAACAGCTCTGATGAGGATACATTTCCATATCCTATCCCTCTGGATCTTGCAGCACTCCTTGCTGAACCTGATGAGCCTATCATACCTATTCATATGGTAGAGTCTGATACTAATACTTGTTCTGAATTTGATTCTCGTAAAACCTCTTCAGTGCATCAAGTTACATATGAGGAATGGAAAGCAACACTAAATGATGATCCCAGTTTTACAGGTGAACGATATAGGCCACCATATTTTCAAAAGTACTATGAACACGAACAACTTCAGCAAGCTACCAATGCCACAAGGGATAATAATGAGACTGATGATGCTAATGAAATTCCTACATCAATAATGGACTCACATGAATATGAGTTTGACTCTTTGTCTGATGCCACTTATGATGTAGACATAGATACTGTTCACGTGTATGAAAGACTCCTCAAAGTAGGTGAAGGGTCTAGCACTAGGCCGCGTGAATTAGATGCCACAAACGTTAACATGTCCTCTACCTTTGACGTAAGGTCTTATAGGGATTCAAACACTCTTTTGGATGAGATCTCTTTAGGCCTTGACTTGCTCATTAGTGCTTTTGAGGGTTATATCGTGAACGTAGTTGAACCAGTCACTACTTCCCTTTGACTCCATCATCCTGATCTGATAGACTGGAACTCCCCTATTGAATCCAATGAAGTCCTAACATTCTAGATTGATTATGATTTAGCCTGCTACCTCCACGCAATTGAGCTTGTGATGTCCTCCACCAGTGAGAGCAGTGTCAACATGACAGAGGTGGATATCAAGCATCTCAGTCAAAAAATTAAAAGAAGAAAAAGTAGATGCTCTGATGGTGAAAACCACTTTGTGGCAGTATCAGAGCCAAAAATAGTAAAAATAAAAGACGTATCCACGGGTGAAAACCTCTGTGAGGTGCCCAAGGATGAGAGACTTGATGCTCTTCTGAGCCACTTCTAAGAGAGGTCATTAGTATTGATTGAGCCAACATAGCCCGTCAATTTGGGTATAGAAACTACTCCACAGATCATTCACCTAGCACAATCATTGTTTGCTGAGGAAAAAGAAGAGTTCACAAGATTCTTTCGGAGCAAGAAAATAAAATTTGCATGGAACTATTCTAACATGCCTGGATTAGATCCCAATGTAATCATGCATCATTTTTCCATTGCACCAAGTATCAAACCTGTTAAACAAAAGCTACGAAAAATGCATCCTTATGTAGCACTTTTGGTCAAATTAGAACTTGAAAAACTCCTTAAGGTTGGCTTCATAAGAACTATTGATTATGCAGAATGGATTTCAAACATTGTTCCAGTCACTAAACATGACAAATCCATTTGAGTGTGTACAGATTTCAGAGATCTCAATAAGACATGTCTGAAAGATTACTTCCCACTACCTAATATTGATATGATAGTTGACATGATAGAAGGGTATGAGATGTATTCCTTAATGGATGGATTTTCTGGCTATAATCAAATCAAAATTGCATGAGAGGATCAAGAAAAGACTGCTTTTACATGTGCCTGGGGCACATTTTGTTGGAATGTCATGCCTTTTCGGCTTAAAAATGCTGGAGCAACATACCAGAGGGCTGTTACTACTATCTTTCATGATATGATGCATAAAACAATGGAGGACTATGTGGATGATACTTTAGCCAAAAGCATGCAGCAAAGAACTCACCTCATAGACTTGGGTTCCATTCTTGACCATATGGAACAATTCTGTCTTAGGCTTAATCCAAAGAAATGTGCTTTTGGTGTTACTTCTGAAAAACTCTTGGGCTATATTATTTTAGCTAAAGGCATAGAAGTTGATCCTAAAAAGGTACAAGCTATTATGGACATGCCTCCACCCAAGAATATCAGTCAAATGAGAGGATTACAAGGAAGGCTACAATCTATCCGACACTTTATTTCACAATTGGCTGACAAGTCACAACCATTTACTAAAACTTTGCACAAGAATGTGACCTATGAATGGAATGAGGAATGTGACAAGAGACTTACTCAAATAAAATAGTATCTTGCTAATCCACCTATACTAATGCCTCCTATTCATGGGAAGCCTCTTATCTTGTACATATCAGCAACAAATACATCTTTGGGTGCTCTCCTAGGTCAAGAAGATCATAACAACAAAGAGAGAGCTATATACTATATCAGCAAAACATTGGTTGCTTATGAAATGAACTACTCTGTCATTGAGAAGGCTTGTTTAGAAGTGGTATTTGCTTCTCAGAAATTGCGGCATTATATACTAGCTCATACCACCAGGCTTATCGTAAAAATTGATCCATTGAAGTACTTGTTGAGTAAGGCTGCCCTCACGAGTAGATTAGCGAAATGGGTAATGATCCTTAGTGAATTTGACATTGAATATGTGGAAGGAAAAGCCATTAAGGGATAGGCGGTTGTTGATCAATTAGCGGAAGCTCCTTTGAAAGATCACCAACCTTTGAGTATTGATTTTCTAGATGAATCCATCATGCTTCTCACACATCAATCTTGGAGCATGTCCTTTGATGGATCTTTTACTCAACAAGGGTCCAGTGTGGGCATTCTATTTGTTACACCTCAAAGATAGTCATTGCCAAAGGCATATAAAATGTTGTCTCCTTGCACAAACAAAATAGCTGAATATGAAGCTCTTATTAATGGAATGAAGATAGCCCTTGAATGGCGTGTTGATGAGGTAAAAGTCTTTGGGGACTCTCAGTTAATTATCAATCAAGTCAATGATGTCTACCAAACAAAAGATGACAAGCTAATACCTTACAAAAGAATGGTAGATGATCTCAAGCAATACTTTGCACATATTTCTTTCCAGCAGGTTCCAAGGACAAACAATAAAGCAGCTGATGCTATGGCTACTCTAGCCTCAATGTTACAAATGCTGGAAAATGATTTCAGACACGAGTTCCTGGTGGAGACATTACACTACCCTACTTATGATAATCCTAAATCCAGGATGATCTATTCAGTCATTGGACATGATTCATCCTGCTACCACCATATCTTTTCCTATCTTCGTGACCAGATCATTCCTGATACCTATATCCAAAATGAGAAACATCATCTCATTCGTACTGCTTCACGGTATGTTCTCATAGAAAATGACTTGTATAGATGAGGTTTAGATGGTACTCTTCTTAGGTGCTTAGAACCCGATGAGTCCAAACGTGCGTTGGCTGAGGTACACGAAGGTATTTGTGGGTCTCATTCTAGTGGTCTGACGATAGCCCAAAAACTTATTAGAGCTAGATATTACTTGCCGAATATGGAAAAAGAAGCTGTTCAATATGCCAAAACTTGCAGGCAATGCCAATTTCATGGAAACTTAATTCATGCTCCTGCTCATGAACTTAGTCCTCTCATTAGTTTCTGGCCATTTCAGCAATGGGCCTTGGACTTGGTTGGTCAGATACATCCTTCATCTTCCAGGGGGCACAAGTTTATTATTACAACTACTGATTACTTTACCAAGTGGGTTGAGGTAGTGCCTCTCACTATAGCTGATGACAAGACCATTGCTATGTTTATACTAAACTATATCATTTGCAGATATGACATACCCTCATCTATTATCACTGACAATGGGGGACAATTCAAAAATAAGGACTTGACAGACTTGTGTACTAAATTTAGAATTATTCAACATTGGTCATCTATCTATTACCCTTAAGGTAATGGACAAGTAGAGGCTTCTAATAAGACAATTCTAAAAATCTTGCACCAAACAGTTCATAAATCTGGTAGAGATTGGCATCTCCAGATTAATCCGGCATTGTGGGCCTACAAAACAAGTATTTAGACACCAATGGGGGCCACTCCTTTCACCTTGGTTTATGGAGCAGAGGCAGTATTACCTATTGAGTTTGAGATTATGACATTGGAAATCTCTCTAAGGGGCCTCATCACTGATGAAGATAACAGAATATCTCGGCTTCAAGAGCTTGAGTTACTTGATGAATGCCAGAAGGTGGCATTTGATCATCTCCGAGCATATCAAAAGAGAATGTCAAAAGCATATAATAAGAAAGTCAGACAAAGAGAATTCCAAGTGGGTGATCTCGTCTTGAGAGAGAACCCCAAGAATCAGCAACAGCGGGCCTAGAAAGGAAAATTTGAACCAAACTGGCTTGGTCCATATGACATTACTACAACATTTGGGTCTGGCGCTTATCAACTCTCCACCACTGAAGGAGAGCAACTCAAAGAGCCTATCAATGCTCTTCATCTCAAGAAGTTCTACAGTTGAGACATTCTCGACATGCTCATGTACATATTTATTGGTCCTGAAAAAATCCAAAAAAATGATATATTGTAAAATTCCTAAAAATTGCAAAATGTCCTGAAAAAAATGATCATCTTAGTGAAATCTTGGAAAACAGGCACTTTGATGTATCTATTATCTTGGTGAAAACCTAGTAAACATGCGCCTTGGTAATAATAAAAAAAATAGAAAATTGAAAAATAAAAAATACAAAAAAATGAGATATTCAAAAATACAAAAAAAAAGAAGAGAAAAGTACAAAAAATTAAAAAAAAAAGAAAAAAAAAGAAGAAAAATGTGCCATTGATGAAAACCTGGTAAACAGGTGTCATGGTAGCAAAAATAGAATCTCTGCCAAGATGGTGAAAACCTGGTAAATAGGTGCCTCTTATTTCCTAAAGCTACATCTCATCTCAGCATTACTTGGCTCTTAGTTTCCCACTTTAGTCTCTTTGCTTTCTTACTTTAGTTTGCTTTCCCGCTTTCTTGCTTTGGTTTGATCCTTGCTTTTAGTTCATTTCCTTCTTTAGTTTACCAGCTCATGCACTTGCTTTCAGTGGTCTTTGAGATTTTCCTCAACTCTTCATGGATTGGAACTGGTTCACACTTGGGGACATCTTCCTGGTCTAGGGGGGCATTGTCCTATCACTTTCGAAAGTTTTGTTCATGCATCAGTCACTAGTGGTTCTCACTACGTCTACCTGTTGATGCCTAGCCACTTGTGAGATTTTCTCTCCTTGAGGATCTCTTGTGTATCGGTTGCTAGTGGTTCTCACTGTGCCTGCCTACTGATACTTAGCTTTCGTTCGACTCCTCTATTTCAAAATCTTCCTTGTATCGGTCACCAGTGGTACTCACCACGTTTGCCTACCATTACTTGCTTCACACTCTGATATCTTCTTGAGACTTTGTCTCTCACGACAGTCACTAGTGGTTCTCACTACGTCTGCCTGCTGTTGCTATCCTGTCAAGATTTCAAATGTTGTTTGCTTTTGATTCGACTTCAATCCGCTTGAACACAAACGTAAACTAAAACTGAAAACTGACTTTGTGTTCCTTTGAAGCATGCTGAGCTTTTCCTTTGCTTGTTTGTTTGTTTGCTTTATCATTTCTCCTCGAGCGAATCTAAGACATCTTTCTTGACTGAGAAACACGAAGACTGGGGGCATGATTTTTCTTTGCTTTCTGCTTGTTGGTTTAGTTCCAATGATCCAAAGAATCTATCTAAGAGGGGTGTCCGTCTATAAGAGCCTTCATCTCGTATTGGATGGCCATGTGTACCTTGACTCCTTTTATATGGATGATTTGGTGAGGTTGGTTCTTCTCCTTGTCTATTTTGAGTGAATTCTTTCTGCTACAAGTAAAATTGCTAACGATCATCCTACTAAGTGAACGTAAGGGTCACTGCAAGTAGTCTTTGGAAAAAGAAGGAACTCTTGCATGTCTGGTGTGTTTGTTTGCAAGCAACATTCAGGTCATTCTAGCAATTGTTCTTTGATGCTTATGTTAACTTGCTAAATCAAAAGGAATAGGTGTTCAGGTCATTCTGGCTTCTTGTGCCTTAATGCTTACACCTCATTTCGACAAATCTAAGACTTATGTCATATTCATATTCTCATAATTGCAATGTTAGTGAGGATTGTATGACATCTTGCGATTGTCCCATGCTTAAATGAACTTCATGATGATAAATACGGTGAGTCCAACAACCAAGTCCTAGGCTTGCATGTTCATTCTAGGCTTGCATCTAGCTTAGGCTTGCATTTTCATTCTAGGCCTACATTGAGACTGTGTTGGTCCTCTCTTGATTGTCTTCTCGACCTCTTCATCAAAGGTTCTCATCTTTTGTCCTGGTTTCATCATGATTGCACAAGTTTTCAGGATCGAAATCAAAATTTGACATCTCTAGATAGCTCGAAATCGCATTTTAAATTTTGGATCCTTTTGGGATCGGATGCTTGTGTAGTCAAGCTTCTGGCATCATCTTCCTGCCAGACCCTCATCTTTGCATCATGTTCTCAAGATCTTTTCTCTTTTCATCAAAGTCAACTTTAGTCAACTCCAATCAACCATGGTCAACCATGGTCAAACTTGGTCAACAAGACCTCTGCTTTTCTCTGATTTGCTTCTGCAACTTCTTTTCTCTACAACCTCTTGTTGTTAATCATCTCTCTTATGTCATCTTTCAATTTCGCTCTCGAGGGGGTAGGATGATTGCATCATTTGAATCTTGTCGAAACAATTCTTGAATTAGTCTGATCTGAATCATTAGTTCTCATTGCTAGGGGCATCTTGATGCCTCGCATCTTGCTATCTGGTCATCTATCTTTTAGGTATCTGAGAAATCTAATTTGGATCCTCAAGAATCAAGCTTCATTTTGGGGATGGTTCTCGAAGTCTTTTAGGTATTGGGGCAATCTAACCCTAATTTTTGAGAGTCAAGCTTCATTCTGGAGATGGCTCTCGAAATCTCTCTTAGACCGTTATTTGGGCAATCTAACCCAAGTCTTGGAGGGCTAAGCTTCGTATTGGGGCAATCTAACCCTGATTTTGGAGACAGTCCTAAGTTTGCATCTGAATCTCATTCTGGGCATTGGGGCAACCTAACCCTGATTCTCATCTTCTCTCAAGACCGTTGTCTTTGTAATCTAACTTAGACTTCAAAAAATCATGCTTTGATCTGTTCGGTGTCTTGGCAACCTAACCTAGACTCCCGAATTTCTTTTCATCTGTCACTTCAGACTATTCTTTGAATCAACACGCTGTTCGCACATCAATTCAAAGAGGGGCAAATGTAATACCCTAAAATTGGCACCTATTAAATTCAATCAATTTTGGTGCATTATGTTCAATTTTACATCTTCAAATTTATATTTCCCTAGGCAAATTTCTCTCTCCTACCTAACTTAATTTGACTTGATGTCAATTGCAAAGACCATAAATTGCATTAACCAAATATCAAAATTAATTCCTAAAGTCCTTGACTTTAATTAGCTAAATTACCCCTATGATAATTTAATTTAATCCTAAAGTCTTAAGTGCTTAGAATTAAATTAAATCCACCCCATTTAGCTAATTACCCATAAAAGGAATTAATAAATATTTAGTTAATTGAATGGACACCTCTTTATTTGAATTTAACAATTTGAATTAATCAAAAGGTCACCTCCCACATGTGGCAAATTCCATTCTTTTAATTAAATAAATCATGCCTTTTTGTCTCAATTGGGAATGAAGAGTCAGGAGTTTCAAATCAAGAAACTCTTCATTCCTCTCCTAGCTTTTCTATTTAATGGACCTCTTTTTCTCATTTGAAAGGAGGCAAATTTTGAGAGCATCTACACTATAGGAATTTTTAGTCTCATTTAATTCATTGTTTCCAAAGCTTTTATTGCATTAATTAGCTTAATATTTCATTATTAGTCTAATCTTGCATCTCATATTAGATTAATTTGCTTATTTGTTCTTAGTATAACATCACCTTTATTTCAAGTTCTCTAAAAGATAAAAATCTGCATTTCATATCTCTTTCAAAGCATTTCTAGATTAATTGCACTCATCTTAGTTTAATTTCAGTTTTGCATATCATCATAGTTTTAAAAATCCTCCATTGTGGGATTGGTCTATGGTTGTTGGCTCTCATTCTGAGAGTAATTACACACCCCATCCACATAGGAGGCAACACGTCGATTCAATCGATGTTGTGAGATGGACAATTCATGTTCATACTCGCCATCTCTTGATTGAGCAATGATTATTTTGTGTTTGTGCCTGATTTAGAGGTCCACATTCAGACACACACACATTCAAAGGTTACCCTTGTAGTAGGGGTCAGTGTCGCAATCACCTCCAAACATCCAGGTGTATGCCTATGATGGGAATCAATGGGAGAGATTCTTCCCCCTCCCTGCGCAAAGATTATCACTCCTTTCAGAGGTGATCCGAGTAGGCCACTAGCTACGACAAGTTCTTAGCCCCCGATAGAGGGTTGAGGCCTTGCAGCCACACCAACACCTAAAAGTCATACACCCGCGCAAGTAGGGCTAGGAGTGGTGCCGCTCAGTACAACAGATAGAGCCTTCTCAAGATGATAGTCAAAGTCTTGAGAAGGAAGCTAACATGGTTTTGGAGTCTTTAGACTCAAAAAAACATTCTTTATTAGAGTGAGGTGGAATCATCGGTGATAGGTGCATACTCACTTGGGTCGTTCCTAGATTTTCAATACCGATAGGCCCTCTAAAGGTGACACTGGACTTGGTTTAGATTCGGGGGTCAAATTTTCTGGTTCTCCCAAAGGGAGAAGAGCATACTTCTCTATCCCATTTCCTCACCCAAACACATCAAGAAGATTCATCACCGAGTTAGCTTCACTCCACAACTACAAACTTTTGGGTTTCTAGTTCTCTCGGAGAGAGAAGAGCATAATCCCCTGGTAAGTAGAAGCATAAAGATTCACTACCTTTCTCCGCTTCCCCAAGAATTTGTCATATTAGTAAGATCATTAGGATTTCGGGTTCATTCATGGTCATCACCTCCATGTAATGAAGAGCCAAAGTCCCTACTCACTATCAAAATCCTCAAGAAATTTTAACGGAGCCCTATTTAGACTATGTGAATAAAAGCAGGAAACAAACACAACATTTTTAGCAATCTTTGACTATTGGCCTGCAATCAAACCATTAGCATGTTTTAGTTCTTGGTCAAACGTTCTGCATAAAACTATTATGCTGTGAAAATGACAAAAAATACTAAGCAAGAGAAAATAGAAAACTGTTAGAAATCTGAAACAAAAAGAGAAAAAGCAGGAAAATTTAGGTCACTATCCTGGAATCTCGTGCGAGGAAGTACCTTGTGGTGCACGAGGAAACACAGGCTACCACGCGAGGCCGTACACTCTCGCACGAGGAAGTGCTACAAAGAGAAAAATCTCACGTGGGATGCTCTAGATTCTTGCACGAGGATCTGTACACAGGCAGTATAGATGCACGATAGAGCATGAATTTTTATCAGAAAAAAATGAGAATGAGGCCAGAAATCAGATTTTCTACCCCGCGGTGGGTGCCAAAATGTGTGTGTCTGAATGTGGACCTCTAAATCAGGCACAAACACAACATAGTCATTGCTAAATCATGAGATGGTGAGTATGAACATGGATTGTCCATCTCACAACATCGATTGAATCGACCTATTGCCTCCTATGAGGATGGGGTGTTTAATTACTCTCAGAACAAGAGCCAACAACCATAGACCAATCCCACAATGGAGGATTTTCAAAACTATAATGATATGCAAAACTAAAATTAAACTAAGATGAGTGCAATTAATCTAAAAATGCTTTGAAAGAAATATGAAATGCAGATTTTTATCTTTAGAGAACTTGAAATAAAGGTGATATTATACTAAGAACAAATAAGCAAATTAATCTAATATGAGATGCAAGATTAAACTAATAATGAAATATTTTGCTAATTAATGCAATAAAAGCTTTGGAAACAATGAATTAAATGAGACTAAAAATTGCCTATAGTGTAGATGCTCTCAAAATTGCCTCTCTTGAATGAGAAAAAGAGGTCCATTAAATAGAAAAGCCAGAAGAGGAATGAAGAGTTTCTTGATTTGAAACTCCTGACCCTTCATTTCCAAATTGAGACAAAAAAGCATTGAATTACTTAATAAAAATAGTGGAAAATGCCACACAGGTGGCCTTTCGAATATCTTGAATTATTAATTCAAAAAGATGTGTCCATTCGAATATCAAGCAATTATTAATTCCTTTTATGGGTAATTAGCCAAATGGGGTGGATTTAATTTAATTCTAAGCACTTAAGACTTTAGGATTAAATTAAATTATCATAGGGGTAATTTAGCTAATTAAAGTCAAGGACTTTAGGAATTAATTTTGATATTTAATTAATGCAATTTATGGTCTTTTCAATTGACAAGTCAAATTAAGTCAAGTAGGAGAGAGAAAATTGCTTAGGAAACTAGGACTTTGGAGACGTAAAATTGACGAAAATGCACCAAAATTGATTGAATTTATTAGGTGCCAATTTTGGGGTATTACAAGAATTAGGGTTAGATTGCCCCAATACCTAATAGATTTCAAGAACCATCTCCAAAATGAAGCTTGATCCTTGAGGATCTGAGTTAGATTGCTCAGATACCTAAAAGATAGATGACCGAATAGCAAGATGTGAGGCGCAAAGATGCCCCTAGTGACGAGATGCCTCAAACGGTGAGGAGTTTGATTCAGATCAGATTGATAAGAGACTGGTTCGACAAGATTCAAATGATGCAATCATCCTGCCCCCTCGAGAGTGAAATCAAAAGATGACATCAGAAGGACGATTAACAACGAGAGGTTACATAGTAGAAGCAATCAAACTAAATTTGAGAAGCTGCAGAAGCAATTTGGAGTGATCGGGAGGTCCTGCTAACCAAGTTTGACCATGGTTGACCAAGTTTGACTAGAGTTGACTTGATGAAAACATTGAAGATCCCAAGAAAATGATGTAGAGATAAGGATTTGGCAGGAAAATGATGCCAGAAGGTTGACTGCACAAGCATCTGACCCCAAAGGGTCCTTAGAATTTAAAATGTCATTTTGAGCTATCTAGAAATGTCAGATTTTGATTTCGATCCCAAAAATGGATTCAGAGCAGTCGATTTAGCCAAGGGTGCAATTTTCATGCAAAATGAAGCACTTTTGAAAATTAGGTCTACAGCTATATAAGGCTCAGAGGGGTCATTTTCAATTCATTATTCACTTCGTCTTCTTGTGATTTTGAGCTCTGAGAGAGAAATGGAGGGTCTTCCACTACATATGCATTGATTTGAGCACTCTTGATGACATGCTCGGCCACCAGAGTATGACGCACCTGTAAGTAGTCGATAATCCTCCTTGCATTTCAATTTGTACTACTTTCTAGGTTGATTTAGGATATATCTAGCATAGTTTAGGACCAAGTTCTTCAAGTCTCATGTGAGGAATTAGTTTCCTTACGCTGGCTTAGATCACCTTTTGCATGAGGAAGTATTTTCCTTGCATCAGTTAAGGTTCCTTCGCTCGAGCTCTATTTGGAAGTTCGAGCGAGCTGGAAGTTGATCTCGGGTGAAATTTCTCTTGCTTGCGCAAGAACAAGTCCTGTCTCACGCGAAGGAATAGTTTCTTCATGCGAGAAACTACTGTAGTGTTGTAATGTCTTTGCCAAAATTTGTTGAATTCATAGAAAATCAACCAAGTAGAGCGTCACAGAGTTATGTCTAGGATAGATGCCTTGCTGTATTTGTTGTTGTTGTTTTGAAAATCGTCATATTGAGATACTGATCAATGTCGTCACTTGCTTTGCAGGTTGACTTCCTTGATGTCGCCTTTAGGTCACATCATCCAGTGATCACTACATTAGTTCAGAGACTGATGGATGCAGAGAGTGCTCACATTGAGGGACTCAGTCTAGGATATTTGTGTGATATACTTGACATTCGGGTAAATCACGGGCTTTTGGGTGCACTGGTAGAGCATTTCCATTTGGAGACAAACACATTCCATTTGCTGATGGGGGAGATGACTGTGACTCCTGAGGATGTATACATGATCTTATAGATACCTGTCCATGGTACTCAAGTAGAGTACGATACATAGCTGAGGTAGGGTACAGTAGCCTTGAGAACTATCTTCTGAGATGATCTAGTGATGGGTCGACCCATCTCTTGGGAGGATCTAATCAGTAGGCATGGTAATGATCATCCATTAGCTATTGTGCTCGCTATGTTCCTGAGTTGCTACCTTGTTCCAAATCGAGGTCAGCATGGTTTAGAGTGCGGCTGGGGGACGATGCTACAGAGGATGCTGGAGAGGCCAGCCATGAGATTCAGATGGGGGCAGTGCATGCTCACCCACATGTACCATGAGATGCATGAGATCACGTATCACGGTGCGAGGACCATGGTGATAGGTGTCTTTGTCTTGCAGATTTGGGCCTGGGAGCATCTCCCTGTTTGCAGGCCTATATTCCATGATACACGACAGGTGCTGGAGCCTTATATATATAGGTACACAGGTCCGATGGCTCAGCCTTTGCTGGGTAAGATGGAGTAGTGGCAAGGAGAACTAGATGACATGGCAACTATTGTCTGGAGACCTTGGGTTTCCACTAAGCCCTGGGATGATGCTCATCGAGAGCTTTCTCATATGTTTGTTTCACATCCACTAATTGGACGTAGTGTTGCTATTATTGAGCACTTTCTTGTCACACATGTTATGTATTACTCCAGGAGACATTGGGATATCTCTCAGGAGTACTGCCCCTATGCCCTCTTCACTGATGAGGAGAAGAAGGGGTGGCACGTGAGACTTGATCCAGGGTGATGTGCGATGGAGGCACGCATATCAGCTACACAATGGGATTATATGGTGGATGTCACCAATGTAGGGGTGACACCTACATATAAAGACCATTTGTTAGCATGACCACATCCTTGATTCACTGATCCTGTCAGTATAGGAGTGCAACAACAATAGGTACTGGTCTAGTAGGTACTAGTTCAACAGCCTGCACAGCAGCAGGTTGCACAACAGTAGCAGAGACAATAGAAGAGAGTGTTAAGGCCTAGATCTAGATAGACTAGCATCCCTACCAAGACCATGGGCTCAGATACAGGAGCTGGGAGCAGTGGGGCCCAGTAGAGGTCCACCAAGTAGTGGACAGGTGATTCATCACAACAGACCCCTCTAGATGATGACACTGATATGCCAGATATTCCTATAGGAGCAGGGACACCATAGCTGTAGGAGGCTCTTAGGAAGAGTCGTGAGAGAGTGAGGCAGGTCCAGTAGGAGCTAGATGACTACCATACCTGAGTCATCAGAGAGGAGACCCACATAGTAGATAGAGATTTTGAGACCGGAAAGCTATGGGAGGAGCTAGCACAGTCGAGGATCGAGACAAGATATGAGGCTACCCAGGTAGCTTATTATTATGTAGCTTATTGCAAAGTCATTCCAGATTTAGCAGAGTAGGTGCCACCATTTTTTGAGTACACTGGAGCTCCATAGGCACCTCCACCGGCACCTCCACAAGCACCCCCATTGAGACCGATGCTCCCTCCTTAGAGACCACCACAGTAGGCACCAGCACAGGGACCACCGCCACCACCTCCTCCTGTGGCAAGGGACACAGTTAGCCTATTATACTTGTATATTGTAGCCCATTTTGATACTGTGCTCGAGTAGCACCCTTCTCTTTTGTACATGACATTGGATCGAGATATATATATGAGATAGCGATTTTGATATCATTGTACTTGTTGACATATTGCCTTGATGTTTATGTTTTATGAGATGTGTTCTATATGCTTAGATGTATGGATAGATATGTATGAAATGCACATGTTTTCTTTTATGAATATGTAATGTGAAATGCATTGATAGATGGATAGAATGTATGCATATGTGTAATGTATGATTTGGGTTATGTTTATAGTGGATGCACATGTATATATAGATGCAAATTTATGGATGAAAATGAGTTTATGAATGTAAATGTAATGTAATGAAAATGCAATGGATATGTAATGTATATGGTACTAATCATCTCATGCAGGATTGTCACAATATATGACAGGTACTAACCAAAAAGGATGTTTGAAGATCAAGAGCGAGGACCGAACACTTGTGCAGCCAAGATGAATCCAAGATGGAAGAGGAGAAATGTCGATGAACATATCCAAAAGAAAGCAATCAAGAGAGCACCAAGATATCATCTTAAATGCAAGCTTAGCATGAAAGATGCAAGCCTAAGCTAAATACAAGCCTAGAATGAGCGGATGCAATTCCTAGGACTTAGTTGTTGGACTCACCATTTTATCATCATAGAGTTCATTTAGGCATGAGATGATCACACGATGTCATACAATCCTCACTAACATTGCAATCATGAGAATATGAATATGACATAAGTCTTAGATTTGTCGGAATGAGATGTAAGCATTAAGGCACAAGAAGCCAGAATGACCTGAACACCTATTCCTTTTGATTTAGCAAGTTAACATAAGCATCAAAGCACAATTGCTAGAATGACCTAAATGTTGCTTGTGAACAAACACACCAGACACATGAGAGTTCCTTCTTTTTCTAAAGATTTCCCATAGTGACCCTTACGTTCACTTAGCAGGATGAGCGTTTGCGATTTTACTTGTAGCAGAAAGAAGTTACTCAAAATAGACAAGGAGAAGAACCAACCTCACCAAAGCATCCATATAAAAGGAGTCGAGGTATGCATGGCCATCCAATATGAAATGAAGGCTCTTATAGATGAACACCCCTCTTAGATAAATACATTTGGATCATTGGAACTAAACCAGCAAACAAAAAGTAAAGGAAAAGATCATGCCCCCAGTCTTCACATTTCTTAGTCAAGAAAGACATCTTAAAGTTGCTTGAGGAGGAATGATAAAGTGAAAGAACAACACACAAAAGAAAAGCTCAACATGCTTCAGGGAATCACAAATTTAGTTTTCAATTTTAGTTTTACATTTGTGTTCAAGCGGATTGGAGTTGAATCGGAAGCGTACAACGTTCAAAACCTCAACAGGATAGCAACAGCAGGAAGACGCAGTGAGAACCACTAGTGACTGTTGCGAGAGACAAAGGCTCAAGGAGATATCAGAGTGCAGACCAAGTATCAGTAGGAGAAGGTAGTGAGAACCACTGGTGATCGATATGAGGAAGATTCTCAAAAGAGAGAATAAAGCATGAGCAAAACATTAGCAGGCAGACTGTTATGAATTTTGGATCGTCCTATAGAAAATATTTGAGTGCTGTAGTGAAAAAGATTACCATTGTGATTGTAAAATACAATTGCCTTCATTATTGATTGATTCTACAATAACAATAGGGTATATGTATATATTGAATAGTCATGTAATGAATAGACATGACCGTATCTACTTATAGTCATGTCACTTCATTACATAACTATTAGTTAACATATCTTAAACAATAGTTTATTCATACTTTGTATAATATACACACACACACACACACACACACATATGCATATTAATATATACTTACTTTTCAATTATATTATATAGTATATATATATAAATATATCTATATTTATATGCATATCATGATTGTCTCATCGTTTATTAAACATGAATGAACAATACTTTAACACTCCCTCTTGAGAGAGAGTTTAATAGAATTTGTAGAATCTTTTCATATCATGATATCCGGCACATCCGCGATAGACCCTTTCAGGAGTTGATCATGATAGGCGTCAAGATATTCGGCACATCCAGGATAGACCCTTTCGGGAGTCGATCTTGACAAGTTATTACACATCCAGTAATAACATAAGCAACAAGATATCCGGCACATTCGGGACAGTCCCTTTTAGGAGTCAATCTTGAATCCTGGTTAACTATTTTCAAGATTGTCACCTTGAAATAGTAACCCAACACACATGAAAGATTGTCACCTTTCATAACACAAAATAAATGGGCCCATAAAGTCTACCATGACTTCCGACACTTCGAGACACACAATTTAATGTAGTCTTGTCATGAAAATAGACTTGAATATCATGATCTCCTCACAGTCGGGACACACAATTAAGTAGTCTATCATGATATGGTTTCATTATTACACAACCAGTAATAACAAGAGTCAAGATCTCCGCACAGTCGGGACACATAATTAAGTAGTCTATCTTGACACTTTGGTTCACTATTACCAAGTGAGGAAGGCTTCCACCTTAAACTTGTCTATCAAAGACAAGAATCATTTAAGATACAAAATGATAGATCACTAAGGCTGAAAATCTCTTTTCAGCTAAGACTTTATTCCTCAACATTAGGAATACTTCCTCTAAATTAATATGACCATGATCCTAGGTTGCCATCTTAATTTGATCTTCTAGCTTCTCCCACTGACATGAAAGCATAGCCTTCTCACATGGTAATTTATCATAATTCTCTGCTACTATTTCTTGATCACTAGGTAACCAACAAAACATGGTCGACTCCCTCTGAATCAAGATCTTTGAATGTCCACTGATGCAGATCCTTTCGCTTCCTCTTCTGTCACAGAGGCATACCCTATTTATATGCTTATCTTAGTGTTACTATAGGATGTGACTCCATACCTTTCTTCCTAAGAGAATCGATGTCTCATACATGAATAATCTAAATAGACATAAGGTTGCTGACTCACATTGACTAGCATAGGATGCATTTTGATCTTTTTCAAGGCCACAACATTAATACTCCCTCTTGGACTTGAGGGAAGATAATAAAAACCTCTAGTGTGATGTTCATCTCAATAACTTGTAGTCTCAAGCTGTATGGAATGACTTAATCAGAGATTCTATCCATGTGCATCTCATCGATGATTCTATCCACGAGTTTCCACTTCTATAATCTCATAATTGTTTTACCTTCAATAATGGACTTCCTCTCAATCAATATGATCAAGTTTGTCCAAGTTGACTTAATCATTTGTTTCCTTAGAGGCTAAATTTTGCCAACTTCTCAACCTTTCTGAAGATGTCAGACTCTCTGAATCTGAATTTCATATGCTTTTGTCTTGAAAGTATGTCAGAGATAGATTACAAATAGTTTATAAAGCTAAACTATCTCATACAAAAATACAAATGATAGAAGCATACAAGATTTATTATTTAATGAATTACAAACTGAAAATTCATATGCATTAATAAAGCATGGAATACTTATCTTAAATTTCAAATATTTCCTTTCATAAGGTGGGCCCATTAATATGATACTCGTACCCAGCATGCTTCTTCATCACATATCAGTTTCATTCTGATCCGTATGTTCATTTTCTTCTTTACAAATCACATCTCATTATGACAACTACCGATTAGATGTTGACTTCATGCATTATCAGTATTTGATTATATGCTAATTGTTCTTTAATGAATAAGACAAAAATAACTTGTCTTATATCCTTTCTTCTTAATCATACCCTTCGTATTTGATATCAATGTATCTCACAAGAGTTGAGGATGCTTCAACTTCTCTTCATACTTAAGTTAATACATCCTGCCAAATTCTTTCACATTCTGTTCTCTTAGAATATCTTGTTTTCTCATGATGGCAACCAACTATATTCTTCTTTTTGTCTTCCCCAATGAGTGGAGATATCTATTCGATCATGATTCTCAAACCGGTGTTTGCAGTTCTCCTCAATGTCGAGAATGACCACTGCTTCCGTAATCTCTGTCTCTTGTCACAGATATATGATTTGTGGAACAATCTTCATGAACAATATTACTGATATTCATCGTACATATCATTTCACCTTATATCACTTGTTTTGCTGTCAGAGATCACTGTTATGATCTATGATTGTATGTGATAGGGCTTGATGAATCATCTATATGGAGGGCGAGTCAACTGTTTGAACAATGGCTTTAAACATGCCACTAACCAGTGCTTTTTTTTTTTCCTTCTCTGATAAACTAGTGACTATTATGTGATCAATGGATCATATTTGAAGAATAACCCTTAATCCTTTTTCGTTTGATATCTATCGAATATCATCCTTATCTTTATATCACAACCTCTTTTTATTTGTTTCAATATCTTCTAGTATAATTTCCTTATGATCCTCCTATTATGTCTTTGCAACAGTATGTTCCCGCTTCTCTTAATATTTAGGTAGATCTTCTACATTAATACCAACCTTCTTATCTATTGCATTAAATTTAGTTTTCAAAAGTTCCAAGTCCTTATCATTTTCCATATAACAAACTATAGTGCAATTTACACTACTTTTGAAATATAAATCAATTTTGTTGATTACGCAGGGGAAAAGATTGTGGTGGCAATTTGGATTTTTGGTAGTTTTGGTGTTAGTATCTAGCTACACTGCCAACCAGTCTTTGATGCTTAGAGTTGGGTAAATCATACAAAATTTTCAGAGCGCCAACCTGTCCTCACCCATATTTATCTTTAGAAGACTACGCTGATGCATGGAGGAGTGACTGCCATATTTGAGGAGCAAACTGTTGCCCAAAATCTATAAGTGCAGGCCTATTAAAAAACCTGAATCACGTAATTGATTCAAATTTTGCTTGCAGTGTTCCCAAAGGAGGCTCCACTCATTTCTTATTTTTCCTATTTGCTGTATATATATCTTTCATACTCGTTGAATTCCTCAATCACTAGCCTTTTTAAAGAAATAAATCACCAGTCATTACGTATATCTGGATGGAGCCATATTCTATATTCCATGTATTGACTGGTACTCGATGTATGAATAGTTTGTACACTAATTGTGTATCCCATCTTGATTGGTCTCTTTCAAGTTGTTCCAATAAATGGTAAGAAACATGTTGAGATCATGAATAGCACGTTGTCTATCAGCTAACGCATTAAAATAGCGAAAGACATTCATGGAAATAGCTGAAATCAATCCAGTAGAGGCAATAACGGTTAGAACAGGCAAAGTCCACCATGTTGCACGATACATTCCCCTGTCTACTATTTGCAGTGTAAATATTGCTGCAATAATCATTCCATGAATCCCAACATAATAATTAATAAACATATAAACTCCCTTTGTTTGTTCTGACATGACCCTCTGTAGAGGAGCAACATGATATGAATTTATAGATACTTGCCGATAGTGAGAGGAGCCAGTCTCTGATTGTCGTCAAACTTCTAGCTGAACTGATATTGTTGCCAATGATGAGTCACTGCTTGCCTTACATATGAGAAAAATTTAGTACTGATAACTTGACACGCTGGCTTTACTATTGAGTTTCTTTTGCCACAAGAATGAATCTCCTGATAACCTCCTTTATGTAGATGCATCTGGTGAGTTTGAGACAAACAAACACTCCCACTCCCTATTCTTCAATCCTCTACCACTGAGTTGGAGACAATTGACCCAATGTCAGGCGGTAAAGTTGTAGATGAATTTATCTATCTTTAGTGTCACTAATTTATTTCTGCGCTATCATCGATTCCTTCAGCTAGCCTCGATTACATCTATTCTAATGCCATCACCTTCCACTTGTAACAATATGTCATTCTGCATAATATATTGACCAATAGACTAGATGTTGTTTAGACTGAGAACATATATGGAATTTCTTCATCAATTTTTTGTGAATATATTTTATTCTCTTATAGGTTAGGCTCTGATACCATGTTATGAATTCTGGATCGTCCTATAGAGAATATTTGAGTGCTGTAGTGAAATAGATTACCATTGTGATTGTAGAATACAATTGCCTTCATTATTGATTGATTCTACAATAACAATAGGGTATATGTATATATTGAATAGTCATGTAATGAATAGACATGACCGTATATACTTATAGTCATGTCACTTCATTACATAACTATTAGTTAACATATCTTAACCAATAGTTTATTCATACTTTGTATAATACACACACACACACACACACATATGCATATTAATATATACTTACTTTTCAATTATATTATATAGTATATATATATAAATATATCTATATTTATATGCATATCATGATTGTCTCATCATTTATTAAACATGAATGAACAATACTTTAACACAGACGTAGTGAGAACTATTGGTGACTGATGTAAGGAAAAGATCCTGAAAGAGAGGGGTTCGAACAAGAGCTAGGTATCAATAGGCAAGCACAGTGGGAACCACTTGTGACCGATACACGAGAGATCCTTAAGGAGAGAAATCTCAAAAGTAGCTAGGCATCAACAGGCAGATGTAGCGAGAACCACTGGTGACTGATGCATGAACAAATTTTTTGAAAGTGATAGGACAATGCCCCCTAGACCAGGAAGGTGCCCCCAAGTGTAACCAGTTCCAATCCATGAAGAGTCAAGGAAAATCTCGAAGACAACTGAAAGAAAGCGCATGAGCTAGCAAACTAAAGCAGGAAATGAACTAAAAGCAAGAAACCAACTAAAGCAGGAAAGCAGGAAAGCAAACTAAAGTAGGAAAACAAGAGCCAAATGGTGCTAAGATGAGATGTAGCTTCAGGAAACAAGAGGTGCTTGTTTACCAGGTTTTCACCATCTTGGCAGAGATTCTATTTTTGCTACCATGACGCCTGTTTACTAGGTTTTCATCAATGGCACATTTTTCTTTTTTTTCAATTTTTTTGTACTTTTCTCTTTTTTTTTTAATTTTTTTGTATTTTTTAATATTTCATTTTTTTGTATTTTGTATTTTTTGTATTTTTTCAAATTTTCTATTTTTTTAATTATTATCAAGGTGCCTGTTTACCAGGTTTTCACCAAGATAATAGATACATCAAAGCGCCTGTTTACCAGGTTTTCACTAAGATGATAATTTTTTAAGGACATTTTGCAATTTTTAGGATTTTTGCCAATATACCATTTTTTGGATTTTTTCAGGACCAATAAGTATATCCATGAGCATACAAAAAATGCCTCAGCTGTAGAATTTCTTCAAGTGAAGAGCGTTGATAGGCTCTTTGAGCTGTTCTCCTTCAGTGGTGGAGAGTTGATAAGCGCCAGACCCAAATGCTGCAGTAATAACATACAGACCAAGCCAGTTTGGTTCAAATTTTCCTTTTTGGACCCGCTGCTGCTGATTCTTAGGGTTCTCTCTCAGGATGAGATCACCCACTTGGAATTCCCTTTGTCTGAGTTTCTTATTATAGGCCTTAGACATCCTCTTTTGGTATGCTCTTAGATGATTGAACACCACCTTCCGATGTTCATCCAATAACTCAAGCTCTTGAAGCCGGGATATTCCATTTTCTTCATCAATGACGAGGCCCCTTAGAGAGATTCACAATGTTGGAATCTTGACCTCAATAGGCAATATTGCATCTGCTCCATAAACCAAGGCAAAGGGTGTGGCCCTCGTTGGTGTTCAGATACTTTTTTTGTAGGCCCATGAAGCCAGATTAATTTGGAGATGCCAATCTCTACCAGATTTATGAACTATCCTATGTAAGATTTTGAGAATTGTCTTATTAGAAGCTTCTACTTGTCCATTACCCTGAGGATAATAGATAGATGACCAATGCTGAATAATCCTAAATTTGGTGCATAAATCTCTTAGGTCCTTGTTCTTGAATTGTCCCCCATTGTCAGTAATAATGGATGCAGGTACACCATATCTACAAATGATATAGTTCAGTATAAACATAGCCACAAACTTGCCATCAGCTATAGCCAGACGCACTGCCTCAACCCACTTAGTAAAATAGTCAGTAGCTGTGATGATAAACTTATGTACTCTTGAAGAAGAAGGATGTATCTGACCTACCAAGTCAAATTCCCATTGTTGAAATGGCCAGAAACTAATGAAAGGAATAAGTTCTTTAGCAGGAGCATGGATCATATTTCCATGAAATTGGCATTGTTTTCAAGTCTTGGCATATTGAACAACTTCTTTCTCCATGTCCGGCCAATAGTAACCTTCTCTAATAAGTTTAAGAGCTAACATCAGACCACTAGAATGAGACCCATAGATACCTTCATGTACCTCAACTAGTGCACATTTGGACTCATTGGGTTCTAGACACCTAAGGAGGGTACCGTCTAGACCCCGTCTATATAAGCCATTTTCTATGATGACATACCGTGAAGCAACATGAATTAGGTGATGCTTTTCATTCTGGGTATAGGTGTCTGGAATGATATGGTCATGTAGGTAGGAATAGATATAGTGGTAGTGGGATGAATCATGTCCAATGATTGAATAGATCATCCTAGATTCAAGAATATCGTAGGCAGGGTAGTGTAATGCCTCCACCAGGAATTCATGTCTGAAGTCATTCTCTGGCATTTGTAACATGGAAGCAAGAGGGGCCATAGCATCAGCCACTTTATTGTCTACCCTTGGAATTTGCTGGAAAGAAATGTGCACAAAATACTATTTGAGATCATCCACCATTCTTTTATACGGTACTAGCTTGTCATCTTTTTTTTGGTAGACATCATTGACTTGGTTGATGATTAACTGAGAGTCTCCAAAGACCTTGAGCTCATCCACATGCTATTCAATGGCTATCTTCATACCATTAATGAGAGCTTCATAATCAGTGATGTTATTTGTGCAGGGAAACAACATTTTATAAGCTTTTGATAATGAGTATCTTTGAGGTGTTATAAACAAAATGCCTGCTCCCGATCCTTGCTGAGTGAATGATCCATCAAAGAACATGCTCCAAGTCTGATGTGTGAAGCATGATGGATTCATCTGGGAATTCAATATTCAAAGGCTGGTGATCTTTCAGAGGAGCTTCTACCAGTTGATCAACAATTGCTTGTCCTTTAATAGCTTTTCTTTCCACATACTCAATGTCAAATTTACTAAGTATCATCACCCATTTTGCTAACCTACCCATGAGGGCAACCTTTCTCAATAAATACTTTAGTAGATCAACTTTTGCAATAAGCCTTGTAGTATGAGAAAGCATATAATGTCACAACTTCTGAGAAGAAAATACTACTACTAGACAAGCTTTCTCAATGATAGAATAGTTCATCTCATATGAAACCAATGTTCTGCTGATATAATATATAACTCTCTCTTTGTTGTTCTAATCTTCTTGAGATAGGAGAGCACCCAAAGATGTGTTCATGGCCGAGATGTACAGTATAAGCGGCTTCCTATGAATAGGAGGCATCAATATAGGTGGATTAGCAAGATATTATTTAATCTGAGTGAGTCCCCTATCACATTCTTCATTCCATTCATAGGTCACACCCTTATGCAAGGTTTTGGTAAACGGTTGTGACTTGTCGGCCAACTATGAAATGAAACACTAAATAGATTGTAGCCTTACCTACAGTCCTGTCATTTGACTTCTGTTCTTGGGTGGAGGCATGTCCATAATAGCTTGCACTTTTTTAGGGTCAACTTCTATTCCTTTAGCTAAAATGATATAACCCAAGAGTTTCCCGGAAGTGACACCGAATGCACACTTTTTGGGATTAAGTCTGAGACTAAATTGTTCCATGTAGTCAAGTATGGGACCCAAATCTATAAGATGAGTTCTTCACTACATGCTTTTGGCTAAAGTATCATCCACATAATCCTGCATTATTTTATGCATCATATCATGAAAAATAGTAGTGATAGCTCTTTGATATGTTGCTCTAGCATTCTTAAGCCCAAAAGGCATGACATTCCAGCAAAAGGTGCCCCAAGCACATGTGAAAGCAGTCTTTTCTTGATCTTCTAGGGAAATTTTTATTTGATTATAGCTAGAATAGCCATCCATTAAGGAATACATCTCATATCCTGTTGTCATATCCACTATCATATCAATGTTGGGTAGTGGGAAGTCATCTTTTGGACACGCCTTATTTAGATCCCTGAAGTCTGTACACATACGAATGGATTATCATGTTTGGTGACTGGGAAAATGTTTGAAATCCAATCTGCATAGTCAATAGTCCTTATGAAACCAGCCTTAAGAAGCTTTTCTAGCTCTGCTTTGACCAAAAGTGCTACGTGTGGATGCATCTTTCATAGCTTCTGTTTAACAGGTTTAATACCTAGTGTAATGGACAAATAGTGCATGATTAGATGGTCTAATCCAGGCATGTCGAAGTAAGTCCATGTGAATTTTATTTTCTTTCTCTGAAAGAAGTTAGTGAACTCTTCTTTTTCTTTTGCAGACAATGAATGAGCTAGATAAATAATCTGTGGAGCAGCCTTTGTACCCAAATTTACCGGTTGTGTCGGCTCAATCAATACTGATGACCTCTCTTGAAAGTGGCTCAAAAGCATATCAAGTATCTCATCCTTGGGTGCCTCAGAAAGGTTTTCACCCTCAGATACATCTCTTATTTTTACCATTTTTGGCTCTGATACTGCTACAATGTGGTTTTCACCATCAGAGCATCTATTTTTCCTTCTTTTACTTTTTTGACTAAGATACTTGATATCTACCTCTGTCATGCTGACACTACTTTCGCTAGTGGAGGACATCATAGGTTCAATAGCGTGGAGGTAATAGGCTAGATCATAATCATTCTGGAACATTAGGACTTCATTGGATGTGGAAGAGGAGTTCCAGTTTATCAAATCAGGAAGACAAAGTGAAAGAGAAGTAGTGACTGGTTCAATTGCATTCATAGTATAGCCATCAAAAGCACGGATGAGCAAGTCAAGACCTAGAGAGATCTCATCTGAAGGAGTGTTCAAATCCCTATAAGACCTAGCATCTAATTCATGTGGCCTAACGCTAGACCCTTCACCTACTTCGAGAAGTCTTTCATACACATGAATAGTATGTATGTCTACATCATAAGTAGCATCAGACAAAGAGTCAAACTCATATTCATGTGAGTCAGTACTTGATGTGGGAATTTCATTAGTACTAGCTATATCACCTGACTCATCCTTATTCCTTGTGGCATTAACAACTTGCTAAAGTTGTTCTTGTTCAAGATACTTTTGAAAATGTGGCAGCCTATATTGTTCACCTGGGAAATTGGGATCATCATTTAGTGTTGCTTTCCATTGCTCATAAATGAATTGATGCATTGAAGAGGTTTTATCAGAATTAGTATCAATATCAGCATCAATCTCTACCATATGGATAGGTATGATAGGCTCATCAAGTTTTACAAAGAGTGTAGCAAGTTCCAGAGGAATAGAATATGGAAATGTGTCTTCATCAGAGCTGGCCTTTGGATTTACTTCTGGAGTAGTATCTTCGAATTTTGTTTCAGGTTCGGGTTTAGGCTCAAGACTTGATACAAATTTCTTGGTCCCTAAATGAAAGGGAGTCTTTTTAAAGCCTAAGCTAGTAGTATCTTTTGTCCTACAACCTGTAGCTTCAATGGGCTTCAACAGACCATTATCATTATTTCCTATAGGACCACTCCCCTTATAGCTGAAGCGCTTCATGATCTTGAAGGCCTCACTGTATGGTTCTTGCTCTAAATCTGGAGGTGGAGTAGTTATTTCAGCTATCTCTTTTCCTTTATAGATCTAGGCTATGATAGCCCTCTCTTCATCCTCATCTTCTAAAGGCGTAGAGGCCCGCACAAAGGCACCATCATAAACTATTTGAGGAGAAGCATTAGAAAGTTTTTTATTCTCAAAAGGTCTCCCATAAGAGCGTGGAGATAGAGGAAGAGTAGCCAGTGATAGCACAAGTTCAATTCAGTATTCTCCCATGCCTGTATCCTTAAGTCTCAAAGTTTGTTCCATTTCCTTTAGCTTAGCATCATAAAACTCAGTGGATTCTCTATTTGCTAGAACAAAGCTATCTACGGATTGCACAAGAGCGTTGCAAGAGTAATTGGTATTAGCAAGTACAGTGACTTCTACCCCATGAAATGGAAATTTAATGCATTGATGGTACATGGACGGAACAACTTGCATCTCACGAATCCAAGGCCTACCCAACAAGATATTATAGGCAAGAGGAATGTCAAGCACTTGAAAAGTAACATCTCTCTCAATAGGACCTACATGGATAGGTAGCACAACTAAGCCTTGGGACTTGCATTCTTCCTCATCATAAGATTTGATGGTAATATTTTTGTTGGAGTCTATACAATTCTCATCATAACCTAGCTAAGTGAGAAGCTTAGTGGAATAGATATTAAGACTAGCACCATTGTCTATGAGCACTTGGCGGACACACTTAGGACCTATCATGACCTCTATGTGTAAAGGAGCATTATGAGGATGGCTCAAAGAGTGATCATCTTCCTTAGAGAAAGATAGATAGTGAGGCGAGGTCAAATGACCTACCATAGATTGGAACTAGTTGAGATCGAGATCCTTGGGAACGTTTGCCTCGGTGAGGGCTTTATCTAAAATCTGCCTGTGAGCAGGCAAGATTTTCAACAACTCAAAAATGGTAATCTGAGCATTGGTTCACTGGAGTTGATCTAAGATGCTATAAATAGCCGAGCTAGATGTAGCAACAAATTTCATGTTCTTGTTGGTAGGACCAAAAATAGTCTTATCCGCAGTTTGTTTCGAAGTGGATGTGGAAGTATCCGGTCTCTTATCTGTAGTTTGTTTCAGAGAAAATGTAGAAGTATCGGGACCTTTCAAAACAAATCTTCCTCGTGATCAAGTGACAAGATTAGGACAGCCTTGAGGTTGTTCAGATTTAGATGAATGAGACGCAGAACTATGCAAGATGAAAGGAGTCTTAGATTTGGGAGCATCATCACTCCCCTTGGAAGTGGTCACGTCACAATAATCTATCTCAATAGGTTCGATCATACCAATAACATTGTCATCATTAGTGTACGTGTAATTGACTTTGGCATTGGTATTCTTGGTGTTTGAAGACACCCTTCTCATGAGGAGGGAAGGGATCCTTAAAAGCTTGATGGTCTAAATTCTTATTATGGTTCTCCACAAGGATGTCACCATTGTCAATGAGATCTTGAACTTTATGCTTCATTTGGAGACAAGTAGAAGTCTTATGACCAATGTTTTGATGATAGTCACAGTAAGCATTATCATTCCACCAATGAGGTCGTGGTTGTAGGTCATAAGTATGCTTTTCCAAAGGAGTAAGAACTTGATTCTGTATAAGAGTTTTATGGACCACATCAAGAGGATCTCCCAAAGAGGTGAATTCATGCTTGGGTCGAGAGGCCCAAGGTTTGTTCCTAACAAATCTTGAAGTTTGTTGATTATCGATTGTGGTCTTTTCAACAGCCTTAGTCGCTTGTATACTGGAAGTGAGATTAAAAATAGGCTTTGAAGGCTTCACAGTAACATTATCCACTACTCCATCATTTACTACATCCCTATTCTTATTGACAGTCTTTCCTTTATCCTTGTTTGTGGAGAATCCTTGTTTATTGTCCTTATTCAATGTTAATTCTCCCTTCTTAACCATGAAGGCCTCTATTCGCACTTCTTGTTTGATCATGGTATCAAAAGTTAGAGGACATTGTAATTGCACTTGGTATCCAAAGTCTGGGACAAGATTGTCCAAGAAAATGTCAAGTCTCTCAGACTCTGGTAGCTTGTGAGGACACCTCATACATAATTGTCTCCACCTTTGGAGAAATGTTAGGAAAGATTCTCCTTGTCATTGTTTTAAATTGCAAAGATCCCGGATGTTGACCAGATGCTGAATATTATGCAAGTAATGTTGGAGAAATAGATTAGCCATTTTGTCAAAGGTCTTAATGCCATTGGGCAATCTAGAGAACCATTCCATAGCTGGTCCACCCAAACTATAGGGAAATAGACACATAAGATAGGTTTGATCGTGTATGAATTCCATAGATAATGTGCCAAACTCCCTTGAGTGATCTTGGGGATTGGTTGCACCCAAGTACTTGTCATATTTAGGGAGCTCTACACCTCTAGGAAAAGGTGGCATATGAAGACTTCTATCAAAAGGGAAAGGAAAAATGCTTTCCAGTGTGAATTGTTGAGCAGGTTTGTCCTTATTATTTGCAAGTTGACTAATCTGATATTGCATGTATCAGACCATCTTTTGCAACTTTGCGGTCTCAGTTTCTTCTTCCTTAGCAACAAGCGTTTCAACTTGATAGTTTGGGGGTAACTTGGCCCCTTGTTTAGCTAACTCAAGGAAGTATTTTTCCTTCTCCTCTAGAAGGAGGATCTCCATCATCTTAATAAGACTCTTGTTAGCTTTGGTAGCATTTATATCCTATTGAGTTGTCACATCATTTTCATTCCCAAGAATCTCATAAATGCTCAGAATTTGATCTTGTTGTTGATCATCTTGGTTTTGATCGAATGGAGGAGGGCAATAGAAATATGTGGGTTGTCGATCACCTTGAGGTTTGTTTCAGATTGATCATCATTATGGGACTAATTTTGGTCATGTTGAGACTGACCACGAGGCTACTCATTCTGAGCTTGAGCATGACATTGGTCATTAGAAGATTGACCAAAATGCTGGTTGTTTTGAGATTGATCAAAATTTTGATAATATTTGCTTGGTTGGAAGTCAAATGGCTCTCCCATCTTGTTGTAGGCTTGCGCAATACATGAAGACTCAGTAAAATGATATGCCCAATGTTGAAAGGGCATGGCTAAGGTAACCTTTGGTGAATGAACAGGATCAAAAGATTTAACAAATTCAGGCGAGAAGATATCATCAACAGTATCACTAGGTTCAATGATAGGACTATTCTTAGCAGGATCAACAGGTACAATAATAGGATTAGTCTGAGGAAGAGGCCTCTTAACATTATGAAACAATGAATTGTTTTGGAAGAATGAGTTGTCTTGACCTTGAAATGAGAAACTAGGTTGTGCTTCAAATAAAGGATTAAAACACTCTTGGATTATTGAAGGTGATGGTTGAGACAGACTATCTTTCAAAGTACTCAATGAAGAACTTGAGGATTCCTCACAAAGTTTAGATTTCACAACAGATTCAAGATGATTTATTTCTTGATTAGGAGGTTCGCTTCTACCTTGACCAATATTCTGAATGGGATAAGTTTTTCCACTTCTAGTCGTGATAGTCATAGATGAAGATGTTACGAGAGAAGACTCAGGATAATGCTAGACTTTGTCTCTAAGAACAATACAAAGGAGATAAAGGCTATAACAGCCAAGATGCGAGATGGACTTGGTATGAATCATCAAAAGAGATGGCTAGAACAGCTGAGATAAGACTATCACAACACAAGTTACAAAAGGCATAAAGAGATAAGGTAAACCAATGAGAGACAACATGAGCCAAAGCAAAGATCGATTGATTCCCAACTCGAGACAACCAATTTTTGACAATGAACGATAGGAAAATAGAAAAATAGACCTCAGACAAAAAGTAGATCAAGAAAAAGTTTGACCAATCAACAGGAATTTAGTCTCTATTTTTGAAAACTGGGCTATAGTTTCGTGTGAGAGAATACCAGGCCACGCGAGAGAACACCAAACCTCATGTGAAAGAACAAAGTCTCATGCAAGAAAGTGCTCTGAAAAAGTGAAACTTCACGCGGGAAAAATCCAAAGTCTGATAGTTCGACATAGTTTTTGAGGTAAAAGTTGAATTCTGAGACACAACCTGAATTGATGTCTGACAGAAAATCTAGTTTCCTAACAAGTTTGAAGAACAGTTTAGTCAACAATCTCATTTTGAGGTTTCAAGCATTCGTTTAAATACACAAATTTTTAGATCAAGCAGTTGTGATACAAGAAGTAGTCGTTTACAGACCTGTCAAGGACAAAGCAACTTGATAGTGTCAAGGGAGTCTTTGTTTGATCATGATTGGACAATGTTTAAGACTTGATAACAAACACATAGCTATCCCTACCAAAAAATGGTGAGAAGACAAAACCTTTGCCCAACTGCTTATGCACATACGTGCACCTCACACAGCTGTGTCACCCCCTAGAGGGCGCCCTTGTTTTTGGTGTTTCCAAGGACTCAATAGTATACATTCAAAGGTTACCCTTATGGTAGGGGCCAGTGTCATATACCACCTTCAAGCGTCTAGGTGTATGCCTATGGTGGGAATCTATGAGAGAGATTCTTCCCCCTCCCTATGCAAAGATTATGACTCCTTTCAGAGGTGAACTGGGTAGGCCACTAACTAGGGAAAGTTCTTAGTGGGCTTCCATTCACACTAACCTTTAGTGCCCCTAATATAGGGCTAGGGCCTCATAGCCATACCAACACTCGAAAGTCATACACCCTTGTAAGTAGGGCTAGGAGTGGCATCACTCAGTACAACAAATGGAGCCTTCTCAAGATGATGTCAAAATCAAGAGAAGGAAGTTAACATGGTTTTGGAGTTTTTAGACTCAACAAAACATTCTTTATTATAGTGAGGTGGAATCACCGACGATAGGTGCATACTCACTTGGGTCGTTCCCAAAGGTTCAACTTCCGGCAAGCCCTCTAAAGGTGACACAACTTGGCTTAGATCTGAGGGTTTGATTTTTTGTTTCTCTCAAAGAGAGAAGAGCATACTTCTCTACCTCATCACTTCACCCAAACACATCAAGAAAATTCATCACCGAGTTAGCTTCACTTCACCAAATCTACAAGCTTTTGGGTTTCTGGTTCTCTCAAAGAGGGAAGAGCATAATCCCCTGGCAAGTAGAAGTGTTAAAGATTCACTACCTTTCCCCGCTTCCTCAAGAATCTATCATATTAGTAGGATCATTGGGTTTTCAGGTTCATTCATGGTTATCACCTCCATGTAATGAAGAGCCAAATTCCCTAGCCCACTATCAAAATTCTCAAGAAATTTTAACGGAGCCCTATTTAGACTATGTGAATGAAAGCAAGAAAACAAACACAACATTTTTAATTGTTCTTTGGCAATCGTCCTGCAATCAAACCATTAGAATGTTTTATATTCTTCGTCAAACGTCCTACAAAAAATTGTTATGCTGTAAAAAGAGCAGAGAAATGGAAATTAACGGCAAACATAAACTGTTAGAAATCTGGAACAAAAAATATAGAGACTAGAATTTTTTTTTAAAATGGAACCAAATCTCACAAGAGGAAGTACTCCATAGCATGCAAGAAAGCATAGGATGTTGCACAAGGATGCGAAAGTTTGCATGAGAGAGTGCTACTGAGAGCGAAACTTTGCGCAATATGCTTTGGATTCTCACGTGAGAATCCGTACATAGGAAGTACAGACGCATGACAGAGCTCAAATTTCCTATCAGAAAAAATCAAGAATGAGGCCATAAATTGATCTTTTCTGCCCCATGGTGGGTGCCAAAATGTATGTGGTTGAATGTGGACCTCTAATCCAACTACACACACAACATAGTCATTACTCACATAATTGAATTACGAGAATGAGTATGGATTACTCAATTTGAAATTCATGGTGAAGTGACCTATTGCCTCCTAATTAATTGGGGTGTTTAATTAATCTTAGATTGGAGAGCCAACAACCATCAGACCCAGTTAATTTGGAGGATTTGAAAACTAGAATGATAAGTAAAATGATATTAATCTAAGAATGAAGATGCAATTTTAATCTAGAATGGAGTGCAGATTTTAATCTAAGAGCTTGAAGTAAATATGAAATTCATATTTTAATCTAAAGAACTTGAAATAAAGATGATAAACTAAGCTAAGAGAAAATAAGCAAAATTAATCTATTATGAAATGCAATTAACACTAAATGAGAGCAAACTAATTAATGCAATAAGCCTTGAAAATATGAAATAGTTGAGATAGAATTTTGTTATAGTCTATGTGCTTTCAAATTGCTCTTGAAGAATGAGGTTCAAGATATAGGCAAGCTTGGAAGAGGAACGAAGAGTTTCTTGATTCGAAATGGTGGACTCTTCATTTCTCATGGAAGAGAAAGAGACAAATATTAGAGAATTACTTAATTAAAGAAATGGATTATTGCCACATGGGTGATTCTTTGAATATTTGATTTATTAAATGCAAGTATGATAATCCATTCGAATAACCAAGTAATTTATTAATTCCTTTTATGTATATTAGCCAAATGAGGTGGATTTAATTTAATTTAAAGCACTTAGGACTTTAGAATTAAATTAATTTATCATAGGGGTAATTTAGCTAATAAAAGTCGAAGACTTTAGGAATTAATTATAATATTTGATTAATGCAATTTAAGGTTTTTGCAATTGACATCAAGTCAAAATAAGTCAGGTAGGAGAGAGAAAATTGCTTAGTAAACTAGGACTTTGATGATGAAAAATTGAAGAAAATGCACCAAAATTGATTGAAATTATTAGGTGCCAATTTTGGTGTATTACAGTAACAATGAGAGAAAGTATAGCAATAGGGTTAAGTTTAGTGCTTAGGCCATTTTAACACTCTTACATACATAGCGATAAGGTTCATGTTGCTCATGAGATTCCACTTTCATTGGTGGGATGAGTTTAGGAGTGCCTATGTGATGCAGGGGCATTCTTGGGTCCTTAGTGAATCTGCATGGTGGTGTGTTATTTGGCCGGTGTTACTCTGTTGCAGCCTTAACCGATGGTCTCGGTTATTGAAGGAAGCTCAGTCACTGAAGGAACTCAGTGAGACTTCTTGTACTTGGTGGAACTGGTGCTCGGTAATGCCTGTGTTGCTCAGTGTTGCGTGGCTTGGTTGATTGTTTCACTGGTGCTTAGTTATTTCTCTGGCGCTTAGTAGTTCTAGTTTACCGATTGGAGTTCTTGAAGATTTGGTTGGCCAACCTGGTGCATTTAATGTTGGTATCTTTTGTTGGATTCTCCTTTGTGGATCTGGAGGCCGACATGTTGAATTCAATAATTGTAAGGCTATTTGAGAGCCAACTTGTATTGCATTTAATATTTGTTTTTAGGAGTTAATTATTTCATCCAGCTGACTTGTGGCTGATGATTAGTATTTATAGGGTGTTTGGGTAGTTGTTTAGGATAGGACTTAGAGAGATCATGAAAGCAAATCTGGGGCATCAGAGAAGTGAAGTTGTGGAAAAGATCCTATGAGATCTTGCAAATCAGATTGTTATCTGATAGTTGTAATAGCAGAGCTAGTGGTTGAGGCTTGGAGACAAGGAGATTTCTTGGAGGCTTGTGAACTCAAGTTTAGATCTACCTTAGGTTTTCCATAAGTTGCTAATAGTTTTTAGAACTAAACTAGCTAGAGTTGTGTTGGATCTAGTTGATCTTGCTAAATTACCTCTTGATTGTAATTGGCCCTAACCCAGAAGGCCTTACAACTAGGCATGTTAATGGAAAAATATGTTTTGAAACATATCTTGTTGTGTTATTCCGATGTGTTGTTCTAAAGTTGTGAGGTTAGATTGTCCTTCATTGGATCCACCATCCTTGAACTACATTAGGTGGTATCAGATTCAATTTGGTCTTGTTGAGAAAAGGTTGACCTAACAAGGCTGATCTTGCAAAGTTGATCTTGTTGGCGAAGAGATCATATGATCTGGGTTGTAGATCTGTGGCACTGAACTTGTGGAATCTTGACCTGGTTATTCATGTAAGGTGGTAGGCTTATCTAACTTGCATACAACTTGGAGATTGTCACAAGGTGGTCGATGTAGGGTTTTGTTGCATAGGGTTTTCTTATCTTTAAGGATGCCTTCGAGAAGATTGGACCCTAGAGTAATTGCAGAACTTTGTGATACTATAGAAATCTAGGATTATAGAGAAGGTGAAATCTAATTTCAGATTAGAGATGGAGTTAATGAAGAATGACATGGTCACCGAGATCATTAGAGCTATGGCTAGTGTACCTCAGAATGTTGGTACTGAAGATGGTTATGAGGAAGCTATTGAAGACTTTGAAGCTACTGGATCTAGTGGTGATGACCAGAGGGATAGATCTAGTGAAGATAGAACTACTCGGTTGCATAGATCTGGAGCTCAATTAAGTAATAGTTACCGACTGGAAGTCTCTACTTTCTTTGGTACTTTGAAGCTCGAGAACTTGATTGACTGGATTGGTGAACTTGAAGATTTCTTTGAGCTGGAAGAAATTGAAGATCCTCTTCGGGTGAGATTGGCATAGACAAAATTGAAAGGACATGCTGCTCTTTGGTAGAAATAATTACAAAGAGATAGAGAAGATGAAGGTGAAATGAAGATCAATCGGTGGAGGTTGATGGTGACTAAGTTGAAAGCTAAGTTCATACTTGCTAACTATGAGCTTGACTTGTTTAAGAAATTGCAAAATCTGAAATAGAAGGATTTGACTGTTGAAGATTATACCGATGAGCTCTACAAACTTACTATTCGATCTGGACATAGAGAACTTGGTAAGGAAAAGGTAGCTTAGTATGTGAATGGTTTGAGATTCACTATTCAGGATGAGCTTGGTATGCTGAAGATTGATTCCATTGAAGATGCTTATCAGTATGCTCTGAAGGCAGAAGATAAGTTGAAAAGGAAACAACATGGTAATCCCCAAGGGAAGGAAAAGATTGATCACTTAGTGAAGGATAAATTGACTGCATAAGATGAATAGAAACCTATAGAACCGAAGAAGAAGACAGGTAGAGTTATCTTTAAGGGTACTTGTTATAACTATGGTAAAGAAGGACATCATTTTTTTGAGTGTACATAGAAGAAGCTTGGTGACCAACGAACTGCTATGGTGAATGAGAACATTCATAATGAACTTGAATATGAGAACTTGTTGGTTTGGTGAACATTGCTTAGTACAAAGGAGGAACCTTGTTAGAGGAGTAACTTGTTCAAGACTCGGTGCAAGTCTGGAGGTAAACTTTGTGATGTTATTATTGACAATGGTAGTATTGATAACCTTGTTGCTAAGGACATGGTTTAGAAACTTAGTTTGAGTAGAATGAGACATCCACATCCTTATAGGATTAGTTGGTTGCAAGATGATCATGCTCTAGAAGTAAGAGAATAATTCTTTTTTGATGTTCAAATTAGCTAGTATAAAGATCTTGTGTTATGTGATATTGTGGAGATGAATAGTTGTCATATATTGCTCGATAGACCTTGGCAATATAATTGTAGAGCTATGTATGATTGTGTGAAGAATGTGTTTACTATTGAGAAGGATGACAAGAAGTTTTCCCTAATGCATTTGTTGGATACAACACTCGGTAGAAGAATTATGAGTATTGGTAGCCGAGTTGAGTTGGTAGATCCTGAAGGTATGGATGATCAGTGTGAAGAATAGACCTTTGTGTTATCAAGGAAAGCCTTAAAGAGACAGGGGAAGCTAAAGTGGAAGAGTATAAAAAGTGAAAAGTTGGAGGACATGTATGTGAAGAACCAGTTCGAGGTTTATGTGCTGAATCCTGGAAGATGTTCTTCTCACATATGAACATCTTTTTGAACCTAGGGTGTTTGATGCAGGGGCATTCTTGGGTCCTCGGTGAATCTCCATGGTGGTGTGTTATTTGGCTGGTGTTACTCGATTGCAGCCTTAACCGATGTTCTCAATTATTGAAGGAAGCTCAGTCGTTGAAGGAACTCGGTGAGACTTCTTGTGCTCAGTGGAACTGGTGCTCGGTAATGCCTATGTTGCTCGGTGTTGCTTGGCTTGGTCAGTTATTTCTCTAGCACTCGGTAGTTTTGGTTTATCGACTAGAGTTCTTGAAGATTTGGTTGGCTGACTTGGTGCATTTAATGTTGGTATCTTTTTTTGGATTCTCCTATGTGGATCTAGAGGTCAACATGTTGAATTTAATAATTGTAAGGCTATTTGAGAGCCAACTTGTATTGCATTTAATATTTGTTTGTAGGAGTTAGTTGTTTCATCCAGCTGACTTGTGGCTGATGATTAGTATTTATAGGGTGTTTGGGTAGTTGTTTAGGACAGGACTTAGAGAGATCATGAAAGCAGATCTGGGGCATCAGATAAGTGAAGTTGTGGAAAAGATCCTGTGAGATCTTGCAGATTAGATTGTTATCTGATAGTTGTAATAGCAGAGCTAGTGGTTGAGGCTTGGAGACAAGGAGATTTCTTGGAGGCTTGTGAGCTCAATTTTAGATCTTCCTTAGGTTTTCCATCAGTTGCTGATAGTTTTCAGAACTAAACTAGCTAGAGTTGTGTTGGATCTAGTTGATCTTGTTGAATTACCTCTTCATTGTAATTGGCCCTAACCCGGAAGGCCTTACAACTGGGCATGTTAATGGAAAATATGTTTTGAAACATCTCTTGTTGTGTTATTCCGCTGTGTTGTTCTGAAGCTATGAGGTTGGACTGTCCTTCATTGGATCCACCATCCTTGAATTGTGTCACTATGACACACTTCCTAAAGTGATCCAACATCATTTTTCATTTGATGAGATCTTGAGACAAAAGAAGAATAGGGGAGGAGGAAGAGTCAATAACAAAGGACCAATGATTCAGAGAAACTAAAGCAGGCCTTGGGCAAGGTTGCACTTGATCATTTTGATGGTAGTGATAAATAAACATCTAGAGCATGTATTTATAAGCTAGATAATTATTTGGCTTTTAGGCCTATGGCTCAGGATGAGGCAATTAAGCTTTCCACTTTACACTTGGATGGTATTGCATGATTGGTGGTAGCATGACCTTATTACATTGGGCTGATCACTACATATGATGAGGTCACTAATAAATTCATTGAGAGATTTCACAAAAAGGACATTGAGTTGCATTTTAGGGAGTTGACAAAGCTAAAACAATACAGTTCAATAGAGGCTTAAATATAATATTTTTAGAGATTATTAGTGATGGTTTCTAGGATTACAAAGAGGAGACAAGTAGTCATTTTCAGTGAAGGACTCATAGAGCCTATCAGGGTATGAGTTAATTATTTCAATCCTTCATTCTTGTACAAAGATATAAAGAAAGCAAGGAGTATGGATTTGGCTACCTCTAAGTCCAAATTTTAGCTAAAGAATTTTCCAAGGAAGAAGAATGGAAAACATTTTTCAAAAAACTCCAATCAGCCCAAGGAGACAACTACAAAACTTGATGGTGAGGCCTTGAGTGACTTGAGGAAGAAGAATTTATGCTTCACTTGCACAAATCCTTGGACCCTACTAGGTCATAAGTGTGCTTTGAAAGGGGAGACAAAACAAATAGAACATTATTTATCTAATATTCCAATAGCCACTAAATGAAAACCATAATCTAATTCTAAAGAAAAAGAGGAAGAAAAGTCTATAGATGAGTCAAAAAAGGCATAGAGTGATAGTACACTTTCCCATATCTATTGATTTTAGAAGAATGAATCCTTATGAAGTAAAGGATTCTTAAGTGGGTAATGAATAGTGACATTGATAGATATAAGGCCTATTCATAATTTCATAGATGAGGAACTTGTATCACACATGGGGCTCAAGCTAGAGGATGTGGGTGGTTTTAGGGCGGTAGTTTCATATGGGTTCACTATTACATGCACTAGGATGATTTGATAGATGAGTTTATTGTTGGGGAGCTATGAAGTCAAGGTTGAATTATATCTTGTTAGCATTAAGGACAAAAATGAAATTCTTTGTTTACAATGATTATGTTCCCTTGGATGTATTACTCAATTTTCAAACTATGAACCTAAAATTTAAATCGAAGGGTAACAATGTGGTGCTTAGGGGAATGTGTTACTATAATTGATAGTAATGTTGGAGATTGATTAAATTATGGTGATGATGATGAAGACCAACCAAGATCAAAGAAATACAAGATAGTAGAAAGGTTAGATCAATTATTATCTTGTCATTGATGTCAAGAAATTGATATCTGATTTATATCAAGTGTTGCAATATCATTTAGAGTATGATATAATTTTAGTAAAGTTAAAGAGAATATTTTGTATAGACAATGGCTATCAAATTGAAGAGTTGAAGAGTCACTGACTGATGTGGTGAAGAAGGAAAAGATAGATTCTGAGTGGAAAAACAAAATTTGATGAATTGTTGAAGCCAGTGGATAGTGAATATTTGAAGTGAAGATAAAGAGCACACAAATGATATGATTATGCAAAGGATAGTTGCAAATCTACAGGTCAATTTGTTTACTATTTCTTATTAACATTTGTAATAGATAAATCTCTTAACTGAGTGGACTTAACAGTCTTATTATAAAGTCCTTGAAAAAGGTAACATTCTAAAGAGTGTTTGAAGCCCTATAACCAAGCCACTCCTAACAGGGTGAAGATCCTAATAGATCTGAGGCAAATACCTTGACCTCGTCACACCTAACAATGTGCACTGTAATCCTTAACATGATTGGCTCTTAACCGAGCATACTTCAGAAGAGTATCTTTTTAGTGGGTGACAATTCCCACAGTGGTTTTTTCCAAAGCTAGGTTTCCATGTTAAATACTGGTGTTAAATGTGTTGAATAATTTATGTGAATGTTATTGTGTTTGATAAAGTTTAGTTACCGTTGTCGGTAAATAGTGAACTATGTTTAATCGAGTCAATCAGAGAAATTTTTTTAAGGTACAAAGAATCAAGGATTACTGATTCACCCCCCTCTCTGTAATCCAACAATTGGTATCAGAGCTGAGTGCTCTGAAAGGATTAGTTTGAAAGACTCGTGTAAGAGATCCAAAAATGTATAGGAGAGAAGTCCCTAAGCTGAACAAGGAAATTTTCTCTACACAAAAAAGTAGGATGAGGTTATACCTATCTGGGATTGGAGAGACGACACTCAATCATCTGGTTATTGATTACACTCCACCGCTTCCCAGACCAATGACACTTGATCAGGTGAAAGAAAAGAAGGAACACAACTCGGTAATGATAGAAATTGCCTCTTCCCTAAATGATGTTGAATTCAATGATGTTAAGAACTATTTTACTGCAAGAGAGATGTGGGATAATCTTGTACTAGTTTATGGTGGTGATCAACATGTACAAAAAGAAAAAGTTGATAGTTTGAGAGGAAAATTTGATGAGATGAGAATGAAAGATGGAGAGAACATTGCTCAATATAGTGGAAAAATAAAAGATGTGGTAAATTATATCAAAGGTGCTGGTGGAACATTGATTGGTGAAGAAGTGGTAAGAAAAATTCTTAGGAACCTTACACCAAGGTATGCCATTCGAGTATCTTCTATTCAAGAATTGAGATCCATACCAAATAGCACTGTTACTCTTGATGCATTAATTGGTAAGATGACTGTATTTGAGATTAGCAACTATGATAATAGTCTACCAACTATTGAAACAACCTTCAAGTCATCTCTAAATATTGGGAGTTCAAGAAGAGAGAGAGAGAGAGAGAGAGAGAGAGAGAGAGAGAGAGAGAGTCATTGTAGTATTGGTGGAAGTGAGTATGATAGTATATTAACTGAAGAGGAAGAGCAAGAAGAATTGGAAGCACTATTAGCAAGGAGACTACCAGGAGATAAAGGAAAGTATACAGGTAAACTACCCCTGATATGTTTTAATTGTATCAAGATTGGACACATTGCATCTAGATGTCCTGACAATGACAAGAATGAAAAAAGTGCTAAGAAGGACAACCGACACCGAAGATTCAAAGACTACAAGGAAAAAGGTAAGAAGTATTGCTACCTAGCTAAGGAAGGTGTAACTGATGAGGAATCTAATGATACATAAGAGGGATATGAAGTTGTCTATGTTGTTGTAAAGGAAGAATCAGATGAAGAAAAGTATGAAGATGAAAAAGATCTTGTTTCTCATGTAAGTAAAGCTAACCCATGGATTATTGATAGTGGATGTTCACATCACATGATTGGTGATATTGATAAGTTTGATAACCTAGAAGAGTACGATGGAGGATTTTTCAAATTTGACAATGATGCTCCATGTCATGTAAAAGATAAATGATCCATTGTATTCAATGAAAAAAAGAAATGTGATGATAATTATTAGGTTAAAGAACTAAACTACAATATGTTGAGTGTGACACAACTGGACATAATTTGCCACGGACTAGAGTTTCAAAATAAAAAAGTGAAGATCTATTGTGCTATTGGAGATCTAATTGGAACTAGGGAAGAATCAAAAGGTAACCTATTCTACCTTGAAACCGACACAAAGAATTGCTTGTTTGTTAAAGTTGAAGATGTGTGGTTATAGCATAAAAGACTTTGTCATGTAAAATTTGGCAACACGATTAAAGTAAGTAAGAAGAGTAGAGTCAGAGATCTATTGAAATTAAGAAAGCCTAAAAAAGTAATGTGTAAGGAATGTCAGATCGGTAAGATGACTAAATCTAGCTTTTTGAGAAAGTCTTATTCATCAACTGGTATTTTGGAATTAGTTCATACTGATCTTTGTGGCCCTATGAGAATTCAAAGCTATTATGGAGATTGATATTTCATTTTGTTTATTGATGAATACTCAAGGATGATGTCAGTAATGTTTTTAAAATAAAAGTTTTATGCATTCCAAATGTTCAAATGGTACAAAGCTAGAGTTGAGAAGGAAACAGGTAAGAAGCTGAAATGCTTAAGATTTGATAGAGGTGAATTTATCTTTGATGAATTTACTATATTCTGTAATGAGAATGGAATCAAAATACAAGTATCTACACCAAAGAATCTACAACAAAATGACATAGATGAAAGAAGAAATAGATCTATTGTTGATTGTGCTAGAACATAGTTGATTGACAAAAAGGTTGCACAAATATTCTGGAGAGAAGCGATAAGTATCGTTGTCTACACTCTCAACTAAGTATAATTGAAGAAAGGTCCCAAAAAGACACCCTCTGAACTTTGGTATGGGCATACATTGAATGTGAGTTATTTTAAATTTTTTGGAAGTAAATGCTATATTCTAAAAGATGTTAGAAATGGAAAGTTTGATTCAAAAGGTGATGAAGGTATATTCTTAGGATATTCATCAAAGAGAAAAGCATATAAATGTTTGAATAAGGTTACTAACAAAATTGTCGAAAGTGAAAATGTGAAGATTGATGAATTTGTAGAAAGGAATGAAGAAGATAGCAAAAAGGAACCTGAAGACTACCAAAGATTTGTTTATGTACAAGATGGAATTTTGGGAAAGCCACCTGAGCTGCAACAAGGAGAAATTGAAGAACAAGTTGAGCCTCCACATAGAGATGAAAACATTGATGAACAGTCTACTGAGCCTATATTAACAAAATATGTGAGAAGACATCACTCACTGAGCAGAATAATTGGAGACAAGAATGCAAGAGTCATGAAAAGAAGTTAAAAGATAACACATGTCTTATTTTTGAATTTGAGCCAAGATTAGTCAAGGATGCACTAGAGAATGAAGACTGGGTTAATGCAATGAAAGAAGAAATTGATCAGATTGAAAATAATAACACTTGGTCACTAGTACCGAGACTTGAGGATAAGAATGTGATTGGAACAAAGTGGATTTTTAGGAATAAACTCAATGAAAAAGGAAATATTATCAGAAACAAAGCAAGATTAGTCTGCAAAGGGTATGCACAAGAAGAAGGTATTGTCTATGGTGAGACTTTTTCCCTTGTTGCTAGATTAGGAGTTAGAATTTTACTTGCATATGTTGCCTATAAAAGATTCAAATTTTATCAAATGGATGTTAAGTCTACATTTTTGAATGAAATTTTTGAAGTTTATATTGAACAACCTAAAGGATTTATTGAGAATTCTAACAAGGATGTGGTATGCAAACTACACAAGGCACTCTATGGATTGAAGAAATCTCCCCAAGCATGGTATGAAAGATTACACTCATATCTAGAATCAAGATTGGATTTCAAAGGACAAGTGATAACATTAATTTGTACTTGAAATGTGACAATACTGATAAAATTTTGATTGCTAAAATTTTTGTTGATGACATCATATTTGGAGGAAATGAAATAATGTCTAAATCATTTTCTGAAGATATGATAAAGAAATTTGAGATGTCTATGATTGGAGAGATTAAATTATTTATTGGACTTCAAATTTAACAAGTTAAGGATGGGATCTACATAACACAATCAAAGTATATCAACGAGATCCTAAAGACATTCAACATGGAAGAATCAAAACCGGTTGGAACACTGATGGTTACTGGTTGCAAATTGTCAAAGGAAGATGAGACAAAGGAAGTAAATGAGACTCTTTACCGATCCATGATTGGTAAGTTACAATATGTTGTACATAGAAGACCCGATATTACTCATGTTGTTAGAATTGTTGCAAGGTTTTCTACAAACACAATGGAAACACACATGTCTCCAGTTAAAAGGATATTTTGATATCTAAAAGGAACTAAGGACTATGGACTATGGTATAAGAAGAATGGAGATTTTTATCTCAAGGTATACATTGATGTTGTCTGGGTAGGTAATGTTGATGACAAAAAACACACTGGTGGTGGCACTTTATTTTTAGAAGAAAGGCTAGTGATAGGGTTAAGCAAGAAACAAAGTTGTATTTCACAGTCTACCATTGAAGATGAGTATGTTTCTATAGCTATGAATTGTTCAAATATAGTGTGGATCAAACAATTACTTGAAGGTATGCAAGAAGAGATTACTGATCCTATTACTATTTACTGTGATAACACAAGTGCTATTAACATATCAAAGAATCTGATGATGCATTCAAATACAAAGCACATTTATATCAAGTATCACTACTTGAGATACAAGTACAAGAAAAGCATGTGATTGGAGTATGTGAATTAAAAGGAACAACTAGCTAATATATTTATAAAAATTCTACCAAAGGATGATTTTGAGTATCTCCGAGGTAAGTTAGGGGTTCTTCCCCTATCTAATATTCACTAAGGTGAGATGTATGCTGCATTAATTTAAGAACTCATTAGAATATCTATTTTGTGAGTTGATGCTAGTGTTCACTCTTTAGGTGAAGCCCAAAGTTGTGAAAGATGTTTATGGAAGTAATGAGAAATTTATACATTTGATGTATGAAATAAGAAGTACATGTTTTTTTGGCATTATTGTCAAAGAGGGAGAAGATTAATATTGATGATCATGATGATTATAGAGGGAGAATATTTTTGATGCACAGATGTTGCAGAGAGGGAGAAGATTATTGTTGATGATCATAAAGAGAGAGATGAAATTATTAGTGTGTTGCAATACAAAGGGAGATGATAATGCAATAATATTACAAAGGTAGATGATCAGAAAAAGAAGTTGTCAAAGAGGGACAATAAAGAAGATTGAGAAGGACATCAAGAAAAGAGGAAAGATAAAACTCAGAGGGAGTACAAGTTAAAAGACAAGACAAAAATTTTTGCCATCATCAATTAAACAGTAAAGATTGTTAATGTGTTGCCATCAATGCCAAAGAGGGATATTGTTACTATAACTGATAGTAATTTTGGAGATTGATTAATTGATGGTGATGATGATGAAGACCGACCAAGATCAGAGGAATACAAGATAGTAGAAAGGTTAGATCATTATTATCTTATCATTGCTGTTAAGCAATTGATATCTGATTTATATTGTGTTTCCATATCATTCAGAGTATGATATAAGTTGAGTAAATTTAAAGAAAAGAAGTTTCTATCTAACATTTTATTATATCAGGTTGGTAAAGTATGGTAAAGAAGACTAGTCAAGTCGGCAAGCAAAATAATTGTGGCTACCGAGTAGGAAAGGTCATTCAGTAAAGGAAAAAGTATTTCGGTAAATGAAAAGGAAAGTTTTGGTAAAGAAAGAGGAAGTCAAGACATCGAGTAGAAGGTTTTAGACACCAAGTGAATTTAACCAAAATTTAGTTAGAAGAACAATGAGAAAGGAACAAAAATTAAATACAAGGATGAGTACTACATTTAATGATTAACTATGATGAGCTGGAAGATTCTGATGATGAGGAAAGTTATTTGAAAGGTCTATAGACAAGAAAATTTAAGATGATGATCAAGTTTCAAGAAAGTTCAAGTTCCAAGGTGATGAGAAAACTTGTTACCAAGATCTAGATTCAATGAATAAGTTTGTGAAATGAATTGGATGGTTGAGATTAATCAAAGGAAAATTCAATAGAGGAGATTAAGTAGAAAATCAAGGTCTATATAAAGGATGATGTTGTATAGACAAATGGATAGAAAATTGAAGAGTTGAAGAGTCACTGATTGATGCAATGAAGAAGGAAAAGATAGATTCTAAGTGGAAAAGCATAATTTGATGAATTGTTGAAGCTAATGGATAGTGAATGTTTGAAGTGAAGATAAAGAGTGCAAAGGATCTAATTATACAAAGGAAATTTGAAAATATACTGGTCAATTTATTTACTATTTCTTATTAGCATTTTTAATAAGGAAATCTCTTAACTGAGTGGACTTAAAGTCTTATTGTAAAATCCTTGAAAAAGGTAACATTCTAAAGAGTGTAATGGGGTTTGAAGCCTTGAAAAAGGTAACATTCAATAAATGTATAGGGTCTGAAGCCTTTAAATTTTTCCCTAAAAATGTTGATGAAGAAGCTCTGTTGACTAAAGGGTCGGGGGATTGTGTTGAAATTGTGAAGATTAAGAAAATCTGGGTGAAAGTTCTTAGAGTGATGATAGAGTATTTTACTCCAGATGGTCGCTATTCCAAGATTTATAACTTGCATTTCATTCTAGTTAACCATTTTAGGCATTGTAAGAAGGTGTCATTTCCATACTTCCTTTTAAGCTCCCTGAATAATAGCATAACTGAGAACAAGAAGAAAGCAAGTAACCCCATGCTTCATGAGGATTTGATTCTTCTCATAGCAGACTATGCAAAAGATATGATTCCAAAACCCATTCCTAAAAGGGTTACGGGAAAGAGAAAGAAAAATAAAGAAGAAGAGATAAAGGAGGATACCCAAAAGAAGGGCAGGAAAAATAAAAAGAGCCCCCATGTTAGTGCATACAAAATTGAAGAACCTCACCCTTCTTATCAGGAAAGGAATGAGGTTACTATTCTGGATGAAGAAATAGAGGAGGAGCCTAAGAATGAGGAGGGAGCCATAGAAACAAAGGACCTTACTTCGAGGGACAGTGAGAAGGACGAAGAAAATGAGGAGATTGAGATTTCTAGAGGTGAAGAAGAAGAGGATGAAAAAGAAAATGAAGAAGAAAAGGGGGAAGAAGAGGAAGAGAAAATGGAAGAAGAAAAACAAGAGGAAAGCAAAGAGGAAGCCAATGATAAAGAGGATTTGAAGGGATAGTTTAGCCAAGGGGGTGGGGAAAGTCATGATGAGGCTACTGTTGGTCTCGACTTGGATGACATAGTTTCAGAGAAGGGTAAAAGCAAGGATGATCATGGTATTAACCAGGAGATGCAAGAAATGATGTGTCACCTGAAGGCTATGGAGAATACTATGGAACCCCTAAAATCAAAGATGGAAAAGCTGGAAACGGAGTTTTTGATGAAGATAAAAAGTAATAAAGAGAATGAGAAAAAGATAGCCAAAATCAAAGCTATGGTGGATGAAAAGTTGAAGACCTCACTGAGAAAATCAGCCACAATGAGCATATCGTCAAAGAAGTTCTTAAGCATAGAAATGAGGGTCTTAATGCCTCAGTGATGAATCTTAAGGCACTATACAACCATCTGGAGAATAACATGTTGGAGAACAAAACCATAATGTTGGATGGTGATGCTGAGAGCTCAGGGCCAGAAACTAGAACCAGAAGTGGCCTTAGAAGGAAATTGCTTGATACCCCTAAGGAGTTTAAAGGTATTAAAGACTCCATTCAGAAGATGGAGGATCTGCAAAAATAGGCGGAGAAGGCAATGAAAAAGATAAAGTAGTTCCTGCTGGTTGGTCACTAGTTTTCATTGGTTGGTCATTGGTTTTCGTGCCAAATTTTGTTTTTTGTTCATTGCTTGTTGTGTCTTTTTTGTTATCTTTTTGGGTAGGCTGGGGTCCTGATGTCTGTTGTTTAGCAGGAGTTCAAATTTTGTATGGGCTGAATTGAAATTTTTTTCTCCCATATTGTAAATGGTTTCAGGTTCCATTCAAAACCTATTTTTACCTTTATCAAAAACATTCTAAAGAGTGTTTGAAGCCCTCTAAACATGCCACTCCTAGCAAGGTGAAGATCCTAACATATCCGAGGTAAATCCCTTGACCGGGTCACACCTAATAGTGTGCATTGTAATATTTAACATGATTGACTCTTAACCGAGCATACTTTAGAAGAGTATCTTTTTAGTGGGTGACAATTCCCACAGTGGTTTTTCCCAAAGCTAGGTTTCCACGTTAAATACTGGTGTTTAATGTGTTTAATGATTTATGTGAATGTTATTTTGTTTGATAAAATTTATTTATTGTTGTCGGTAAATAGTGAATTGTGTTTAACTGAGTTAATCAGAGAAAAGTTTCTAAGGTACAAAGAATCAAGGATTACTGATTCACCCCCCTCTCCGTAATCCAAGAGGATGTTTAATGGAGGGACACACATAGTTTCTTTCAAGCACATGGAGAAACTTTTGAAACATGATTAGGGAGAGTGGACAAGAAAAAGCATAGTTATGTCCATGATTACAAATAGGAAAAGTGATCATAACATCCTAATACTCAAGCTTTCTATCCAAGTGAAGCATGATCTTTAATAGCATTCCTCTAGGTAGCCCTCCTGAAAGATACATTAAACATGTGATTGAGTTAGAGGAAGGGGCCAAACCTATCATTATGACACCATAAATACATCCTAAGAGACACACGAATGAGATCGAGAAGACATTAAGGAGATTTGGAAGATGGGGCACATCAGATAGAGTAAAAGTCAATTTTCTTCTTTTATTGTGTTGGTGAAGAAGGATGAGACCATGTGTGTGTGCATAGATAACTAGGCCTTGAACAAGAAATCTATTAAGAAAAAGTACCCAATTCTATAAATAGATGAACTCCTTGATGAGCTACATGGAATTGTTTAGATTTCTAAAATAGACTTGAGATCTGGATACCATTAAATTTGGGTCAGAGAGGAGGAACTAGAGAAAAAAACCTTCAAATGTGATTTTGGCTAACTAGTGCACCTACTACCTTTCAATATTGCAAGAATATGATCTTCAATGAATAGTGACATAAGCTTTTGTTGATTTTCTTTAATTATTTACTTATTTTCAATAGGTCATGGAAAGAACATTTAAGGCATTTGGATGAGGTTTTAGGCATCCTTGAGGGAAATACATTCTTTTATAAGGTGCCAAAATGTTATTTTTGGATAATGACACATAATCAACTCTAACAATGCTAGTCAAGACCTTGAAAACATCCAAGATATACTTGATTTCCCACCATCCACTAATCTTACACAATTGAAGCAATTTTTTTTTGGCTATGCGGTTTCTATCTAGGAGATGTCTCAAAGGGTTATCACAATTGGATACCCCACTCATAGATTCTACCAAAATAAGGATCATTTACTTGGTCTAAATCAATGGACATATTTTGGTGAATACGAGCACTTGATAAGTACATGTCCTATTTTAGCTATTCCATATTTTTAGGCCATTTGAGCTTAAATGTCATATTGCAAATGAAGGTATTGGGGTTTTCCTTATGCAAAACAAGAAACCAATCACATATGAGAGTAGGAAATTAAGAGATGGTGAGAGGAAATAATCCATCAATCATAAGAGAGAGGTTAGCCATTATGCATGCATTGGCTAAACTCAAACAATATCTTGCTAGAGGGAACTTCATAATGAAGTTTTTTCATAATAGCTTCAAGTCCTTTCTAAATCAAAAAAATCTCAATGACAAACAAAAAATAATGGATAGCTAGCTCCAAGCCCATGATTTTGATATTGAATATGTCAAGGGAAAATTAATGTTGTGGATGTTGTTTAGTCAAGAAGGCCACATTTGTGCTCACTTATAAAGATAGCAACAAACATGAAAGATAAAATTCATGCTGAAAATGCCAAGAATACCCTTGCTAATACCATTTTGGATGGTTCCTTAAAGAATGTCAAGTACAAGGTAAGGGATGATATCATATTTTACAATGAGAGATTATAGCTAGTTCTCAAATATAAGCTTAAATTGAAGGTTATTAAAACATTTCATCACTCCTATGAATAGTCACCAAAGGTTTATAAGATAGAGAAATTTGTGAGACATAATCATGGAAAGGGATGAAAGATGAAATTATAAAGTATGCTCACCAGTGCCAAGTTTGCAAACAAAACAAAAATGAACATACTCACCCCACTGGTCTTATGCAACCCTTACCCATGCCCACTCAAAAATGGGAAAAAATCTAAATGGATTTTATTATAGGAATTCCCAAGGTGCAAGGAAGGATTGCATTTATGTGGTAGTAGATAGATTGACCAATTTTTCTCATTTCTATTTCATTCCATCAAGGTTTACAACAATACAAGTGGCATATTTGTTTTAAAGAGAGGTTTTTGGAATCCTTGTGACATCTAAGAATATCATCACTAATAGGAGCATCAAGTTTTTTATCTTGTTTTGATAGGATTTGTTCAAGTTATGTGGATCATAGTTGATTCCTAGAACTAGCTATCACCCCCAAGTAGATGAATAAATTGAGATTGTTAACAAAGAAGTGTAAAAATAATTGTGCAAGTATGTTTCAAGGAAACAAAAGGCATGAGTTAAGTTTTTTCATTTGGAAGAGTATTATTATAACTCCACTATTATGTGACTATCATGATGTCTCTTTTCATGACTTTGTATGATTATGAAGTTCCCAACTTCATTTATTTACTTTTTAGAGATTGCAGAGTACCTAGAGCCAAAGTTTTGTTATAGGAGAGTCAAGATATCATGAGATATTTGAAAGAAAACATCCAACATGCCTAAAATTAGAAAAATATATAGAACAATATTGGTCATTTCTTGAAGGTGGATGAGGCTATGGCTTCACTAGGCCACTCTATTTTTCCTCACATTTTGGTTGACATGGATATCTTAACACCATTTCCACCATATGTGGTGCTCATGGTTGGGGATAGGCCTTGAACTCAATCACTGGATTATGATGATCTCCCCTTTTAGTGTCTACAATGCTTCTCTATTGGCCATTGGGCTAGAGACTATTCTCTTTTGTATCGTAAAGGTGCTTCTAATTGGTGGAAGGATACAAATGATGATTATTTGACCATCTGAGCTTCTAACTCTCCCTCTCATTCTAGATATGAGGACTCCTCACATGATGATGCTGACCCCCCTGGAAGATAGTCCTACTAATTTGGTGTCTTCTGATCCGGTGGACTAGTATCCACCTCTTTCTTTTGGTGTGGCTCCTTCTGGTCATTTTCTATTGGTGGTCATTTTGGTTGTGGGCTATTGGTATAGTCCCTTATAGTTGTGCAAACCCTTCTCTAATTGCTACTCCTGATCTGCTACAACCTTTGGCGACTAATTTATAGTGTTGCCAATACTTTGTTCCTGGTGTTGATAGTTTTGTTGGAGCTCAAAACTACAAGTTGTTGGCTCTAAGAATAGGTCAAGTTCCATGTTCAATCCTAACAACCAATTTTGGCCAATGAATGGAATGAACCTAACCATGGCTACTTTTACCTAAACTTTAGGCTCTACTATTACCCAGGAAGGTTTACCTTCTATGAGACCATATTAATGAAATTTAGCAAGTTGGTTATTTCTATCTATATATACAATTATGACCTAATTGATTTACTAATCTCTAATCCTATAATAAAATTATAACTTGTGAAATATAGGTGTCTATATGGGACTGGTTTCTTGTTTCTATTGGGTGCAGGTCAGATGATGTTTATTTTGCTTCTATGATACTTTACCATATAATATTTGAATTTAAAGCTGATGTAAATCTATCTATTATCCCTTTATAATTCAAAATACTGTGATATTATTTTTGTGATTAAAAAAATTTCTTTCCTTGAAAGATTTACTCACACAATCAAACGAAGATCAACTTATTTCACCCTTAATGAATAAATTAATGAAATCAAAGAATAAAAGTGAACATAAAATATCAAAGATAATAATGGTTGTATCAACCAAACAACAAGTAAGTCATAAATAAACACATGCAAATGTTTCTAGCACAAGAACAATAAGGTCTTTATATTAACTAAAATATAGTACTGCAAAGGATATATAAAAGTTTCATATGTTGTAATACTGAAAGTGCTGATAATATTAGTTGCTAATGTCTTTTGAAACTGAAAAATACTTCCTTATATAAGAAAGAAGAGTCCTAATTGAAACTACATACCCTTTGGTGAAAATACATAACTTAATACAAAGCTCTTTGTTTGAGAATAACAAATTTGAACTCAATAAAATGAATAATTCAACAAATCCAATATGATCAACATAATCCTTCTCCTTGAAGGTGGTGATGTTGGTAATTGCGTGTATCATCATGTATTCCCTTTTGTAGAATTTTGTTGTGATTACTTTCATGTTGTACAACACACGATCTTCATCATTTATATCCTCCAAGGATTGAGGTAGATCTTTAGCCAAAAAAATCTTCCACCGCTCCAAAGGGATCAATGATCCATCAACATTTTTCAACATGGGAGGGAGATCACATGTATCCTCTTTATCCAAACAATCCATATCTTGTACCAAATCTTCCCAAAACTCTTGTTGTTGTTTAAGAATTTATTTCTTATCTTTTTTAAGGCTATCTTAGGACTGTATAATATGAAATGGGGATCATGTAAAAGGGATAATTCCATAATTCACAAGATACATTAGAATGCAAAACCACCTCAAGACAAGTATGATCAACATCACTTAAGAGATGCCAATGCAATATCTATGCTTGAAGGGTTTTGATTCCTTTTTTGCTTAGAATTGAGAAAGAATTGGATGATATTAATATGCAAAAGACTAAATAAGTATAGATCTCATCTAATCTAACTAAGAAAAATTGATAAAAAGGGGAATGGAGAAGGATTTAAATGCACCTAGAAATAAAAGAGGAGAATAGGTTTTCAGACTCGAAATCCTGACTGTCAAAACCTCAAAATGACCTGTAATTGCAGATCCAGGCCTTGAAGACTGTAATCTAAGTCTTTTCCAAATTTGAGCTGATTTTGGAAGGTACAGATCATCAATGCCATTCTATACCTAGGGATAGATCATCAATGGTGTTCTGTACCATGGGTTTTGGTCTTAAATTTTTTGGTTTTCTTTAACTGTGTCCAATCTTTTTGATTCTTGTTCAGTATCTTCATAACCTATTCATACACAAAAAATGGGGGAAAATGTTGGCTAAAGGGGTTTCCCTTAGTCAAACCTCTATTTAGGAATCAACCTTGAAAATGAAAGGAATTTGCATAAGGAAAGATGAAATAGAAAGCAGATCTAAACTTTAAATCACCTTATACATCAATGATGAAATATCTCTTTGGATGTGATAAAAAAATGTTGATGCAATAGCTTGATCTAAAAGGAAATCATGAAAGAAATGCCTTCAATGATGGATATTGTAGTTTTCTACAATACTTGATGAAGAAAAATGAAGAATGCCTTGAAGGATTGAATACTTGGATGCTTGAAAACTTTGAGAATGCTCTTGAAGTCTAATTGCTTGATTGATTCTTGATCATGAATGCTTTCACTTGATAATGGACACCAAAATGAGTAGAGATAGGTGGTTTATATACTCAATCTATCATTTCAGTGGTTAAAACTCAGGCAAATTGACCAAAAATCTAGATCTCCCACAAATAGCTCATTATAGGGCCTTGGGCCAAATATAGGCCTAAATCCTAGGGGATAGATCACCAATGGAATTATGTCCCAGGGAAAATGAGCCAAAATTTTGACTATGGGTCCCAGATAGCTAGCATATGCAAGATTGTTAGGTACACTCATTCTGAGGTTGGGAGAGGACGTAAGGCCATAAATGGAAAGATAAGTTCTAGGAGATGAAATGAATTATTTTATTAGAGGAAAAATAGGGGAGAACTCTTATAAATAAGGGCTAACCTCAACTTTTGAAGAAATTGAGTCAATATAGGACTTGTAATGTTAATTTGAAGGTCCAATAAGTGTTATGAGAGTGTGAAATCAATTTGGAAAAATAATGCATACTAAAATAGGGCTAAAATGAGCACCTAGTTACAGGTGCTTATTTTTTAGGATCATACTTTTATCCCCCACTTTAGCGGGAGTATGAGTCCACCTCATGCTCATGGTAAAGTAGAAGAAAGAGAGAGAAATATGAAGATCATGGGAAAACTACAAAGAGATAAGATATCACTAAGTTTAAGGACACAAGCTCCCAAACCAAGGATCATAACTCATACATCCATATGAAAGGACACATAAAACATCAAAAAATCCAAAATCTTACTAAGATTCCAAGTCAACTAGTTGAAGAGACCTCGCTAAAGAAAATATTTGAACCGATAGCATCATGCTCAAAAAGCTATTGCAAAAGCACAAGTGGTCACTTGAAAAGAGAAAGAGCACACATCAAAGATAAGACTCCATGATCTAACCCACTATCATATCTATGAGATCATGGGGGAAAAGAGAGAGACCATAAATCCAACAGGCTAGCAAGTTGTGTTATGCTAGGTGATTCATAGTAGAAGAAGAGAAGGAGAAGGAAAGGATAGAAAGTTGTGTTATGATAGGTCCACTTATCCCAAAGAAAGAGGGAAGGAGAATTTATGTTCTAGAAAGATTCATTATGTTAGTCAATTTTATCTTGAAAATTTTTGTGCACGGGGGTGACTTGAAAAAAATTGCACTCAGGGGCGGCTTAAAAAGTTTACACTTAGGGTGTCTTGTAAAACTTTGCACTTAGGGGAGGCTTAAAAATTTTGTGCTCAGGGTAAGCTAATGAGATCAACCCTACATAAATCATTGTCTCCATAGGGGTCCAAAAATGATCAGTCCTAAGGAAAGAATTATCCCCTTAGGGAGCAATAAATGGGATTAGTCTTAGGAAAAGAATTGTCTTCTTAGGGATCCAAAGTGACCAGTCCTAAGGAAATCATTGTATTATTAGGTATCAATAAAAAATATACAAAGGAGGTTGTATATATGACCCCCTCATTATGATGGTGACATAAGACTATGGTGGCATCATGAGGAAAAGACAACAAAGCTACCTACTTCCAACAATAAGGAGAAATATTTAAATCAACAACGCATGATTATATCCTTAGCAAAGAGTGAATACTCTTGTTGACTAAGGAAATACATAATCATGAAAGGATATCCACAAATGGGAAGAGACCCTTGAAAAGAGGAGATCTTGGTTACAAGGCATCTACATTTAGGAGGATTTCTTGAACACAGATAACATATTCAAGACAAAGAGGGGAGGATAACAAGAACACACCCTTTTAACCCCCTATTTATAGGTTCAAAATAGGTTCTTGATAAAGGATAACACACTTTAAGCTCCCAAATAAGGGTATTTGTTTATGATATACATGTAATTTGAAAGCAAGGAAAATATAGTCACTTAGGATGTAAATCTCCTGAAAAAGAGATCCTTGTGAAAACAAACAACTCAATGCTACAAAGGATATCATGTGATAAACAAAAACCACATAACCTAGAGAAAGTGGATCCTTAGAAATGAATAGGAGATTGAAAAATGAAACCTTTCCCCCGAAGAGTAAAGGTGAGGATAAAGATAACCCATTATATACCTCATGTAATAGGTCTTTTATAATAGACATGCACTTTCAAGAAAACATAAGGTTCCAATTCAGGATGTAAATCTCTTAAAAAAGAGAAGATCCTTCCATAAAAAAATAAATCCATGAAAGAAAGGATATCATATTATAAAAGAAGCAAGTCCACAAGGTATATTAGATCTATTTTGAAAGGAAGAGAAAAAGAGGAAGGAGGGTCAAGTATACACACCTTCCCCATTGCTAGGTAAGGGAATATTTGACAAAGGATGATACATTATGCTTCCTAAGTGAAAGTTTATTTATAATAGACATGATCTTTCAAGAAAGAATATTGTTTTAACTTGGTATGTAAATCTCCTAAAAAAGAGAATATCCTCATGTAAAACAACAAATCCATGTAAGAAAGGATATCATGTCATAAAATAACTGAGTCAACAAAGGGAGAAATGGGTCCTGTGAACAAATAGGAGAGTGAAATAATACCGTTTCCCCCAATTGAGGAATAAAGACTATTATGTTTCTCACAAAGTATGATTTCACTTAGAATCGCACCACCATAAATGACAATGAGCCTACAAATGATAGGCTAGCAATGTCATGTAGTGAGGAGAAACATAATAGGAACATAGATGTTATTTAGAATGATCATGAAAAATGTTCCATTCATTATTACATGTCATTTGAATCATACCAAAATCAATGAATTATTGAATTTTACACTTCAAACTGTAACATTCATTAGTCTTATGGCCACAAATTTGATGATACACACAAATGGAAGAATTTTCTTGTTTGTGTTTGTTATTTTTCTATTTATTTTTCAAAGGAAGAGTAATTAAGGTTGTTTTAAGAAGCTCAAATAAAATGTTCTAATGTTGTGATGAGAAATTAGGAAATTAGGAATTTATATATTGATCGGACATATGGGAAGTTTGGAAGCCTAGAGTTTCTTTTGAATTAAAAATGTGATGTCGATTTCTCATTCTTTTCAATGCTTTGTTGCACACATCCCATGTCATGTTCATCAGGAAGGTTTGATATATAAAAAAGATAAGGGTATCATTTAGGTGGAATGGGATTTAAATTTAAAGAGGCCCAACCAATATCCATACATGTTTCGGAATAAGGTGTTTGGTTCTCAAATTTAGGGACTTTGTCTTTACTAGAAAAGGTTGGTGTGAAGTCTAAGGTTCCCCAATCACCATCTTGAAGAGTTGATGGTTTTCTTATTTGTGTTAAAGAAAGAATTGAAGAAGGAAATGGAGATTGAATAGTGTTGATTTGAGTAGGATACTTATGTGCTATGGTTGGATTTGTAGAAGGTATAAAATCAACTATATTATTTGTTGACTTGGTGGTCAACACCTCTTTGGATATTCGTGACATGACTTAACTACCTCCCATGGATCGAGTTAAATATAGCATTTGTATTAGGCATTAAAAGTTCAAGATTTCGGTGCAATAACAAATGATTCCAACAATTGGTATTAGACCCTTGGGTCAGGTTCGAATCTCCCTTTAGTGGGTGTTGAAGGCTCATTAAGTGTTGAGGGTGAGATTGTTGACTTGGTGCTCAGAACCTCTTTGGAGATTCATGACATGGCTTAACCATGTCCTTTGGATCAGGTTAAATCTGGAATTTGTATTGGGAATTGGAAGTTCAAGATTTTTGTGCAACGAGAAATGATTCCAACATTATCCTCTTGAGAATTTTTGTTATATATGTATGGTACTGCATGATAATTGGGTTGTATAACACCTTTTACAAAAATTAATGGTTTGTTTTGAGTGGTATCTTGAATGGTATTGACTTGATTAAGTTCCATGTTCTCAAAAAATCATTTGGAAAAGGGAGAGCATCCAAAATATCATCCTCTACTTCTAAGGTACTTTTAGAAGAAGGAAAATCATAACTCATTAGTGCTTATTCTCTAGAGGGAAGATGGTTGAAATGGATAGGAGGAGAAGTGTCATTAAAGGAATTGTCAATCATATCACCCTTTTTCACTAGAAAATCATCTTCTTGCACAAAAGTAGTCTCATGGGGGAGGTAAATATCAAGAGAATAATCGACATCATTCTCCAATAGTTCATTCCAAAGAGGGATAACACTGAGAGAAGGTTTGAAAGTATGTTCTTGCATCAATATATCTTAATGTGGGAGAATAACTTTAGGAGATGAATCATTGGTTGGTTCATAAAGGGGATTTTTATAAACCCTAAATCCTTCTATCACATTAATCAACTTTTGACAAAAGAAGAGTTTATAAGGTGTAGAGGAAGAATTAGTAGAGATAAAGTCATCAAGGAATTCATCCATTGTATCCAAATCTTCACTGCAAAATGGATCATCAAAAGAAGTAAAGCTAATGAAACAAGCTAATGTTATGAAACAAAGACATTTTGTAATGAAAATGAACTAATCTAAAGACACATAACAATGCATCAAAATAAAGTATTTTTGGTTTTTTATTATTTTTAACATGAAAATGTGGTGCAAAGATGAACTAGATCTATGAAACAAATATGCAATTTTATGTCTTTTTTATCAATGAATGCAAAAGTCAAAACTAAATACATAAAATGTAATTGTAAAATTCATAGAAATCAGATCTAAACACCTCATCAAAATGTTTTTTTTTTCTTTTTAGAATTGAAAATAATACACATGCAAGATCTAACTAACCAAACAAAAGGTATAATGAACGAAAGAGTCGGGTTCACCAAAATGTACAATGTGAAATGGGGATCATGTAAAAAGGCTAATTTCCCCACTTTATAAGATACATTGGAATGCAAAACCACCTCAAGAAAAGTATGATAAACACCACTAGAGAGGTGCCAATGCAATATCTATGCTTGAAGGTTTTTGATTTTTTTTTCTTAGAATTTAAAAAGAATGGGATGATATTGATATGCAAAAGACTAAATAAGTATATATTTGATCTAATAAAACTAAGAAAAACTGATAAAAAGGGGAATGGAGAAAGATTTGAATGCACCTGGAAAATAGAAGTGGTTTTCACACTTAAATTCCTGACCGTCAAAATTCTAGAATGATGTGTAACTGTATATCAACGCCCTTAAGAATGCAATCTGAGTCTTTGCTGAATTTGAGCTGATTATGGAAGGTACATATCATCAATGTTGTTATGCACCCAAGGACATATCACAAATGGATTCTGTACCTTGGGTTTTGGTCTAAAATTTTGGGTTTTCTCCAACTGTGTCCAATCTTTTTGATTCCCCTATGGTGGCTATGTAACCTGTTCCTACATAGAAAAAATAGGGAAAAAGGTTGGCTAAAGGGGTTTACCTTAGTCAAAACCCTATTTTGGAATCAACCTTTAAAATGAAAGGAAATTGCATAAGGAAAGATGAAATATAAACTGAATCTGAACTATAAATCACCTTATACCTTGATGATGCAATGCCTATTTGGATATGATAAAAAATATTGATGCAATGCCTATTTGGATATGATAAAAAATATTGATGCAATAGCTTGATCTAAAATGAAATCATAAAATAAATACCTTGAATGATGGATATTGTAGTTTTCCACAATGCTTGATGAAGAAGGAAGAATGTCTTGAAATTGATGACTTAGATGCTTGAAAACCTTGAGAATTCTTTTGAAATATGATTGCTTTCTTGATTATTGATCATGAATGCTTGCACTTGATAATGGATACCAAAATGAGAGAGACAGGGTGTTTATATACTCAATCCATCATTTCAGGGGTTAAAACTCATACAAGCTGACCACATATCTAGATCTCTTGCAAATATCTCATCATAGGGACCTGGGCCAAAACTGGGCCTAATTCCTAGGGGATAGATCACCAATGGCATTCTGTACTTGGAAAAATAAGCCAAAATTTTGACAGCGGGTCCCATACAATCAGCAGATGTGCGATTTCTAGGTACAACTCATTCTTAGGTTGGGAGAGGATGTAAATGCCATAAATGGGAAGATACATCCTAGGAGATGAAATGAATTATTTGATTGGAGGAAAAATAGAGTAAACTTATAAATAAGTGCTAACCTCAATTTTTTAAGAAATTGAATCAATATAGGACTTGCAATGTTAATTTGAAGGTCCAATAAGTGTTTGGAGAGAGTGAAATCAATGTGAGAAACCAATACATACTAAAATGGAACTAAAATAAATACCTAGTTAGAAGTTATTACTTTTTAGGATGATACATGGACATATACTGTCTTTCTTCCATTTTATCATTTATTCTATCTCCCAGTTAGGTGTTCTCTCTAAGGCCCCTAAATGTCCCAACATATGTACTCCAAAAATTACTTGAGCATGCCATCATCACATTAAATTTGTGGGTGATTAGATTAGACATCAAATCATACACTACCTCCTTAGTGCATTGGTTCTTCTCCTCCACTTTTTTTATCAAAATTCTGGGCTCTTAGTCTCTAATAGGTGGTGTCTTGCAAAGCTAAGACCACTCTCTACTCATACTCATAAGATGGCTCTCCTCCCTTTTAAATGTGGTTTTCCTTCTCTTTCATTTATTGTTTCTCTTGTTCTTCTTTCTCATATCGAGCCTTATAAGCATCCCTTTCTTAAATACGCTTCTCAAATTGTGCCTTATTGAATTTGGCAACATTTATACTCAAATTAGCAATGTCTAGTAGATCTATTTCACACACTCTTTGTAATATAATGATACAAAAGAACTTATATGTATCTATAATATTTGGTCTCTTATCCTAAGGATATAGTGCCCACTATAGCAAAAGTTTTTTCTCAGGGTCATACCCTAAACTAGTATAAATTCTATCTACATCCTCAAGCTTTTTTAACAAATCTATCAAAGATAAGGGCTGAAGTCATGTTCCATCCATGATAGCTTACAATACCTGCATCCTGTAAGAGTTGCCTTCCCTTTTAAGGTGTCTTGCTACTCATTTCCCTTTCTACTTGTATCTGCAACTCCTCTAACAAATATTTTTCATTTTCTTGGGTGATATCATTCACCCTTTATCTTAATAGCCTTCCCTTATATTTATACAAAAGCATTTTAAATTCCTCAGTTTGAACAAATTTTATTAGAAATAAAAATTTTATAGACGAATTACCTCACATCATTTGTCTCATCCATAGGAGGTAGTCCTATTATGATTTATTTGTCTTCATCAAGATATGAGACCACTTCTTAAGTCCGATCGAACTGAGTAGGCATTTCCTCCCTTGTAGAAACTTCATCACTATTATACCCAATCTCTTGTTGAGATGAAAAATTCATGATGGGAGTCACATCTTTAACACCTCTTCTCTTTGGCCTTTGAGACCCCCTTGTAAATATATACATGGGCACTCCATCAATCACCTTTTCAACATGAGCTATTATTTTATTAGCTCTAGCTATGGGGTCTACATTTGTAAAAATATTCAAGTTGAACAAATTGTGATTTTTCTTCCATTCTTCATGTCTCTTCAACAAACATGTTTTTGACGAGACTCTACTATGTTACACTGATAACCACATTTTGATGTAGCTTCACACTTCGACAAGAAGAATGTGTTATCTCTTTAGTCTTTGTTCTTTCATCAATGATGTTACTTTATCAATGAAGCATTATAATCTCTTATCGATATCATTTATCCCCTTTTTAACTATGGGTGCAATATGTCATTGTAACTTTCTAATGGTGTCATCGATCATCCATAAGCTATTTAGTAGAGCTCCTCACCTTTTCGATAAAACAACCACTTTCGCCTAGACATTTCTCTCACTTAGTAGATCTATGTTGTTATATCGATATCATTTTATTGGGGTAACTATTATACATGTCACACCGAAATCCAAATTTTTGATATAATATTGCTCTTTGATAAGATAAATTATAGCTTTGTTAGGTGTCCAATGTTTCACCAATGTGAACTTTTTTAAAGAAGTATTTTTATATGTCTCTTCAAAAACCTCTTTGCTGATAAAAATATTCACACCCTTATTAGATTCCCAATATCTCATCATTTGATGCTTTTACTCATATTTTTTATAAGAGCTCTCATGAGGCTCACCGAGTCAGATATTTTGATATAACATCACTTTTCAGTAGGTACTTGAGCTTTCATCGATGCCAATATTTTTGATAAGATACATCCTTATGTCTCATTAAAAGCTTGTGACTTTTCAATTTCGGTAAGACCAGTCGTGCATTTGTTAGACACATGATATCACATTATCACTGGTACCCTTTATTTTCATTTCGATGAAGAATCTTGTAAGTCTCATCAACATATAAATTTTGATTTAAATTCACCTATTGATATAATACTTCTCTAATATTGTATTGACATCAGTATCATCTTTATTTTCGGTGAACGTATATTCACGTTTCTTCGATGAATAACTTTTCAGTGAAGCTTTATTTTTTGGTGTGACACATATTTCATCCCATCGAATATTAGTGTTTCTTCAATATACTTCTTTTCAGTATGATAGATACATAGTCTTGGCGAAATACCGCCAACGACCCTATTAAGTTTTTTTTTATGTCAACATCCATATTTGGTTTCGGTAAAACTTGAAGATGTCTATTTGACATATTATTTGAATTCAAATTTGTCGCCAAACATGAAGTATGATATTATAATCCAACTTATGGTATTTTTGTGTTGTGAATCATGACGAATTATGGTGTCTAGGAGAGACTATATGAATAGTAGTGGGAGTATCATTCAACCTATATGGAGAGTATTGGGAAAATTATGAAATTGGTATAAAAAAGTGGGAGAATCTTGTGAATCTTGGGGAAGAAAATGAAAATATTATCTTATTTTTTGAGGTGCTAATAGTGGCTTCTGTTGGGGAATAATAATAGTTGGTTATTTCAAGGATCTAGATACTCTTTGGGGTGCAGACTAGAGGAAAAATATTATGACAGTTCAAAAAGAGGTATTTTATATGGGTTGGAACCTAAACTACCGCACATGGTTAATTTTTTTTTGGTTCTCATACAACCCCCTTGGATACTTCATGTATTTCAGGTAGTACATTATATCACCATTCAATGCTGAAAACAACCGTGTCCCATTCAACTTCATTTACTTGTAAAGATTCCAAGTTAGACTTAGCCATCAACTTTTCTAATCCTTGTCCTCTAAAAAGATTTATTATTTGAATGTCTATATTAACCTCTTGGACTGGGTTTATCCATCTGCATCTTCTACCTTCCACTTTTTTTTGTCTAAATATATCTTTTCCTACTACATTTAGGACATAAGCAATTATTTCTGCACCTACCAAGTATGGTCTGAAATTTTTAATGCCTTAAGGAAAAGACTTGTTTCTCATTGATGTCATATTTTAGTTTTGCTAGTTGGAGTGATTTACTGAAAAATGCTATAGGTTGTTCACAACCCTCTTCATTATTTTGTAAAATAACTGCAACAATTGTGTGGAAGGAGGTAAAAGAAAAAATCTTAAATAGATTTGTAAAGTGTGGGGATCTTAACACCGATGCTTGTTTGATGGCTCTTTTTATGGCTGCAAAGGCATCCAAAGCTTCAACTATCCAATATACTTTAGCTCTTTTCTTTAGCCTCTTGGATATTGGTTTTACTATTTCTGCAAAGTTAGATACAAACCTCTTGACAAAACTAATTTGTCTAAAGAAAGACAGGGTAACTTTCACTATTTTAGGAATGAGGATCTTATCAATGGCTTCAACTCTTTAAGGGTCAATTCTTACTGCCTTTTTAGATTCCATGTCCCCATATCTTCCCTTCTATTTCAACAAAATGACACTTCTTTAGATTCAAATAAATTCCACACTCAAGTTCTTTTAGGAATATTTTCTCTAGATGAACACACTGATCTTCTATCTTTTTGGAGTATGCAATGAGATCATCTTGATAAGCCACCATGATAACATTTATCAATTCCACAAATGCCACATACATAGCTCGCTAAAAAGTTGCTCCGAAATTTGTTAGTTTGAATGACGTTCTAATGCAAACATATATCTCCCATGGTGTAGTAAAATTTTTCTTGTATTGTTTTGATTCTTTAACCTTGAATTGGTTGTCACTAGAGAATCCATCCATCACAGATAATTATTCACATCCAACGACCTTCTGCAATAGGGCATCCATGTTTGGAAATGGATAATTCACTTTAAGTGATGATATATTTAAGTTTCCAAAGTCAACACAAAGCCTAATATCTTCATTCTTCTTTCTTAGTGGTACAAAATTTGAAACCCAAGTAGAATGTCTTATGAGTTTGATTATTCCTCCATCTCTTAGCTTCATAAGCTCCTCCTGCATTGTTTGCACCAAGGTTGGATTTATAGGTCTTTGTTTTTGTTTGAAAGGCTTCGCATAAGGTTTAAGTGAAATCTCATGCTGGAACAAATCTTCTCTCTAAGCCTTAAGGTCATCATAAGCCTAAGAAAATACATGCTTGTATTTCCTCAATAGTGCTATAAAAATTTCTCTTACTTTAGGATTAAGTTTCTTTCCAATATATACCTTTTTAGGAGCATTCTCCATTCCCAAGTAAACTTCTTCTACATCCTCATTTTTTACTGGTGTTGACTTCATGTCAGTTTTATAATCTTTGTCAAAACCTGTGATGACCCTTCCCCTAGAATAAATTTGATAATAACAAAATTAAAATACATGATTTATAAATTAGTAAATGATAAATTATAATAAAATTTATATAATTATAATTATAATTAATTTGAGACAATTAGTTATTAATATATATATGCGCGCTTAATATATAATAATAAATAAGTGAATTAAAATATAAATATTAACTTTTATATATACATTAATATAAATAATATCTATATTGAATATAACCATACATTTTAAAATCTATTAATTAAATATAAATATAATTAATAAAAAATCTATTATAACCTATATTAATAAAAATATATAAAAATTATAATATATCTTATAATATTAATAAACTAATAATTATAATATCGTCAACAAAAGAAAATATATCATACAGAGCAAAAAATAATCCCAGGGATAAATGAATTGCATTAGGGAGTTGACATCCTATTTAATCCAAAAATAAGAGAAATCCCAGTCAGCACAGACCTTGGTAGATATCACATTTTACCGCTGATAAAAAAAACTTAGTGGGGGAAATCACTCCCATGACATTCAAGAACCATCGACCAGGAGTCAAGGTCTAGCAAATAGTCACCATTTGACCACTCCACAACTTAGCAAATACAATTCTCGAGCAATCCATATAATGCCGATATGAATATGTGATGAACATTGGATTTTTTGGGCTAATCATTATTAAATATTAGGAATTAGTAGTGGGACTTGAAATAATAATTCCTCTCAGTCAATCCAACAATATTAGCGAGTTTGTAGTAGAAGAGTAACGTCAAGTATTTCTCCTTGAGTGTAAAGCTTGCAGTCTCGACAACAATTCCACATCAACAAAATACAAAAGACAAGGATTCAATCAACTCAGTCAAAGGTCAAATCCATATATCGACAAAAACAAGAATTTCTATTAAAATTAAAATGAAAAAAGTACATGGTTCAACCAATTTTTTGAACAAAATACATATATCTACAATAAGGAAGAGTGCCAACCACACTGTTGAATGCACTAACAGTATATCAACATGAGATATAACATTAAAATCATAAACAATTTTGAACATCTGTCGAAAATAGCTATCCAAAGACAGACTTTGACCAATCTGTCGAAGTACATTAGTAACAAGATCTAAGAGATTTCAACCATATTGTCTAAAGTATCTATATATGACAATAAGAATAAACTAAACAAAAACTTAATATATATGCAAAACAATAGACCACTGGGTTAATTACAAGGAAATCATAATATATCAATCTTGAAGATCTTCCCGACAAGAGCTCCGACACCTATTTCACACAAAATATTAAGGGTGAGAATAGTGTAGGATTGTGTTACCACCCTACCATGAAGCAGTTATGCTTCCATGAAATCTTTCCTGACATGAAAGATACCTAGCCCAGCTTGAGGTAGTCTAAACAAGCAAACTGACAGGAGTAATGGAATCCGTGTACAAAAATAAGTCCAGAAAATTATACAGAAAGAATCATGGATACACAATACACACATGTCATAAATACAACCAATATAAGCATCAATCCTTGCTTGAATAAGAAAATTCTTTTTCTTTTTCTTTTTTTGTTGACCCTTCTTGATCATCTTATTTAGAAAAATAAACATTTGTCACAAAATTTTCCCAACACGAAAGAAATCACAAGAATGCATCTACCATCTATTCTTTGAGTAATTGAATATATTGGTAGCTTAGTACATCACTATAAAATAATTTGTAATAATATAAGTGATGAATGTGGAGAATTCACTATAGCACCTTATAAGAAACTAAATGCACTACTTGTATATTTAGCTAATTTATTTAAGAACATACATACGGTCCAATTATTTGATCGCAATTCTAAACAAGTAATCCATTCACATGATTATCAATAGGCAACATAAATGCATCCAAAAACATGTAAAGAATTCAAGACATAGGTAAGCATTTCTTACTTGATAATATGCTTGATACATTTCAATAGTTGCATGTATGAAGTCAATTCTAACAAAATTAAGATCAATCGGTTCTTTTTTAAAAATTCAAAGAAATAGTGTTAGATTCAATTAAGAGAGCTACCAAATCTCTTATTCTCTTGCCACTATTCCCAATTCCAGGTTTAAGGAAAATAATTGTGATTAGGTTGTTGCAACTAGCGATTGTCGTTGCACCACAAGATTGACTTTCTAATGCCCGATACAACCACTAGACTTATAAAAGACACATGAGGCAGTTAAACCATGTCATCAATCCCGAAGGGGCATATTGGCGGTTAGTCCAACAATCCCCCCCTTAGCATCACCCAAGTGGATTTGAACCTATAACCAAGCTTTGATACCACTTGTTACAACTAGTGGTTACCGTTGCACCAAAAGATTGACTTGTTAATGCCCGGTAAAAACACTAGACTTATAGAAGATACAAGAGGTTGTTAAACCATGTCATGAATCCTGAAGGGAGATGTTGGTAGTTAGTCAAATATAGGTTTCTCATAACTTTGACTTTGACGCCCAAAATTGATGGTTTGCATGTTATTTTTGGTGCTACTGACATCATGTAATGCCCATTAAGTATGTGCTTTGTTTGTTGAATTTGTAGAGCATTGGTTAGAATTGGTGCTTCAATATTCCAAATTGTTTTATTTTTAGGCCCAGAACTTTAAAGATCTACAGTTTATGCCATGACATCAATCTATGTTTTGGCGCTTCAAATAGAAGACATAAAAGACTCTCGCCCTGTCTGTTGCTATTATTAGATAACCAAGAAATAAGATTCCGAGCATAAGCCATGTATGAATCCCTAGCCAACCACATATTTGTTTGAAATATAATCAGAAAGTCAAATAATTCATTGCAACTCTTACAAGAGCAGAAAGAAATACAATCATAGGTCTTGTCATTATAACTCCATAGTTAAAATAAAATGAGAAAAAACCACACACTGAGAGTAAGTTTCAACTTAGAGTCTCTGCACACACTAAGAAACGTAATTCCATGTTTGATTGTCAGATTTAATCCCAATAGAAGAGCTTCATACTTAGCTACATTATTTTTTCTTTCAAATGAAAAAAAGGAACATTTGAATGTTTTCCTAGCGAGTGAGATGAATACGATCCCAAATCCATTTCCTTCTTTGTCGCAGGCTCCATAAAAAAGTATCTGCCATACATCATCTTGGTTTTGTCAAGAATGTATGCTAACTAGGTCTATGTTTTCCAACTTTGGTTTTGGAAGTTAGATTGAAAAACTCCTCAAATCAGTATCAAAAAAGCATGTCATTTGATATCGGTCTATTTATTCAATAATGTATGATGATCTAGGCTCCTTATCAACTTTAACTTGCTTACCATTCATTGGTATTGTTACATATGACAGGTCTAGTTGAACATTACCTTGTACCAATCGTGTCCATTGCCTAAAAAGGAGCATCCCATAATTGGGAGCAACATCAACCATAATGATGTATGTCTTGTATATAGCTTCAAGACATATTGTAATTTTAACCTCTATATCCTTCATGATTCCAACCACTAGGACAAATTTTTTATCCATAGCATAACACTTCTCATAAGTAGTATCTACGCATAGTCCAAGTTATTGCATGGCCTCAAAGAATATTATGTTCATCGCTTCTCTAGAGTCTATCATACATTATTTTACCATTTTGTTTTTTATTAACAAGGTCATGTAAAATGAGCATGTTTCATTTTACTTATCCTTTAGGGCTTGGATTGTGTTCACAAGGATACCTAGGAGAAGGTATATAACATTGTCTTTATATTATGAAAACTTCATCATTTCCAGCAGTGGTACAAAGAATTCCATTTGTGACAATGCACTAGTAATATCAAATGTTGGGTTTGGGTTTGTGTTTGCATGCATGGGTTTAACCAACTCAACCTTTTTAGTAATATCATATCTTGAAGGCTTATTTGGTTTGGCATTATCATACTTTGGTTCTATATTTTCTGCATTGTACTGTTTAGTGTTCATGGCTTCATGTTCCTTCTATTAATGGTTCTTTTCCATCACAAAGATTCTTGTAGGCTTACCTTGATCTAGGTTTACTATTCTATTCTTGAAGCCATAATTGGTTCTATCCCATGCTACTACTATAACAGTAAGGGCTTTGATATTTTCTTTTGTAGGCCTTCTCAATTTAACTTCATCCAAGATATGATTTATCATTCTGTTATCTTCCTCATAATCTAAAAATATTTCTTGTGTGCAATATTGTTGATCCCTTATGGAGTTGATTTCATATTCACACCCATCTTTTGAGGAATCATAATCATCACCAGCACCAAAAGAATTCATTGACATCATATTTATTGCCTGATCTTGATTGTACCCTTCATATTCTCCTCTTTCATCCTATAGGGTTTGTGCCACAACACACTTTAATGGGGAATACGGTAGGTTACAAGATATACACCATGTATTTTATTCCACCATGTGATTTTCATGTTTCTTGAGTGGGTCAAGTGGATATCTATTGGAATTTTCCTTTTGGTTTTTCATATTTCCAATTAGTGTTGTAAGACATGTCATACAACCTTGGTCTATTTATATGGAATTGACATCTTTCAGTTCTACCCACTCTTTGTGACAAGTATTTTAGAGAACTCGTGATCTTGTCAAGCTTGTCTTCTTCTTTAGGCTATCTCTTTTGTGTTCTAGGATTTTGAAATAGGTTTACATCATCCCTTCTCCCTACCTTTCCAAAATAATGTCTATTATTCTCAATTTTACGAGTTTCTTTAAAAAAATATGCTAAAGTAGTAGGGTTTATATTTCTCAGCTCATATCATGTCTTAATATCAAAAGAATCAATGTTAAATACTAAACCCATCTAGTTAGTTGACTTAAGGTGTGGAGGAATCCTATTAATAAATTTAGTGAATTTTATGTTGAAACTTTCTACTAATTCATTTGATCCTTTCTAAATAAACATTAGTTCATGCAGGGAAAACTTTAGGTCTGTATGATCTCCATATTGTTCAAGGAAAACCCTCCTAAATTCATGCTAAAGAACTGATTGAAGTATCTAGAAATCTCTTATACCAATCCCTTGCATCTTCTATGAGAGATTGCATGAATAACTTCATAAATATATCCTCATGTTCAACCTCAAAATTATCCATCACATTTTCAAATGCTTTAACATGACTCTCTTCTATCATTACATTATTTCCAATGAATTTAGGGATTTCATTCCTTAGTTCATTTGTTATATCATGAGCATATCCTCTTATTCATGTGAATTCCAACTATCTATATTTGTCTACATTCATGGGTCCCCTTGCAAAGATTTTTTTCCTTTGATGTGGTTGATACTCTATCTATGACTATATGGGGCATGTTGATAATGTGTGTGATTACGATCTACACCATTATATTGATAATTATGAGGGGGCATCTATGGATGGTGTGTTTGGTATTGTATAGGGGGACTGGTTGGCTGTGAGGATCATATTGGTATGGACCATATTGATATCCTTGCTGAAATTATTCATATGGATTATCACAAGGGTTTGGCTTATACCGTGGGTATCCATTTTGCATAGTGTTTTGATTATATCCAATATATTAGTAACTATATTTTGGTCTATTGAAACCATTGTTATTTCCATTCATCACTCATGTAGGTGTGTTCTTAATGTTCATGGATGAATGTGGCACTTCAATTGACCTTCTTGGTATATCTATGTGAGAAGACATACTTTTATCCTATTTAGATCCTTGGGGATTGTGTACTTGTAGTTGTTGATAGGTAGGAGTAGAATTCATGTCATTATTTGTTAGTTCATTATGGGTGTTTCGTATACCCAATTTATCTATAATATTTAATGCTTCTTGGGCCAATCCCTCATTTTTCTCAATCAAATTTAGCTTATGTACTGTGACAAGTAGATCTTGTAATTATTGTTTAGTGCATCCTCTCTATTCATCTAGGTTGGGTACATTTACTTGAATGCCTTCTAAATTCCTACTTGATGTTTCTAGAGAGACAAAGCCGAGAGGGACATTTAATTTCCTTTGTATGCTATAATCATGTTGGGACTCAACCTGGATTGGCTTCTAGGCATTCTCTCATTACGGGACCTATTTGCATGAGTTAGAATTATTTATTCCTCATAACATCTTTGAATATCTCTCTATGATTGTCAAGGGAAATCTTAATTATTGATATAATCCTTGAAGAATTTATCACTAGTTTCACCTTCTCTGTCAGGGAATCTTCCCTCTTCTTCAAAACCCATTGGATTATTTAGAGGGTTACAACCTTAGGTCTCTTTTTGTTATGTTTGGTTTTTTTAATTTTTTGATTTAGTTCTAAATGTTCAATAGGATGTCCTTTCCTTAGAGATCTCATACCAAACATATGCGGCTTAGGTTTTGAGAATTGTAATCTCAAACTTTTTTTATTGGTTCATATTTCTTTACAAGCTATTTAATTCTCATTTATGTAGTATTTTCTCTGATCGGAGTCACCACCTCATTTATGTAGTATTTTCTTTGAGTTCTTTCCACCATTGGAGTCACTCTTATCTCTATATCTTCCTCAATGGAGTTGCCAATTTGTTGGAGCTCAAAACTATAGGTTGTTAGGCTCTAAGAATAGACCAAGTTCTATGTTCAAGCCTAATAGCCATTTTTGGCCAATGAATAGAATGAGCCTAACTATGGCTACCTTTCCCTACACTTTAGGCTTTGCTATTACCTAGGTGGCTTTACCTCTATGAGGGAAAATTAATGAAATTTAGCAAGTTGGTTGTTTCTATATATATATATATATATATACACACATACAGTTATGGCCTTCTAATTGATTTACTAATGTCTGATCCTATAATGAAATTTTAAAGTGAAATATAAGGTGTCAATATGGGACCAATGTCTTTTTTCTATTGGGTGCAAAGTCAAATGATGTTTATTATGCTTCTATGATACTTTTCCAGACAATATTTGAATTTACACTTGATATAGATGTGTCTATTATCTCTTTTATAATTCAAAATACCATGCTATTATTTTTGTGATTAAATGAAAATATATTTCATTGAAAGCGTTACACGATCACATAGAGATCAACTTATTTCACCCTTAATGAATAAATTAATAAATATAGAGAACAAAATTGAGCATAAAATATCTAAGATAACAATGGTTGTATCAACCAAATAGAAAGTAAAGCTTAAATAAATATGTGCATATGTTTCTATCACAACAATAATAAGGTTTTTATATTAACTAAAATAGAGCACTGCAAAGGATATATAAAAGTTTCATATGCTGTAATACTGAAAGTAATGATTATAGTAACTTCTAATGTCTTTTGAAACTAAGAAATACTTCCTTATATAAGGAAGAAGAGTCCTAATTGAAACTGCACATCCTTTGGTGAAAAGACATAACTTAAATACAAAGCCCTTTGTTTAACAATAACGAATCTTAATTCCTTAAAAGTAATTAATTAATAGCTCCAATATGATTGATGATGCATATTAATGCCATACTTTAGAGTTCCTTAGGATAATATTTTCTATACCTTTTTGCTGCATTTTGATACATTTTCCACAAGACTCTTATGTTTTTCTGCTACTATATGGCATGCTGCCAACAGACATTTAATATGGTTCAAACATACTTAATATACTATGCTTGGATAAAATGCTATATTTCTTGGTTCTGAAAGATATTGTTGTGTTTCAAATAAGTAGAGTAGATGTTTGAATGAGATTGATTATGCGTGTTCTGGTAATTACTATCATAAATATCTTATCCTAACCTTTAAAGTCATAGTGCATTGGAATAACGAATGTTGTTTTGACCAGGTCTGGTGCATTCATCCATGGAGTGTCCTGCCCGATCTCCCTGCAGCTTTCAACAAAAGAACATTCAATGCAACGCTAGTTAAAGGAATAAGGTGGCAGTTTCAATGATGAGTTAGGTGGCTTGTTATTTTCTCTGAGAGGATCTAGGTGCGAGTGGGAGTTGGATTTGTTGTCATGAAAATTCTCTCCTCCGCTTTGGGTTCAATATGTTTAGTCTTTAAAGCTTTTCCCTCTTTCTAGTCATTAATGCTATAATAAAGATCCACCTATTTCTACGACACAGTTAGAAAATAGTTAGGAGTTTTTCCTTTAAATAAAGCCTTGCTCCTGCATGAGCACAACAAAGAAGGGCATCGTCAAGTTTATATAAATAGTTTTCAGATAGTTTCATTGTGTTATGAGAATTACGTACTTTGTCATTCAATCAATAGAATGAAGTGTTGATATTCAGTTGAGTATAATTGTGATTTAGGATACTCATCCAAGGGGGCTCACTTGGTGAGAAATCCACAGTTAGATAGATTCATATTAGCTAGATTCATTTCCTGCATTTCCATTGATTAAGTGCCAAGTGTTGAACTACTCATGCAGCCAAAGCTACAGATCGGCTAATGCCTCCTACAGCCAAAGTCGTAGAACAACAAAAGTATCATGGCATAGTTTGTAAGAATCTACATATCTTATTAATAGTTATACTTTTGTAGTTTCTATTCCAACACTTACTTTTCTACAAACTTTAGCTTAAGCATTACTTTAGCATTCATTTCCTACAATCATAGTATAGTTTTCCTTCAGCATTTCCTTCCTGCAGCAATGATAATTTGTGGTTGAATGATACTTGGTGCATATACTTTCCTGGCCCATTTCAAGTAATATGTCCTTGGTCTAACTTACTAAATGAATTTCCATAAAGAGGATAAGCTGCTCGTTTGGATGTCCAATCCTTGAGTTCAGAATTATACCTAGCTTTTGAGCCTTTATAAGAAGTGATCATTTTTGACATCATTTTCGGGGATGGTGCCGAACCAAGTCTTCAATAAGCCATTCTTAGAATTTATTTCATTTCCATTTTTTTAGAATACATTACTTTTAGGAGAACTCTATAAATCACATTACTCCCTACTATCTGTATGCATAACTGAAGAAGAGACGCCAGAGGATGGTACTTGCCAAACCAATTCAATCATCCATTAGAGGAAGAGAGTTCATTTGTTGATGCCACCATTAACCTCCCTAAAACCACGTCATCCTCCTCATCCCCTAAAGAAGAATAGGTAGATTCTTTTGAAGAGCAACCTAAAATTAACAAATTTGTAGACGTCTTCACTCATCTAAGAGCCCATTTTCCTAAAAATCTAGTCAGACAAGAAAACTCATTACAGCTAGTCATATACCAACCTCCTTATCAACCACCTCCGTGACCTATAAATCCTGCTAGGATGGCTAATCCCCCTGGTTTTCCATTCCCTATTACTGACCAACAGGACAATAACAACCTTAAGAACATACCTTCTTCTTCCTTGCCAAAATTCTACGGTTTAGTAACAAAAGACCTAGATACCTTTCTCTTCGAGTTTGATATCCTGTGCAGAAGTTATGACTACACCACTGATGCTCACAAGCTCAAACTATTTCCTGTGACTCTTAAGGAGTCTACTTTATGTTGGTTTATGGGCCTAGGAAGGGATTCTGTCCATGAATGGGTAGGGATGCAGGAAGCATTCTTGACCAAGTATAATGAATATTGTCGCGGAGCTGAAATGAGAGGAGAAGACCTTTTTAAAATGACTCAAAAGGAGGATGAGTCACTTGAAGACTATATCTCATAGTTCATATATAGTCTACAAAGAAATATAGAGCATGAGCTTAATGAGGAATCTCAGAAGCTACTATTCCTTGGAGGTATACAAGACGGATGCACTGAAGCTTTAGATTTGATGGCAGGAGGTGACATAACTCAATCCAGTTGGGATGACATAAAGAAAATATGCCTCAAATACTCATGGGCTGCTGGGAAAAGAGGAAGAGGATACAAACCAACAATTGGAAGGACAAATGGTTTAGGTGCTTCCAGATTAGAGATAACTCATCTCTTATCTGACTTCAAGCAAGGTATCATCAACAAGATGGCCACGCAACTGGATACTTTATAGGCCAAGAAGAAGCATGAGGAAGCAGAGGCTATGTTAGTAGAATTCTATCCATAATGTCGATAGAAGAAGAGAGATTGCTAGTGTAAACTAGTTGCAAATATGGAGGCCACCCAGATGCCAACTGACTACAAGCCAGTTGAACCAACAGATGAAGATGAACTACAACTGATTTAGAACTTGAATGAAGAATCTATGATTAAATATCACTGAGGAGTTGATGATTAGATATGTAAGATGATTAAATCAGTATTATGTTGTCATTGATGTCAACTAGCTTGACAGTACTTACCTTGTAAGTTACTATATCGAAACATCTGAAGAAAGGTGAAAGGGATGAAGAAAAAAAATATCTAGATGGGGAAGATGTATATGTCAGATGAGGATAAGGAATACACTGAGTAACTTTTTGATGAGTCTATGACTTGATGATATTGACTTTATTATGTTGCATTCATCTATGATGAAGAATAGAGTTGAAAGACACAAAGCAGTGTTGTCAGTAAAAAAAGCATTCTAGTATACACCAACAGAGTGTAGTGTATACCGAGCGTAGTGTTAACTGAGGTTGTGTTCACCGACACATTTCTTTGTTAACCAAGCAGAACAGAAAGGAATTAAATGATTATTTTAGCCTATAAATTGATGAGTTGGAGAGTGTATGAAATCTAGGTAATAGATAATGATTGTTATGAAGATCGACAGCTAACATAATTCAAGGAAGATCTAATGGAGCATATTGAAATGTGTTACTGACACATCAATCAAAGAAGGTTAAAGCAAAAAAATCAATGAATGAGATTAAGCGACAAAATTTGATGGACAAAAAGAAAATGATTTACTCATCTATATAAGAGACATTGGTTTCATTGTTGAAATAATGCCAGAAGAAGAAGATATTGTAGAACTATCGCGTGAACAAGTTGTCATGCATTCTGATCATACATGTTAGTGAGAACTGAACTGTAGAATAATTACCGAGCTACAGAGAGTAATTACCGACGGACAGTAAGTTGATATAGTGTTGAATTTGAAGTGATATATTGATCAGAAAGATTTGTATGAGCTGAATATTGATCTGTAAACTGCAATTGAATTTGTTTCAAGACAGATCATCTACTATTACATATTTAACCATTGTACATAGTCAAATCTCTTAATCAAGTGGACTAAGAAAGTCTTTTATGTTTCATTCATAGAGTGAACATTGTTATCTTGTCAACCCCAAAGTGACTATTGGTTGGATGATAACTTCTGGTCTAAAATCCTCTAACAAGGTCACACCTAACAGTGTGTTTGTAACCTTTAACAAGGTTGGGTCTTCACTGACCTCACTTCAGAAGAGTGAACATTTTTGGGTTGCCAGTCCTAGGTGGTTTTTCCCTTCACAGTGTTTCCACTTTAAATCTCTTTTGTTATGTGTTGATTGTGATATTTTTTTGTTATCATACTTCACATATTGCATGTTAGAGTTGATCGGTAACTACTATAAGTTTTAGACTTATTATAGGTAAAAGCACAGACAGTAAAAGTATTTTATGTTTACCGAGTAGCAGAAGTTGAAGTATTTTTTTTGGATTATACATTTTGTTTTGGGACACTAGATAGCTGATTCACCCCCCTCTCAGTTATTCTAACAATTGGTATCAGAGCTATGGTTGCTTAGAATAGAGTTTTAAGGACTCCAGCACAAAGATCTCAAGATGTATAAGAGGGAAGTGCCAAAGTTAAACAAAGAGAACTTCACAGTATGGAAAAGCCAGATGAAGTTACACATATCTAGAATTGGGAATTTAGCACTAGAACTGATGTAGAATGGCTACATTGAACCGACACCTGGTCCCTTAACCCTTGATCAACTGAAAGACATGCATGAACACAATATTACTATGATGGAACTTGCTGCTGCCTGTACCGATGTCGAATTTGAAGACATTAAGGGATGCACTACTGCCAAAGCCATGTGGGATAAACTGACTCTAATATACAGTGGAGATTTGAATGTTAAAAGAGCCAAAGCAGAAAGCCTGAGAGGTCGATTTGATGATATGAAGATGAAAGAAGGTGAGAACATTGTGCAATACTCAAATAGACTAAAAGAGTTAGTACATGCTATTAGAGCACTAGATGGAATTATTGAGGATGAAATAGTGATAAGCAAGATTCTCAGAACTTTACTGCCAGTTTATGCAATCAGGATCTCTGTAATTCATGAAAAAAGAGCTACATCTAACCTTACTCTTGACACACTGATCGGTAATCTTACAACCTTTGAATTGAATAACTTTGACAATAGTGTTGTACCTTCTGTTGAATCCGCTTTCATGTCTTCTTTGAAGATTGGTAAATCTAGTAGAAGGAATAATAAGGATAATGATAGTGATAGTGATACCAATGATGAACATGATGAGCTTGAAGCTCTTATGGCCAGAAGGTTACCCAAAGGTAAAGGAAGGTGTAGAGGTAAGCTACCTTTGGCATGCTTTAATTGTAAAGAAGTTGGCCACATCGCTGCTAGATGTTCGAATAAGAAAGATGATGATAGATCCAAAGACCGATATGAAGGAAGCTATTGGGAGAAGAGTCAACAGAGGCTACCAAAATAACAACAGAGATAACCGAGATAGCTATGACAAAGGGAAAAAGGTATGTTACATAGCTGAAGATATTGAATTTGAATCTGATACTGATGATGATATAGAAGTAGTATTTGTTGCTATGAAAGATGACTCAGAGGAAGAAGAGAAACATGAAGAAACAACACTGATATCTAAAGTAAGCATAAATGATACATGGATCATAGACAATGGTTGTACACATCATATGACCAGTGATGTAGAGAAATTTGATCTACTTGATAAATACGATGGAGGATCTGTTAGAATGGGAAATGATGCACCCTATATGGTAAGAGGTAAAGGTTCACTGATGACTAATGATAGAATAAAATGTGAAAATGCATACTGGGTAGATGGACTAAACTATAATTTGTTAAGTGTGGCACAGCTAAATAATTCAGGCCACCGACTTGATTTTGAGAGCAAAAAGGTAAAAATCTACGATGATGGAGGAAGACTTGTCGAAACCGATACACAATCCAAAGGTAATCTATTTTATCTTGATATTGATCAGTCTTCTTGTTTATTAATGAAGGATGAAGATGCATGGCTGTGGCATAAAAGGTTATGCCATGTAAACTTTGATAACATGATCAAGATTAGTAAGAAGAAAAGAGTTAGAGGGTTGCCTAACTTGTCAAAACCTAATCATGCTATGTGTCATGAATGTTAGAAAGGTAAGATGACTAAGTCTAGTTTTAAAAGCAAATACTACTCAATGAAGAAGATACTTGAGTTGGTTCATACCGACCTATGTGGTCCTATGAGAACTTAGAGTTATTATGGTGATAGATACTTTATTCTTTTTGTTGATGACTATACTAGACTGATGACAGTTATGTTCTTAAAAGAAAAATCTGAAGCATTTAAGATGTTTAAGTGGTATAAGGAAAAGGTAGAAAAAGAGACTGGAAAATAATTAGAAAGTTTAAGATTTGATAGAGGAGGTGAATTTATCTCTGATGAATTTACTAATTTCTATAATGAGCATGGTATCAAAAGATAGGTCTCTGCACCGAGAACACCTCAGCAGAATGGGATTGCTGAAAGAAGGAACAAGTCAATGATTAACTGTGCAAGAACACTAATGATGCAAAAGAATATTTCTCAGACATACTAGAGGGAAGCTATCAGTATAGCTGTATATGTGCTTAATCGATTACAACTGAAGAAGGACACCAACCGGACACCCTATGAGCTATGGTTTGGACACAAACTTACTGTAAGTTATTTCAAGATTTTTGGAAGCAAATGTTTTATTCTGAAAGATGAGAGAAATGGGAAATTTGATTCAAAAGGTGATGAAAGAATATTCTTAGGATATTCCACTAATAGTAAAGCATATAAATGTCTGAATAAGGTTACAAATAAGATAATTGAAAGCACTAATGTCCGTGTTGATGAGTTTGATGACAAGAACATAGAGGAAAGTAGAAAGGAATCGGAAGACTATGGTAGATTCACTTACATTGAACATCTTGACTATCTACCGAAGTCGCAACCTGTGATAATCGGTCAGTAGGAAAATAACCCCAAGGAATAAGAAAGAGAAACTGATGAACAAGATGGAGCTATCGAGCAAGCACATGAACCTGAATAGGATGAACAAGAAAGAAGAAACTGAGTCCTGGCTAGTTTTTCCAAGATCCATCATCCTGAGACACAAATTATTGGAGACAAACAAGTTGGCATGCAGACAAGAAGCAAAGCAAGACAAGGTACATGTCTAGTTTGTGAATTTGAACCAAAAAATGTGAAAGTTGCATTAGAGAATAAAGAATGGGTTAATGCAATGAAAGAGGAAATAGAACAAATAGAGAAGAACAAAACCTGGTCCTTAGTACCCTGACCTAAAGATAAGAATTTTATCGGTACTAAGTGGATATTCAGGAACAAACTGAATGAAAATGGAGAGGTGACAAGAAATAAAGCTAGATTGGTATGTAAGGGATATGCATAGGAAGAAGGCATTGATTATGGTGAGACATTTGTACCTATTGCTAGATTGGAAGGAGTTAGAATGCTACTTGCATATGCTGCACACAAGAAATTTAAAGTTTATCAAATGGATGTGAAGTCAGCATTTCTAAATGGTATACTTGAAGAATAGATCTACATAGAACAACATGAAGGATTTTTTGATCCAGACAACAAAGACATGGTATGTAGATTACATAAAGCTTTATATGGTTTGAAGCAAGCACTAAGAGCCTGGTATGAAAGGCTACATACTTACTTGTTAAGTATTGGATTTGTTAGAACTAGTGAGAACAACAATTTGTACATGAAAGGTGATACTGATGACACTATTATTATTGCTGAGATATTTGTTGATGATATTATTTTTGGAGGTCAAGATCATGTATGTAAATATTTTTCTAATGAGATGAGAAAAGAGTTTGAGATGTCTATGTTAGGAGAAATTAAATTCTTTCTAGGACTACAAGTGATTCAACAGAGTGATGGGATATTCATCTCACAATCTAAATACATAAAGGAAGTCTTGAAGACATTTGGCATGGAAGATGCTAAACTTTTGGGAACATCGATGGCTACTGGATGTAAATTGACAAAGGAAGATGAAACTACAGAGGTAAATCAGACACTTTACCGATCCATGATTGGTAAGCTAATGTATGTAGTTCATAGTAGACTAGATATAGCACATGCTGTGGGAATTGTTGCTAGATTTTTTGCTAACCCTAGAGAATCACACATGATTGCTACTAAAAGAATCTTAAGATACCTAAAAAATATAGAGGATTATGGATTATGGTATCCTAAGGAAGGTAAGTTTTAATTGAAGGTCTATACCGATGTTGATTGGGATGGAAATGTGGATGACAAAAAAAGCACCACCGGAGGAGCATTATTCTTTGGTGAAAGAATTGTAACCTGGACAAATAAAAAGTAGGCTTGTATTTCTTAGTCTATAGCTGAAGTAGAGTATGTTGCTACTGCTACTAATTTCTCAAACATTGCATATACCAAGCAAGTGTTGGAAGGAATGAATGAGGTAATCACTGACCCGGTGATTATATACTGTGACAACACTAGTGCTATTAATATTTCAAAGAATCCAATGAGAACAAGTGCAAGAGAAGCAAGTGAAGTTATAATTTGTTACATCTAAAGAGAAACTTGCAAATATCTTTACAAAGCCTCTACCAAAGGACACATTTGAATACTTGAGGACTAGACTTGGGGTCCTTGCCCTGTCTACCGATCACTAATGTGATCTAGATGTTGCATCAACTTAAACTTATCAAAAGATCACACATGTTGATGCAGCATAGTTCACACTTTGGATAATGTTCAAGGTTGTGATTAAGTTTGAAGAACTAAAATAGATTGGTATATCAGTATACAAAGATACAGAGACTGTAATGGACAACAAAGAGTTACTTAGCTACTAAAGAGCTGATTCTTTATTTGTTTCTTTGGCATTGTTGTCAAAGGGAGAGATAAATAATATAAAAGAAAAGTTAAACATGCACCGATGAGAACTATACAAGGGAGAGATAATCTGAAAGAAATAGAACATTGAAGATCAGTTATAGAGAACAGAAGCAGGAACCTGAGAGCTGCAAAGATCATATCTACATAATGATAAAGCTATATTTTATAATGTTGATAGTAACGTAGTGATTAAACATATTAAGCTAGGGAGAGCTTGCACAACATTTGTTCATAGAGTTATAGAATACTTGTTTGGTATATGTATGGTACACTTCATATTACTTGAGTTGCCATCAATGCCAAAGGGAGAGATTGATGAACTACAACTGATTTAGAACCTGAATGAAGAATTTGTGATTAAAGATCACTGAGGAGTTGCTGATTAGATATGTAAGATGATTAAATTAGTATTATGTTGTCATTGATGCCAACTAGCTTGATAGTACTTATCTTGTAAGTTACTATACCGAAACATCTGAAGAAAGGTGAAAGGGATGAAGAACAAAAATATCTAGATGAGGAAGATGTATATGTCAGATGAGGATAAGGAATACACTAAGTAACTTGTTGATGAGTCTATGACTTGATGATATTGACTTTATTATGTTGCATTCATCTATGATGAAGAATAGAGTTGAAAAACACAAAGTAGTGTTATCGGTAAATAAAGCATTCCAGTATACACCGACAAAGTGTAGTGTATACCAAGTGCAGTGTTAATCGAGCTTGTGTTCACCAACACATTTCTTTGTTTACCAAGCAGAACAGAAAGGAATTAAATGATTAGTTTAGCTGATAAATTGATGAGTTGGAGAGTGTATGAAATCTAGGTAACAGATAAGGTTTGTTATGAAGATCAATGACTAACATAATTCAAGGAAGATCTAATGGAGTAGATTGCAATGTGTTACTGACACATCAGTCAAAGAAGGTTAAAGCAAAAAAATCAATGAATGAGATTAAGCGGCAAAATTTGATGGACAAAAAGAAAATGATTTACTCGTCTATATAAGAGACATTGGTTTCATTGTTGAAATAATGCCGAAAGAAGAAGATATTGCAAAACTATCATGTGAACAAGTTGTCATGCATTCTGATCATACTGGTTAGTGAGAACCGAACCATAAAACAATTACTGAGCTACAAAGAGTAATTACCAATGGACAGTAAGTTGATATAGTGTTGAATTTGAAGTGATATATTGATCAGAAAGATGTGTGTGAGATGAATATTGATCTGTAAACTGCAATTGAAGTTGTTTCAAGGAAGATCATCTACTGTTACATATTTAACCATTGTACATAGTCAAATCTCTTAACTGAGTGGACTAAGAAAGTCTTTTATGTTTCATTCATAGAGTGAACATTTTTATCCTGCCAACCCTAGAGTGATTGTTAGTTGGATGATAACTTCTGGTCTAAAATCCTCTAACAAGGTCACATCTGACAGTGTGTTTGTAACCTTTAATAGGGTTGGGTCTTCACCAACCTCACTTCAAAAGAGTGAACATTTTTGGGTTGCTGGTCCCAGGTGATTTTTCTCTTCAAAGGGTTTCCACTTTAAATCTCTTGTGTTATGTGTTGATTGTGATATTTGTTTGTTATCATACTTTACATATTGCATGTTAGATTTGATCGGTAACTACTATAAGTTTTAGACTTATAATCGATAAAAGCACAGAAAGTGAATGTATTTTATGTTTACTGAGTAGCAGAAGTTGAAGTATTTGTTTTGGATTATACATTTTGTTTTGGGACACTGGATAACTGATTCACCCCCCTCTCAATTATTCTAACATGAACATCTATTCTTTATTTCTCAAAGATGTCCATGGGCACAGTGACAAGGTATGCCTCAGGACCCACTTACATTTAGTAATCCATTTTATAGAAATCAATGGCAACATTATATGAATTATCAGAATCCTCCTAGGAAGAACTATTAGAATCAATGGAAAAATTACCCTAGTCCACAATGGCAAAATCCTCAAGGGAGTTGGCAACAACCCCAAGGGGCTTGGCAACCACTATAGGGTAATTGGTAATAGAATCCTCAGTGGAAAGAAACCAAAAATGGCCACCTCTATCCCAAGGATATTTAAATTCACCTCTTTAAGCACCACAATAGCAAGAACTCTTACCACCACCAGCTGCTAATACCCAACCTCCAAAACCAACCCAATTGCCTATGCAACCGTAGCCAAACCTGAACAATATGCCTCCTGCACCTAGCAAAATGTGTATAATACTGATCAAATGTAGTATCCCATGCAATATCCTACCTATGCAATCACCCTTGATGATATACACCTTCAGTCTGGGACTACTCTTCCTACTAAATATCTAATCATAACTGAAGTGTTTCAAGAGGAGCCTGTACAAATAGAAAATACTATTCCTCTTCCACTGACACAGCCTATTGTTGAACAAAGCTACCCTACTAGACCACCTTTCCCACAAAGGCCACAACCAACCAATCCTAAGTCTGCTTCAAAAATTGAATTTAATATCCTTTATCAATTGAAGAATGTCAATGTCCAAATACCTTTATTCCAAGCAATTAAGGATGTACCCACCTACAACAAATCCATAAAAGAATCCTTCTTTAAGAAGCCTGGTCGCAAGAAAAAGGATCCTTAGATGGTGCATGTATTAGGAAAGCTCGCTGACATCATGTTAGGCAAGCTTACCATCCCAAAATATTTTGACCCAGGCAATCCTGTTGTCGAAGTCATTATTAATGGGACCACCATTAACAATGTATTGGTAGATCTTGGAGCAGCTATAAATGTAATGATTAGGGATATAATGCAACAACTTGGCATATATAACCTCTGAACCACTCCTACTGTCTTGTAGCTCGCAAATAGTTCAATTGTAAAACTTCATGGAATGATTGAGGATATAGTTGTTGACCTTGCAACCTGGTCATACCCAGCAAATTTCATGATCTTGTCACCAAAGGCTACTTCAGGAGGATATCTGATTATACTAGGCAAGCCTTGGCTAGCAACTGCTAATGCTCACATTGGTTGTTGCTCAGGGGATATGACCATTTATGATGGCCAACATACTCTGACTCTTTTCCTATATCCTCCTACTCAACCCCAAATGGACTTAGCCTCACCAATCTAGCCTGACATAGGAGAAGAATCTGAGTTTATCAATTCAGTGTCAAAATTAATGATGATACAAAGGGACCCCTTCTTGTAGCTTTAGGATGAAGACAAGGTAATCACCCATATCCTGCAAAATTAGTATGGATCAAGCCTAGATTCACTGGGTTGTTCTTCCAAAGACTGCTCTCTGCAAGTTTTAAACCCAGATTGCCAATGGCCTTCTCTTGTAGCCAAAGAGCTCTATCACCAATTACTTCCCCATGAGATACAAGTACCCTCATTTACAGATGCATCCATGATAGAGTTGACTAAGCAAATAAAGGTCTCCCTAACCGTTACCTGAACATCAATGGAAAATTAACTACTCAGCAGCATGCATCTTTGACTAAAACACTGAAGGCCCATACTAGAGCATTTTCTTAGGATTATTCTGATATGAAAGGTCTTGATCCAAAGCTATTCCCTCATCAGATCTATCTAAAAGAAGATAAACCTCCAGTAAGGCAATTCCAGAGGCGAGTGAATCTAGCCTTATGAGAAATTGATAAAATAGAATTGCAAAAACTCCTCAACGCTGGATTCATTTACCCAATATCCAATAGTCAGTGGATTTCTCCATTAGTAATTGTGCAAAAAAAAGGAGGCAAATGGCGTGTGTGTGTAGACTATAGGGAACTCAATAATGCAACCAAAAAGGACCATTTTCCTATTCCATTCATTGACCAAGTATTGGACTCTCTAGCAGGCAAAAATTACTTTTCCTTCCTAGATGGTTATAGTGGGTACAATCAGATCTGAATCTTTCCCGAAGATCAGGAGAAGACAACTTTCACTTGCCCTTGGGGAACTTTTGCCTATTCTATTCTTCCATTTGGTCTTTGTAATGCTCCAGCAACCTTTCAACGAGAAGTTATCAACATCTTTGCTGACATCTCTCATGAATGTATGGAGATCTATATGGATGATTTCACAACCTATGGTGAAACTTATGAGGAAGCTTTAAGTAATCTAGACAAGGTCCTAAAAAGGTGTGAAGAACATAATCTATCCCTTAATAGTGATAAATACTTCATGATGGTGCAAGAAGGAATAGTACTTGGCCACTATATATATGCAGTAGGAATACAAGTGGATCTGGCCAAAATTGAGATCATTCAAAACCTTCCCACACCAACCAAGAAAAGAGATGTCCAAATTTTTCTTGGACATGTAGGCTATTACATAAGGTTTATAAAGGATTTCAGTAAAATGGCTAGTCCCCTTCACACTCTGCTTACTAAAGATTTTGAATTTAACTGGACCCCAACTTGTGAAGCAGCCTTCCTATAGCTTAAGACAGTCCTTACAAAGGCCCCAGTCTTGTGAGGACCAAATTGGGAACTTCCATTCCATGTACACACTGACACCTCAGATCATGCCATAGGAGCTGTGCTAGGCCAAAAGGAGGATACAGTAGAACACGCTATATACTTCATTAGCAAGAATCTCCAAGGAGCTGAATTGAATTATATGGTCACAGAAAAAGAGCTTCTTGCAGTCATCTATGCACTCAATAAATTCCACCACTACATAACAAGGTATCAGATTTTTGTGCACAATGACCATGCAACCATTAAATATCTTGCTAATAAGCCTACCATCACAAGCCGCTTAGCTAGATGGCTTATATTATTGTAGGAGTTTGATATCACTATAGTAGACAAACCAAAAAAATCCAACGTGGTTGCAGACTTCCTCTCATGACTGCAAAACACGGATGATCCACAACTTATTGATGAAAACTTTCCTAATGATCATTTTTTCTCTACTTTAGCTCAAATGCCTTGGTATGCAGATATTGCCAATTACCTGGTCTCTCAAAAGGTACCTCCCTATTTCTCACCAAAAGAAAAGAGGCTCCTCATAGAAAAAACCTTCAATTTTTCATGGATTGCTAATTGTCTATTCTATAATGGGCCTGATCAAATATTAAGATAGTGTGTAAGGGAGGATGAAACTTATGACATCCTTCATGCATGTCATAATGAGCCTTGTGGAGGACATTTTGCAGCCAAGAGAATGGTAACGAAGATACTGAATACAGGATATTATTGGCCAACACTCCATAGAGACACAGTCAACTATACAAGGAAATGCGACCGATGCCAAAGGATGGGTAGACCAACAAAATCTGATGAAATGCCTCTCTTTCCACAAGTGGTAGTAACTCCATTTGATAAATGGAGATTAGATTTTGTAGGACCTATTACTCCATCTTCCAATGATAACTCCTACATCCTTGTATGTACTCACTGTGTAACTAAATGGGTGGAAGTCCATGCTATGAAACATGCTAGAGATAACAAAAATGTTGAGTTTCTATATGAAGAGATCTTCACATGATATGGTGTTCCAAGAGAGCTGGTTACAAATCAAGGTGCTCAATTCACTTCCACACCGATTATTGCACTTATGAATGAATATCAAATTCTCCACAGGACATCAAGTCCATATCATCCACAGGTGAATGGGAAAGTTGAAGTTACAAATAGGGAAATCGAGGCTATTTTGACCAAAACCATGCAGCTACATAAGAAAGATTGGAGCACCAGGTTGCAAGAAGCAGCATGGGCATACAGGTTAACCTGGAAAACCACAACTAGTTTCACACCATTTGAGTTGGTTTATGGAAAACATGTTGTCATGCTGATAGATTTTGAGCATAAAACATTGAGAATAATGTTACAGTTGAACATTGATCTTCCAGTAGCACAACGCAACAGGATCTTGCAGCTCAACCAACTCGATGAAATGAGAAAGGTCACATTACAACACATGGAGATGATCCAGGTCCAACAAAAATGGTGGCATGATTCCCACATCCTAAACAATCAATTCTCTCTTGGTGATTGGGCCCTCCTGTATGATTCTCGCTATCAGGAAAACCAAGGTAAGCTCACTATCTGATGGCTAGGTCCCTATGAAATAGAAAATGTTTATGCTAATGGTGCAATTCAACTATCAACAATCAACCCAGTACATTTCAAATTATTGGTAAATGGGCACAGACTTCGTATGTATCATAAACCACAAACAAAAGCTAAGTTCCTGCAGCAGTTTGCGATTTCTCCTACCGATGATGAACCTCTTGCAGCAAATCACTATCATGTGGCTGTTGAACCCACCACACATTTTGAACCTCCTCTAGCCAAAGACATTCAAAAGGCAGATGAACCTCCTCCTGTAGGCGATTCTCCTACTGCCAAACCAAACATCCAATCATCCCTTTAATTCTGCATGCATGCAATCCTAATAAAGTTTTCATTTTTTGTGAAAATATTATTTTCCATAATAAAAACTCTATCTCATCACTCCACAGTCATCCATCATGTCATGTCTTTTCCGCCCTATACTTCTCATTGTATGATACACGTCATCTGATATTTTTGGATTTCAGCATTTATGACACCTTCACATCAGGTACACGGTCATCTATTCTTTCAAATGCTCTATACTTATTTACACATCATTATCTTTTATGTTTCATTTAATATAATAGTTATATCCAAGCATGGTTGTACTTTTTAAACCACACAAGTGAGGACACCTGCGTCATTTTTGTAGGGGGTAGTACATTGGCATGTGATTAAAAATTTGCCAATGATTTTGAATTAATTTTCATTAATAGAACGCAAGCCGTAAGCCTGATCATTAATCCACCAACCTTGGATTTTGGTCTCTTTTATAAAAACCTAGAAACCAAAGCTAACTTCAATTTTCACATTCTCTACGTCTTTCATTTTCACCCTTACCACACAAATAGAAAAACTCTTTGAATTAGTCTAGAGTAAGGATTTTGGGAGCTGGGAAATTGTGAAAAGATTGAAGTCAAGAATAGGGGGTTGCAGAGATTTTTAGTAAATATGGGTGGACAACCTATTTGGTCGGAGCCAGCAAATCACACATTAGTGTTGTAGGATCAAGCTAGTGTCTATGAGTTTAATCATGTGGGTTGTCTCAGTTACTTCATCAGGTTAAATGGTTATGATGAGAATGTTGTAGTAGAATTCTCGTGGACATTCAGCAATGGTGTAGCATATGTGAAAGGGTTGTGAATTGAAGCTTCAGAAGCAAAAATAGTGGAAGTATCTAGACTTCCTACTACCGGAGAACCTTTTCCGCATGGGCATGATGCACACATGGCCAGAGCTGAATTCTCCCTGCCAGCAGACACTGCACTAGAAAGTAGTAAACAAGGTACCAAAAGGCTCTCTCTTCCAGGAGATTTCCCTCAATTTGTTGTTCATATTATCAAATATATCACTTGCAAGGGAAGGTTTTCTTTTATGCATGCGGTACATTTTAAATTGTTAAGCCATTTGCGGCATGAGTGGTTAATTAATGTTCCCAATGTTCTATATTCCCTATTAAATTTGAGCTCTAAGGAAGTAAGGAGGGGTAGGAAAAATTTTGTTAGCCATCATGGGCTGATTAAATTACTGGTAGAAAAGGCCCTCTATGATAATTCTCCTATGAATTTGGATGAATTTCTCACTGCCCCACATGTTCAACTAAATAGGGAAAGACCAGAACCCATAGGGCCAAATCCTAAGCATCATGAAGCACAAGAAAATCCTATTGTTCAAGTTAGTCTAGAAAGAGCTCAGGAAAACCCTCCTTTACATCAAGAAGATGTAATAGAAGAAGCTCAAAACCCTAATCTGGGGGAAGTAAACATTGGGGGTTCTGAAGAAACTCATAGTCCACAAGGGGCCAAGAAAAATGAAAAAGGGAAATAGAAAATATCTGGTTATGAAACAGGTAGTAGCCCTATTCATCCTGTGGCCACGTCTGCCTCGATAAAATCCACCCCGCAGAAGCATTCAGCAATGTTAGAAGAGCACCCAGTACGGCGCAGTGTCCATTTGAATTCAAAGAAAAAGAAAAAGAACTCACCTAAAATGGCTGGCTCAAGTCCAGAAGTTCTGAATGAGGAACCTATGAATCTAGACCCATAGGAAGAAAATCCAGCCATGGAAGAAGACGTTATGATGAAGGACCCTGTAACTGCGGTACCAAAAGAAATGATGAAAATTACTCATTCTGAAGTTTCCTCTTCTCATTAGGGAAATACACAAACAAATAAAATACCGGCAATGTCCACACCAGTTCACCAAAAGGAACATGAGACAAAATCAAAGCATTCAGTTCCACATAAAAGTCAAAATTAGGTAACCATACATTCCTTGTCCTTGGATTATTTTTAGCAAATTCAGTATGAAAGGGCAATGTGGGCCATAGAGAGGGACAAATTAAAAAAGGAAATAGGTCAACAAAAACAAGAAATTACACTCCTACAAGGAAAGATAGATTTAGTTATTAATTTGGTTCCAAAGGTCATAGAGTGTCGACCTCCACCAAGGGTGTATGCTTTGTGCTTAAGGGAGCAATGTTTCCTGTTTCACTTTATGAGAATTGTCAAAGATTTGAATCTTGACATAGACACCCCTAAGTCCTTTATGGCTTCATATGAAGTGTCACCTGAATTCATCAAAAACCTTCTCTATGAATTGTACTTGTATCACTATGTCATTCCCTTAAACATAGAATGGAATCCCTTGCTGTTTCTAAGCAACATACATTTGTTTGCACTACTCTCCTGGGTCAACAATGAAATTTATTATGGAGAACAATTAACTAGGTATAGGGCATTTGAGTGGAATATTTCACTTCCATTACGCCCTAAAAGTAAAACACCTAGATGCCTTTATTGTGACTGGCTAAACATAGTCTATGGTTTTAATGATTCCACCCACAGAAGAAGAATTCTAGCAAACTGGGAATAGGTACATGCAAAAGTTGAGAGGCTATCTCTAGATGATGGAAACAGGGCCATAGATGGGTTACATCAGAGGTGGGCCAGGCTGCCTATGTCTCTAAAAAAGGTACAGCCCCACAACATCATAAATTTTAGGGCTTCCATGCAAAGAGTTCGCTGGTACATAGAACTAGGTCAGCAACCAAGACCTGAGTGCTAGATGCCTCTCACATTCCAACCTCATGTGCTCTTGTGGCCATTGTATAGCTGTGTAGATAATGAGCTGGATGAGGATGTAGAACTAAGCCGACGTGTGAGGGTGGACAGGATGAATGGATTCTATTGGAAGGTGCGCAACCAAATGACTGGGCAAACACACAAGGGTGACTTTAGAATGCTAGAAATGATTAAAAACTCTTTAGTGCCTGAGGATAGGCACTAGTCTTCGTATGGGGTAGAAATGATGAGGCATATTAATGCCATACTTTAGAGTGCCTTAGGATAATATCTTCTATACCTTTTTGCTACATTTTGATACATTTTCCACAAGACTCTTATGCTTTTCTACTACTTTATGGCATGCTACCAATAGACATTTAATATGGTTCAAACATACTTAATATACTATGCTTGGATAAAATGCTATATTTCTTGGTTCTGAAAGATATTGTTGTGTTTCAAATAAGTAGAGTAGATTTTTTAATGAGATTGATTAGGTGTGTTCTAGTAATTGTTGTCATAAATATCTTATTCTAACCTTTAAAGGCATAGTGCATTGGAATAGCGAATGTTGTTTTGACCAGGTCTGGTGCATTCATCCATGGAGTGTTCCGCCTAATCTCCCTGTAGCTTTTAGTGGAAGAACATTCAATGCAGCGCTAGTTGAAGGAATAAGGTGGCAGTTTTAGCGATGAGTTAGGTGGCATGTTACTTTCTCTGAGAGGATCTAGGCATGAGTGGGAGTTGGATTTTTTGTCACGACAATTCTATCCTCCGCTTCGGGTTTAATTTGTTTAGTCTTTAAAGCTTTTCCCTCTTTCTAGTCATTAATGTTGTAATATAGATCCATCTTTTTCTACGGCGCGGTTAGAAAGTAGTTAGGAGTTTTTCCTTTAAATAAAGCCCTGCTCCTACGTGAGCACAACAGAGAAGGGCATTGTCAAGTTTATAGAAACAATTTTCAGATAGTTTCATTGTGTTATGCGAATTCTTTACTTTGTCATTCAATCAATAAAATGAAGTGTTGATGTTCAGTTGAGTATAATTGTGATTTAGGATACTCATCCAAGGGGGCCCACTTGGTGAGAAATCCACAGTTAGATAGATTCATATTAGCTAGAATCATTTCCTACATTTTCATTGATTAAGTGCCAAGTGTTGAACTGCTCCTGTAGCCAAAGCTACAGATCGACTAACGCCTCCTACAGCCAAAGTCGTAGAATAGCAGAAGTATCATGGAAAAGTTTGTAAGAATATGCATATCTTATTAACAGTTATACTTTTGTAGTTTCTATTCCAGCACTTACTTTTCCGCAAACTTTAGCTTAATCATTACTTTAGCATTCATTTCCTACAATAATAGTATATTTTTCCTTCAGCATTTCCTTCCTACAGCAACGATAATGTGTGGTTGAATGATACTTGGTGCATATACTTTGCTGGCCCATTTCAAGTAATACATCCCTAGTCTGACTTACTAAATGAATTTCCATAAAGAGGATAAGCTACTCGGTTGGATGTCCAATCCTTGAGTTCAGAATTATACCTATCTTATGAGCCTTTATAGGAAGTGATCAATGATCAACATAATCTTTCTCCTTGAAGGTAGTGATGTTGGTAATCATGTGCATCATCATGCATTCCCTTCTATATAATTTATCTGTGATTACTTTCATGTTGTGCAACACATGATCTTCATCATTTATATCTTCCAAGGTCTGAGGTAGATCTTTAGCTAACAAAATCTTCAATTTATCCAAAGGGATTAGATCCATCAACAATGTTCAACATGAGAGAGAGAGATCACATGTATCCTCTTTATCCAAATGATCCATATCCTCTACCAGCTATTCTTAAAACTCTCGGTGGTCTTTAAGAAATTTATTATCTTTTTTAAGGCTACCTAGGGACAAAGAATCTCTTTGTTCCATTTTCTCATTTATTCTATCTCCCAGTTGGGTGTTCTCTCTAAGGAGTTCTTTAGTTTTTCTTCCAGCTCATTGATCATCTTATGTGCATTCTCAAGTTGTGTCTCATACCTGTAATTCTCCATGATTGTGGATCTTTCCCTTAATTTTTTAGGCTTTTCACCAAGAGGACTAGTGATCTAATGCTAATTTCTAGTATTTGATGGTACTAAGAGGGGGGTGAATCAGTAAAAACAAGTAACCTACTAATTCAACCATCGATCTAAACAACTTTAGTAGAAACTTCCAAATAACAAAACATATAGCTGATGCAATGAAATAAAAGTAAATAACATCAAACGTCCACATAAGCATCACACACAACACACTAATTTTTCTCATGGAATCCCTCAGTTAGATGGATAAAACCATAGTGGGAATGAAACTCACAAACTATAATAAAAATGTTTTCCTTGTTAGGAGCTACAAATACCCTTTTTGAGGGTTCACCTTGTTAGGAGTGATTAGTACACTATTAGGAGTACAAAGAAATCTATTAAGATCTACCTCGCTAAAGGATTTAAGACCCTTTTTGTGAGTCCACCTAGTTAAGGGATTTATAATAGAAAACTTGTTAAAATCCACCTAATTAAGGGATTTTTCTTGCTGCAACTATTTTGGAGCAAGTAATGATATGGATGCAACACTACTTGCCTGTCAGATCCAATATTTTCTCTACTCTTTGTAACTACTTTTTGATCTACCTCTTCTCAAAACCTTGATCACAACCATCAGCAACAACTTCATCATCATTTTCAATAAGAGCAGTACCAATTATATACACAACTTACACTAACATCAAAGATGAAATTAAAATACTTTCTTTCATAGGTACCATGTGCCAAAATAAAAATCTTGATGTAAAATATATTTTATCATGACCACTTCGGCCCAAAATAAGATTTGAAAGTTATATCTCCAAGGTAGTCACACACATTTTTACTTCTCCAATGCATCACCCTAAATCCACCTCATTGCATGCCTCGAGCATATAAATGACAACTAATCAAATCATTGTCATCTAAGACACATCACCATAACAACTATATTCACTACAATATCCATACTAGTCACTAATCTAAGATCTAACACCGATAGCTCTAGAACTTAGACTCATAATCATGTAACCTCTTCTAGAACTAAAATGCTTGCACACCGATTGTCCAAATGAGTTACAGTTGAAACCATAAATTTTTATGAGTATATCCATGCTATATCTAAGACTGCTCCACTTAATTCCTTCTCAAACATCACCGCTACCAAAATCTTCGTTTGTAGTTGTGCTTCCCATACACCGCTCATTGAACTTAGTTGATTCCTTCTTACTGATTGAATACTAACCTTACCAATTGTCTTAGTCATATGATATGACTATGTTTGCATCAATGACAACCAAAATCACAATCACTTGTGACCACTGACCAAAATACATCATAATACCAACATCCCCTTGTCTAATTCCCTTCTCAACACTAAAAACATCCTAGGGATAGCATTAATAAAGAAGAAAATTGGATAGTTCCCACACATTCTCTGATCAAGTTGATAAATTTTTTATTGAATCCCAATCTAGATAAGAATTTAAACAAAAAATCTCATTTGACTTTATCGTATGCATTTGAAATATCTAGTTTCAAGAACCATGCCTAGTAATTAACACTTCTTTATAGAGTGAATAATTTCATGTGTCAACACTATTGCATCTAGAATTTGTCTTACAAGGACAAAGCCCTTCTGATAGCCACCCATTGATCCATCCAAAAAAGGCTTAATTATCTTAACCAAGAGTTTTGAGAAGGTTTTATAAAGTGTGTTATAGAAGCTGGTGGATCTAATATCAGTCAACTTATTTGTCTCTTAAACCTTAGGCACAAGTACAATAAAAGTGATGTTAACTTTCTTCGACATTTTAATTATCCTTAAGAAATCATCTATGACTGTTATTATTTCATGACTCACCACATCCCAAAAATCTTGAAAGAAGGAATGAGGGAATTCTTCCAGCCTCAATGCCTTATAGGTACCCATAGAGAAAATAGAAAATATCAAGCCTAACTTCCTCCATAGAAACTAGAGAAAGAATATGTTCATTATCTTCAGAACTTACGATTTTTGGGAGACAATCTAAAAGCTAGTCTTCAATATTGAAAAAACTAGGAAGGCCCAAAAAATTATAATCTTGTCTAAAATAATTAAAATGTCCATTGTCCCCATCTTGGCATCATCATAAATATCTTGATTTTGATCATTCAATAAGAATTTTATTAAATTCCTCTTTTTGTGCCTACAAGAATATTTGTGAAAAAAGAACAGTTCTTGTCACCCTCCTTCAACCATTACACTCTTGACTATAGCTTCCAATAGATCTCCTCCCTTCCCAGATTCTACTTCATTTTCTTCCTCCACTTCTCTTCCCCATAATGAAATGATTGAGATTGGTCCCCCTAGGCCCTTAAATCTTATAAAACTTCTAGCTTAGAATTTTTTTTTTTCTTACAGATATCACCAAAAGTTGATTTTTTCCATCCTTTAACATTTTTTCTGATAATCTCTAATTTTTGTGAGACTCTAAACATAGCCGCACCTTGATTAGGGTAATTCAACTAGTTTTGAATGCAATTTATGAAGTCAAGGTGGGAAGTTCATATAGTTTCATTTCTTAAAGGGACGGGTCCAAAGGAGGTTTTTCAATCTATTGCAAAAAAAGAGGATTGTGATATGAGACAATTCTTGGAAGATCTTTCAAGGTAGCATTACACCCTAAATCCCATTTTTTAGAAAAAATGAACTTATCAAGCTTGAGTTGGATTAGGTTATCGCCCTTCCTATTGTTGGACCTAGAAAAGGATTTACCCTATAGGTCAATGTCATACATCACAACTCTATTGATGAAGTCAAATAAATCTTCTATAGTGTCAGAATAATATAACATGCCCCTAATTTTCTCAGAAGGGAAGATGGGAGAGTTAAAGTCCCCCACCACCATCCATAAGTAATTAAGTCATCGATAATAAAGGTAGAAATCTTATTCTAGATTTCTTTCCTACCAGATCTAGTGTTAGGAGCATACACATTAACCAAATTCCACATCAAACTTCTCATAGAGAAATAAACTTCTATGAAATTAGAAGAAAATGAGTAAAACTCTCCATTGAGCTTACTAGGGTCTCACATAGTTAACACTCATCCACAAGCCCCACTGGCATAACTAATGAGATATGAGGAGTCAAGACAAATTTTCTTAGCAATAGTAGAGAATGTGGGAACAAACATTTTAACATATTGAAGAAGAACAATACCCTTTTTTAGATTCTTCATGAAATCTTTCAACACATTCTTCTTTTGAGGTTTATTGGGACCCTTCATATTCTATAAAAATAAATTTTATTTTTATGTTTTGCATTGGAATCTAGGTTCTTTCTTCTCCCATTAGAAATTTCCCTAGTTATATCCTTATCTCTTAATATTATTTTTGAGGGCCAACCTACTTTAGTCTCTAAACCTATATCAACTTCATGGGATCTATTTTTCTTCTTCTATGTCATCCATTCTTCTTCCATTGTGCACAAAAGAGCGGCACCTAGTGACTTGTAGAGCGGCACCTGGTGACTTGTCGAGATTTTATGACTAATGGGTCCCCTATTTCTTCTAGAGTTTCTCATTGAATTCTAAATCATCTCCAGAATTTGGGATTCTTTCCCTATCATACTCAGACCAACTAATTGATTAATATCTTTGATTGTACCATCTTTCTCTAAAGCAGCCTCTTCATTTCCATGAGGAGGAACATTTTCCTCTCGAGTTTGTAGCAATTCATATGATCTCAATGTTGAGGTGGGAGGAACACCCATCCCCATTTTATTCACCTTTTGAGTAGAGGGAATTTCCCACCCTCCAACACACGTGTCCATAACTTGTTGCACTTTTGTGACCAGTCCTGCATTTTCAGCACAAACCACAACCTTAACTGAAGTGTCAATTGGGGAGCTCATTAAATTCAAAAAAAAATCTATAAAAGGATAAATCCCCACTCCCAACACATTTCCCCTTATGGATTTCAATGCAAGGAGAAGTAGGGCATTTATCCTTCAACTTAGGCTCCTTAACTAGGGGTACCTTAAACAGAATCTAGCAAAAACTAACTTGGAATTGGCTTGATTGACCGCATCAAAAGTAACATACTTTCCAAATGCATTCCCAATCCATTTAAAAAGCTTCTCTTCCCATAATTCTAATGAAAGTCTATGGATTCTAACCCAAACAAGATTCATCCTTTGGAGATCATTCACATGTTCAAATCTTGGCTTCTATTTACATAGAGTTAGACTGTGTTTTCTATAAGCCCAAGAGCATACAAGTATCTTGACCATCTCCTCCTCCCTGATGAACTTAAATAGGAAGAGGCTACCTGGAATTGCATTGGTCACCACATTGACCTTCAAGTTCCATTGAGAAGCCACCCACCTCCTTACCATATAAATGGTTGGCCGAAAAGAGAAGAATCTTCCCAAAAGGCTAAAATTCATAGAGAAAACAATAAAATCCATTACCACATTTGGGAGACTAGTTTTAGTTCCTTCTTTTATCCTTATATACCCGGTGTGGGGTTGTGTACTTCTTGTCCATGGGGCCCAAAAATAAGGGCACCCTTTTAGTTAGTCAAAATGTTCTGCTTCTTAACAATACCACCATTACCTAGAGTAGGCTCAACACTCATAGGGGTCTCCTTGATAATAGTGCCATCATTACCCCGAGTAGGCTCAGCATCCCAACTTGGGGTCCCAATGTCACCAAATATTTTGGAGAAGTGGAGGCATGAGAATCTAAGGTATGGGCTCCCAAAGATGTGAAAACATATTTGCAATGAGGGTTCCCATGAAGAGGGGTAAGTTCCCCTCCATAGACATTGACCATGTAAAGGAATTTAAAATTTGAAACTAGAGAGCGGGAGGTTGTAGAGAGGGATCATAAATTTGTTAACAAGAAATGTTGGTCATTCATTATGTTCATTGGATTTCCATAGTTATTTGTAATCTAAAATAGACTTTTCATGCATGTGTATTGAGAAAAGTAAAAATAACTAAAAGTAAATTAATTGCTAATAATATGAAAATGGAAAAATGTATATCATACTACTTTTTAGTGAATTATACTAGTTTATGCATTGTTTTGTCTATCCTGGCACATAAACCTTATTAGGTATACAAGTGGACTTTATCAGCTATATATGGCTTATGATTTCATTGAATCCTAAGCCACGATCTACTTATTAGATTTGAAATTATTAGCATTTCCCTCTAATTTTCATAGTGATTCATGATCTAAAATAAGACTTTTCATGCATGTATATTGAGAAAAAGTAAAAAAATGACTAAAAGTGAATAATTACAAATAGTATAAAAATTGTATATCAAACTACTTTTTAGTGATTTATACTAGTTTACGCATTGCTTTTTCTAGCCTAGCACATATAAAATTTACTACATATAGAAGTTGACTTGTGCTAGAGTCATTTTATACATATATGTCATATAGTTGTAAAGCATCTTTTCTCTCTTATATGTATTACAATGTTGAGAAACATATCTTTGGCAAGTTGTTTACTTAGCATTATCACTTTGTGACTCACATAGTTGTCATTACTCAAGGCCCTTCTTATTATATCGTATATATGCTCATTTCCATACAAGTTGAGTGGGTCCTTAGAATAGTAGGGGCATTCGATAGGAGAGAAAGTGGGTGTTCATGGGCAAGCTCCCATCCATTGGATTTTCTCTTGTTGGTCCTTTTCTTGGTTTCCTATCCGAAGGGTTAGGGGTAACAGATATGAAGTTGAGGAGAGGAGGAATACGCAAATACAAAGCTAGAAGTAGACCTAGCAGGAGAAAAAAAGGCAGAGGCATTATCTCTTGTGACACAAGATTCCACATCTATCCAGCCAAAAATGAAGCGAAGCTAAAATTAAATAAAATATTTATTCTATTTATTCTCTCATATGTACAATTAAATAATTATTTAATACTAATTATATTTTTCAATTCATCTTTTCAATCAAGCAACCACTTATCTGTCCAATTGCTAATTTAAGCACCCACTACAATATAAATTTCTTGAAGAAAAATAGTTGTGATTCCAATGATAATATATATATATATATATATATATAGTTGAATAACATGACAACAAGATTATACAAATCCCACAGTTCTACATGTCCCGGGCTAGCAAATGTTTCCACTGAGCATAGGCCCGACCAGTGACCAATGTTAGAACTTTGGTTCGACATGGCCAAATATGAAGCAAAGCTTGGAGTCTATATATCTCCACCAAACTAACTATACGTGAGTAGTTGCTATCTTCCTAATAGAATGAAGAAGATTTTTTAATTAAATAAGAAAGTTTATTTAACTAAAGTGCATGGGAGAAGAAATAGGAAATGAGTTAAGTAAGTCAATTAGTTAACTCATGTCCATGAAATTAATAAATAAAATAAAATATTTATTTATTTTAGAAGAAGTTTTTTTGAAAATGTGAATAATTAAGTAAATTAAAGAACTTGTTTAATTATAAAACTTAGTTAACTAATTAAATAATTATTTAATTATAGGAAATATTAGAAGAATTCATTTAATTAAATAATAAAATTATTTAAGTAACATTAAAAGAAAATTAGATAATTAAAAATTATTTAATTATGAGAAGGGATAGAAATGTTGATTTTTTAATGTAATTTATAAGAATGACACTGAATTAATTAAATAATTAAAATTATTCAATTAATTAAGAAGACAACAAAATTGTTTCTTGTAGGCATGGGACAATTTTAAGTGTCTATAGTTGCAATATCCCTTTTGTAGTCATGTTTTCAGAATATTTAGCAAGCAAGAGTTTTTGCTTTGTAATATTCCTTAGTATGAATCAACTAGCATAAAGCACCATAGTAGACCTTTTTTATTCTCTTTGATCTAACATAGATCACACAACATAACACACCTTTCTATCCACTAGAATTTTTTATCCTCTCTCTTTCATGGATCACCTAGCATAATACAACTTGCTAGCCAATATGATTCATGATGCATTCATGAGTCACCAAACATAATGCACAGTTTTGGCCAATGGAATTCATAGCTCAAAACTTCCCATGGACCCATAGCATAACAAACCTTGCTATTTGTTGGATCGTGATTTCTTGTCTCATGAATTGATGTATGTTTTTGTCCATTCTATAAGATTGTTTATGTGCTTGCATTAACATTCTTCAAATGATATAAGTGGTTGAGACATTTTTATTAGTGAGGTCTCTTCAATTGATTGACTTGGAGCATTTATTTTTAGTACTATCATAGGGGAAATTTGCACAAGCTTAGAGAGAAGATTAGCAACACCAGATTATCCAAGAAACTAGAATACTAATCAACATTAATACCCTACAAATGACAAAATATAAGAAAGAGACAAAGAAACTGAAACAAGATAAGAAAATCAAACAGTTCTTATACCTTGCCTATGTACTTCTATCACTTCTCTACACTTTGTTGGAACTCGTATGCATGTCACTTAGAGTTAATTTATGTAGTGTCTTGACTCAGGGATTCAAGAATGTGATTACCGAAAATACTTGATAACACAGATAAACTGCATAAGTTGGATAATCTGGTATAATTTGGGATCCTTCAAATGGGAATCAAGGTGGGTTTATATAGACTTTCAAAATTAGATATATGATTGAGATTGATTCAAGAAAATCAAGATTAGCGGTTGAGAAAATTAGAGACTGGTTGATTTTGGGAAATTTTATGAGATAGCGAGATTTATTTCTATTTTGAATTCAAAAGTGGTGAGTTATTTTAGGAAAAAGATGAGAAGATAAGAATTAGAAGGTTTTCAGATTTTGAGAATCTTAGCTTCCAAAATTGCAAAATTGAGATAAAATTGATTTTTTGAGTTTAAATGCATTTTTGAGATTTCTTCTACATTCGAAGATTGATTTTTTGCATTTTTGATTTTTTTAGAATGAAATTAATTCTCATTATAATCTTGATTTTTAATTTTTTTTAAAGTAAATTCAATTAAAATTTAAATTTTGGAGAGAAATTAAATTAGGATGAAATTAAATTGAAAGTGGAAATGAGATGAAATTAAGATGAGAAATAAAATTAAATAATTTTTAAAAATTAATCTTATTAGAAGAATTAATTAGTCAATTTAAATAATTTGGCATAACTATTTAAATTGTAGGATCATAGAGATTTAATTTAATTTAATTTAATGCTAAAGACCACTTAATTAAATAATATTAATTACTTAATTAATATTAGGGGGAGTAATTAAATGATGTAGCAATTAGATTAACAAGGAAATAAGGTGAAAAATGTTAGTTAGAAGAAATAAAGTCAATTAACTAAATAATTAAAAAATTATTCAATTAATAGAGAAAATATTAGTATTTAATGAACACTCGCAAACATGAGACAATTTTAGGTGTCTACATTTGCCTCTCTTTGATGCAATATGATTTTGAGTGTTGTGTCAAAGAATGTTTGATTTAGATCCTGCCCCATCTTGCCCCAACAACAACAAGTGGAATTGTTGCCCCCTTTAGAATTTGAGCAAAATTGCACAAAATGAACATCAATTTGTCAACAGTGTTCTATTTTTATATGATGATGATGTATGCAATGATGATATGATTTCTATATGCATAATGATGATGTATGACATTTAATTATGCTTTTGTGTTATGCAATATTAAATATTTATGCAAACCTAGATGAAAAATGCATGACTTGTCTAAGAATGTGACCTTAGGAAGAAGGTTTATGCGAATAATGAATTAGTAAGAAGTGAAGACTTGGTCAGGTGCAAACCAAGATTTGATTATCAAAAGATGGTGAATCTGAGTCTCTACAGAATATTACAAGAATCTCATCATTGTGTCTTATTTAAAAAAGAGATATCGAAGCATCCAGAGATTGATCATATGAACATTGTTACAATCTATGTTTGAACAAGAAGATAGTAATCTATGTTTGAACAAGAAGATAGTAGACAAGGAATTTTTCACTCCATCCTAGGGTTTGTATGTTTGGATTCGAGGTATGTGTGACTGCCACATAAATGGAAGTACCTACCACATACACCCCAAACATTATTGCCTCATAACTTCATCAAGACAATCCACAAACAACAAAGAAAGAAAATAAGATTATGATCCATCCTGGACACTCTCACCACTCAGTGGTATCCTTGAGCATAGGAACACAATTGTGAAAGATAAATCACTAACAAACTAACATGAATGACTTTATCAACAGCCTTATTGATCAATATAGTTTGGATTGATAGATGTTCATGAGGATATGTAACATATAAGACTAATTATTTTGGTTTTGAGTGTATCTCTCACTATATAAGACATTTGTTTTGATCGATTGATTTGGTTTATGATAGGTTTGATTGTTGAAAAATACAAGTCTTATGAGTCCATTGTCTATTTAAGAAACTTGTTTTTTTGTTATGAGTTTTGATGCTTGATGTCACTTTCTACTTGTCGTGACAAAGATGATTTTATTGGAAGGATTTTTTATATGTTTTGATATTTTTTATTTTCTTCAAGACGTTTTACAATTTTTAAGATTATTTTTAGGACTTTTTTTTTATTTTAAGATTTTTTAGGATTTTATCTAAATTTTTTAGATTTTTTCAAGACTTTTTTACTTTTCAAGACTTTACCTGAATTTTTATGGGATTTTTTAGGAATGTACTAATTTTTTATGGATTTTTTCAAGACGTTATTCAATTCTTCTTGGAATTTTTAGCATGTTATTCAATTTTTTTTATATTTTTTGAGGACATTATCTTCCCCCAATTCGGTGAACTAGTATAGGTCAATTATAAGTGTGTATGCACACAAGGACAATGATTCTTGGGTTTTCTTGGCATGTCCAACAATTCTCATAGTGAGTGCCTATTGATCTTTTGATTTCATAGATGGTGAAGCATGACCTTTACACTTGGTGCCTATTTTCTAGATATTCACCAAGGTACCAACACTATAGTGTATGTTTGTCAGGTTTTCACCAAAGGGAGATTTTATTTATCTTTACTTTTTTCTCTTTTTTTATTGTTTCCAAGGTGCCTATTTGTCAGGTTTTCATCAAGGTAACCATTTTATATTTTTCTGCTTTTTTTGTATTTTTATATTTTTTTAATTTTTTGTATTTTTGACTTTTGACTATGTACAACTTGACCTTGGGGTGTCAGATATAGAACTTATTTAAGTGCATGTTGTTGATGTGGTTCAAGAGCTAATCTCCTTATGTTTCCAATTGATATGCCTCATTTCCAAAAGATTTTATAATTACAAAAGGCCCTAACCAATTTGGCTCAAATTTTCTTGGCCTTTCTCTTTTTGCTAGATTCCTTTGATTTTCTTAAACCAAGTCTCCTAAGTTGATTTATCTTGGTATGGCCCTTTTTTTATAGTTCCTTCTAAGATGATTCTAATATCCTTGTAGATGATTGAGTTTCTCTTGATGCTTTTCATCCAAAAGTTCTAGCTCACTTTGTCTAGCCATCCTATATTCTTCATCAGTGATGAGTTTTTGCAAAGACACCCTTAGAGACGGTAATTCAACCTCAATGGGTGAAATCTCCTCTAATATATATGAGGGCATAGGGAGTTGCCTCCATTGGATTGTGTACACATGTTCTATATGCCCATAAGGTAGGACTGAGTTATAGACATCAGTCTTGACCAGTATCATTCACAACCTTTTTTAGTATCTTGAGAATGGTTTTCTATGTTGCCTTAGCTTGATCATTTCCTTGGGGGTAGTAAATGGATGAGAATTTTTTCTTAATGTTGAACTTTTGACATAGGCCTTTGACAACCCTATTCTTAAAATATGTACCATTATCCATGAGTACACTTTCTAGGATTCCATATCAACAAATAAGGTATTTTAGGATAAACATGGATATCTATTTATTGATAGTGTATGTCAAAGGAATGACCTCCACTTATTTAGCAAAATATTTCATGGAAGTAATGATATACTTATGACCATTGGAAGAGGTGGGATGAATTTAACCCACTAGGTCAAGTCCCCATTGTATGAATGGTCATGGTGAAGTGAGCGGCTATAGCTCTTGAGCTAGTGCATGTATGAGGTCTTTGTGCACCTAACATTGTCTGCATAGTTGCACATACTTGTAAGCGTCTATTTCCATTTTCAGCCAGTAGTACCCTATTATTAGGAGCTTCTTTTCTATAGCATTACCATAAGAATGGTGGCACACAGGCTAGAGGAGATGGTTATGCAAAAGTCAACAAAGGGCTTTTAAGTCTTTGTGAGCCTCAAGGTTGCTCACACGTGTGTGAGAAAATTTGGGGAAATGTGTGGGGGGAAAGAAGGTGGTTGCATTTAAGGAAGTTGGGTGGCTTTCTTTGGATGGGTTTCTCACACATGTGTGAGCAACTCATTAGCACTAATAGGTTACGAATCCCTTTTTTAAGTGGGATTAGTGTATAATTAGGTGGAAGGGTAGGTTTAGAAAGTGCGATGGTAGGGGTAGGGTAGGTTTCTAGGTTGGGTTTACATTAAATTTAAATTAATCATAGTTAAGAATAATTAGGAATGTGAGGGGATGTAATAAATATAAATTTGTTAAAGGGGGATTTTGTGAGGCAAGTGTATTAAATTGATTTAACAGATTGGGATAGTACTTAAATTATATTTAAATAGAAAAAGGGAAATGAAATTATTTAATTGATTAAATTAAATAATTAGATGAATATAATTAATTTATTAATTAATTATAGGAATTATTAATTTAATTAATAAAGTTAATTTTTAGATGTCTACATTGTGCCCCTGTTTGATGTGGCGTCACAAGTGGCATTTCATCAAAGATAAGAAAATAAGTTGTCCCAGATAAAATTAGGTGCCTAAGAGTCGTGCTAAAGCAACGATAGTAAGAGGTTGTGCTCCCTCAAGAAAATAATGCAAAAGGAAAAGCTTTGTGAAATTTTCTTGAAAAAGATGCAAACAAGAGAGGAATGAGGACAAAAGAGAGGGGAAAGGGGGGAGTACGAAAGAGAGGGTGGGGGATAGTGAGTAAATAGAAGCCTTTCCCAAAAGCAAAATGCAATCATGAATGTAATGCAGCTAACGAAACAAGACTCGGGGATTAAATTATGTTAATATCGAAGAGCACACCCTAGTTTGATATAGAAACATTAGAGACCTGCCAAGGTTACAAGGAACTCAAGGATTTGTCACTAGTGTTGAATGGGACTGACACAAAAAACATGCAAATATTGCTCCAACATCACACATGAGTCCTGAAAGATTCAAGGTGGAAATGATGTTGGGTAACCGACAAACAAATGATATTTCCCAAGTGCATTACGCAACCATAAAAGGATAACATTATGCAAGGGTCACATCAGACTCACTTACTAGCAAAAAAAGAGATCCAAACCTTGTCCCTGGTGCATCCATTTGCATCTTTCCATGATATAGAGGATCGTGGCAACTTTGAGGAGGAGAACAACCAAGAATTCTAGGAATGATAATCAAGAACAAAAAAAGTAAGTCAAAAATAAAGATGAAAATCTAAAAGACGTCATTTTCCAAAAGAGATCGACTAACTGAGAGATGTTTTGATTTAGGTTGCACATGAGGAAGGATGCATCTGTTGGATAACTAAGAGGGGGGTGAATCATTTATAGAATCAGTTATCTTAGAAGTCCCTTAACAATTTTCAACCTTAAAACCTTCTCGGTAACTAATCTTAATGATCAGATTTAAACATTCAACCGACCATACACTACTACATTTGGAGCCAAATTTCAACAGACACTTCCGACACGTAATTTTTTATTATGAATTTTGTGTTTTTTTTTATAATAGGCCCTGATGGTTTTGGTATTCTGATGGGTTTTAAATTGACCATCAAAATTCTGACAGGTTCGGGGTATAGTTGAAAAAAAAGTGAAATGCCCAAATCATTTTTATTTTGATTGGAGAGAAAAGGAGCAGGTGAAAGTTGAACAAGCGGGTGAAAGTTGAGCACGAGAGAAGGTATGTGATTTCTTCATCTTTGATTGGTATCTCTAACAGGCAACGTATTTCAAGCCTCTGGCATCATATTCGACTACAAATTTCAAATGCATTGCATTTTATTTGATCATGAATGCTCTCTGAAATGACCGCATTCTACTAGTGTCGTGCCTTAGCCCGTGCTTTATCTCTATTATTTGATGTTCTTGGTGCTTGTGCTCAAGGATATCGATTCACTATTTTGAAATGTTTGGATTCACATTTGTTGATATTACTGGCATGTTTAATGATGCCATTGTATATTGCTGAGATGCTCACTGAAATGACCGCATTCTACTAGTGTCATGCCCTAGCCCATGCTTTAACTCCATTATTTGATTTTATTGGTTCTTGTGCTGAAGGATATTGATTTTTTTGAAATTTTCACTGTGGTTATCAAATGGACAACCCGTGAGCTTCTAGCTAGGTGCCATTTCTATTAATAGCTTAGGGAATCAAATGTATTGTATCATTGATAGTTGAGACTTTATTAAAAGGAAATAGGACAAAGAATGATTTTGATTTATTTTCTCTATTTTGATCCCTAAGTGGCTTACAACCCTAGAGAAGTACATGCAAATTTATGGATGCAGTTGCAGGATACATAGCAGCTGATAATTCACAAGAAATCCATGCATCCAATTTGAATAGAAATTAATACAAAGAAATAGGGTCCTCCAATGGACCAATCATCCGGACCTTGACTGTCCCCTCAACCAGTAACCCTTCAAGATCAAGTTATCATGCAATCAGTGAGTGATCCTTCATTCTCTTGGTCTACCCTGCATCCAAACATATTGGAAATACATAATACAATGATAAAAAGTCTTTCACAATCCCCCTTCCCTCAAGGAACACTATCAACCATCCCTATATAGCTCTCTACTACCACTCCATCCTGTGATGACCATAGTGATGAGTAAAAGTCTACCATTGATTGCATCTGATTCCACAACTTGTTGACCAACTTCATTCTTTATTGAATCTATTCTATTAATTAATGGTCTTTCCTTGACCAAACTATGGAAAAACATTGTATTACAGTCCTCATATTTCAACCAATTCTCTCTAGATTTGTGGCGTCAATATATTTCTTCTCTGGCTAGAAAATCCTCATATTGTTGTTACAAGTCCTTTTCAGTTAAGAAATCAATTTTATCCATACCTTCCTGAATCACCTTATTTTTTAAAACCTCTAGTTGCTCATCCAATGTTTTTTTCCACAAATATATCCTTGAAATGAATTTGGTTCCAACACTTTCGCTTATTCTTGATATACTATAATTTTTTGAACAATTGCAACCCCATATTTCCTTAAATAACAAGTACAATCTTCCAATAGTTTTCCACCATTTTCCAGAATCATTCTTCTCTTAGCCACATTTTCTCCATCTTCAAAGAGCATCAAATCAGTACCAAATCCTTCTACAAAACTAAAGCATTTGGAAAGTGATTCGACCCAGTCATGGAAAGTATTTTTACCTCAAAGATCAAGGGGAGGGATCCCTATTCTCTTTCTAGAAAAAATGGTACAATCTCTCTGTGATGTGTGAGAATCCATGTCTCCTATTCATCCATGTAAACACCCCATTCTTGGTTTTAACTTCCCACAATCCATTTTTGGTGACAGATCTGAAAATCAAATTGGATCCTTCTCATAGTCCCCTTGCTCCCTTTCTTATCAGCCATATCCAATGTTTCATTGAAGTCACGGCCAAGAATGAAGGTCACCTTACCCATACCATTCATGGATTCTAAAATGTTGTTCCAAACTTCCTTCTTCTCTTCTGTTTTAATAAAACCATAAACATTAAACATTAATGAAAAACATGATACCCCCCATCATGAAAGGGCCATTATTAATTTATCATTTCTTTTATATGAGGTATAGGCATACATAGTAAACACTTAATGTTCAAAGACAAATTTCAAGTTAGCAACATTCATCTAAGTTTCATGCAAGGAAAATGAAGAACCATTATCTTCAAAGATTAAAGCATTTTTTCTCACAAACATAGGTGCCATTGAATGGGAATCAAAAAGGAACACTCTCACACAAAAGAGACATAAAATGAAACTATAAGAATGACCCTAATGCCTGCATTTTTTTTCATAAATATTGAGATTTTTTAACATTGGAAAACTCTTTAGGAAGATTCAAAGTTCATTATTTACATAATAGAGGTTTACAACCCTTAATCTTCTTTATATACTAGCATGTATTAATTGGTTGACAAATAAAGAAGCATTTAGACAATCAGAAGACAATGAAGATAATTTCCAATAAATTTAACACAAAAAAAATTTACAAAATTGAACCAATGGCATGTTTACTTGACAAAGAAATAGAGTGATAATAATATGCTAAAAATTGTATTCTATTTAATACACGCCAAAGGACCAGTTCCAGCAATTCTTAAACATACTTTATCTAATATGATGAATTGTTAATAAAGGTCTAATTCTGAGAAGAAAAACACAATTCAGTTTGGTGTTTTCGGTTTATGTTAAAAGTTGATTTGGTAAAATCCTCAAAAAACACACTACATGTTCTAAAATGTAAAGAAGTTGAATGTTAAATGTAAGATATATATATCATCCATAGTAATCAAAAGAAAGGACATGAAACTAAGGAGATTTACCAATCCAAAAATATAAGCGAATAGAAAACATGATTGGTACCTTATGAATTGGTTTTTGAGGTGCACGATCTTCATCAATCTCCTCAGAAGAAGACCCCTCCTCACTGCTACTTCTTTCTTGTTTAACAATTGGTTTGGAAAAATGCATTTAACACAAAAAAAAAATTACAAAATTGAACCAATGGCATGTTTACAACAAAGAAATAGAATGATAATAATATGCTGAAAATTCTATTATGTTTAATACACACCAAAGGACCAGTCCCAACAATTCTTAAACATACTTTATCTGATATGATGAATTGTAGGTTGACTTTGTACAAAGTAGATTGTAATTGAAAATTTAAAAACTATTTGCATCTAGTCATTATTCATGCACTATGCAATATGCATTGTGCAACGCAATGAAATCCGCAATGTTTATAGAAATGACAAAAACTATATTCCACAATTCTTGGGCTAAACTCTAAATTTATTTTCTTTTTATATCTCTATGCTATTGAGACCACTTCCATTTTATTAAGCACAATTTTTTCCAATTAAAAATCTCAATTAGAATAAGATATAATATAGTGTTAGAATAAACTTTGTACAAAGACATGTAATGCTTATGTTAATGATCAAACACACATATGGATTCACTGTTCTATTCACTATTCCACGGGACAATGGATTACCAGAGTTGTAGAGAATTTAATCTTTTATTGATATTCCTCTTCTTTGTTTCATACATCTTGATGCAAAGCCCTCTACTATCACCTTAAGGAGACCAACTCAACTCGAGGATTCAACAAGTAACTTGGAATCCACTCAAGGAATGAGCCTCAACTCAATGATTAAGTAGAGTTCCCTGACTTTGTTAATCACTTCCACAACCCTGCTACACAAGTTCACTTCCTCATTTCTTGGCAATTCCTCCTAGCACCATCTCCATCCTAGGCCACCTAGTGTAGCTAATGCCTCCACCATGTCAAAACCTCAACTAGGCTTTTCACCTTGATCCTAACATCAAGTATCATCTCATCATGGTCTATTCACCATGTTTCAACACCCATGTGTGTGTATGCCATTCACCTTCATGAGATTAGGACTATTAATTAACAAATCAAAGCAAATGCAATACAAATTTAAGCTAAGAAATGCATTTAATATCCATAACATCTCATGGTTCTCTAATTAGATGTGATAAGTAGAGCTCTCAACTTTGTATTCCCTACTAGTGACACTTCTAAAATGAGAAATTATGATGTTACAATGCTTAATCTAGCTCACAATGATCCATTATGAAAATGATAAATTGAAATGTTAATGCTAAATGCTCTCAATTGCTCAAAAAATTGACTATAGTAATGATGCTTTGCAAATGAATTCTATGATGATTATTGCTCTCAAAATGCCTCTCATTTATAGTAAATTCTCAAGGGTAGGGGGTAGAGTGAAGTAATCATGATTTAGCCTTGGTTGAGTCAAAAACTTTACAATGTTTTTAAATGGGGGGACAATTTAAATGTTTGTCTCAAAGCTTTGGACAAAAGGACAAAATTGAGTGGATGAGATTCAAAGTTTGAAATGTGTGATTGAGATTCAATTCTTTTGAGTGATCAATGTACTTTGTGTTCTCAATTCTCATTGGTTGCTCAATTTGTTGTTGAAAGATATTAGGATTTATTAAATTTCATCAATTAATTAAATTAGCCATGTAGGGAATAGGTTCATTTTGATTTTTGATTTAAAATATACAATTAATTGATTAAAATCAATTATATAGTGTTTTTGACCCTTTTAAGCTTTTATTTAATTATTTAATGTCATTATTTAATTTTTCCTTTGATTTTATTGATTTTGTCCGACTTTGATTTAATAATGTCCATTTTGATGAGAATTAGTGCATTTTGATTAAGAATTTGCAATTTTAATGATTTAAAAGCACTTGCCTATTTTTTAGTGTCTACAAATGCCCCTCTTTGAATTGATGTACGAAGAACATTGATTCAAAGAAACTTTAAGTCCTGATCACTTTTTAGGTCCTGGTTTACTGATTCTGATATGTTACTGATATGATTGTTGTTTGATATGATATGCCTCTGATCTACTAATAGTTCAAAAATTTCGATGCCCCAGATTCACTAATGTTTGATGTCAATTTGATACTCTGATGCCCCCTTAGAAATGAAACATATTAATAGCTTGATTGAAAAAATTTGATGTTGTTTGATTAACTGATTGATTCAATGAGTCAATATGTTTTCATTTCTGAAAAACATTGATGATATGCTGATTTCAAATAATGCCCCGGTTTGATTGATGAGTTGATATTAGGTCAATAGGTCAAAATTTACCTCTAAATTAGGTTAGAATTAGCTTAAATAGGTTGAAAAACCTAGATTTACTATTCATTGTCACTTTTGACTATTGAGATTTTGTTGTGATCCTTCATTGATTTTTATGATGGTTGTCCCGATTCGCAAGCACCGATTCGAGAGAGGTCATCGCTATCAGAGGTCGTTGGACTATGGACCTCCAATGAGTCATTTTTAACCTTGTGCATTTATTGCTCTTTTTCTGCATTTATTACATGTTTTTCTTGCTTTCATAGTTTTAATTTTGTAAAATGTCACGTAGGAAAAGTTAAATGTTGCGTAAGCTTTTTAAATGTCGCATCCACGCTTTTTACTCATGCCTCCATGTAGTAAAGTGTCACTTAGGAATCTTTAAATGTCACTTGTTACTGATATGTTTTCGCGTAGCAATAGGATTTTCAGGCCAATTTAGATATGTTTTCACGCCTATAAAACCCTAGGTCTAAAATGTTGCCTAGGCTCCTTAAAATACTGTCGAATGCTATGAAATGTTGCGTAAAATGTTAAGTTATGCATCCTAATAATAAAGCACCACCTAATACCTTTTCTGCACTACATAAGGTAAAATGCCACGTGGTAATAGGAAAATGACGCTTGCAGGATTTTGAAAATTTTTGAAATTTCCAACTTGATTTTGATTTTCTGATAAAAATTTGATAAGTCTGACTGATTGATTGATTTCCCATATGGCTAGGTCTATTTTAGTTTAAAAAAACAATTGATTAGGATATCAGGATAATGGTACCAATGAATTTGATTTTTCAATCTGATAGGATAGAAAAATTGATAGGTAGGATACTGATAGGTAGGATTGATAATTCGTTCTCAAGACATAGAGACATGAAAAATGGTACTGGGTTTTTTTGCTTGATACTTTGATTCTGATAGAACTGATTGCCTTAAAAATGGTTCACTGATATAGGAAACTAATATGATTCTCTTGATTTTGCCAAATAGGCACATTTTTGTAAGTTGTATATACGGACCGTCACTTCATGGGTCATTGAGTTAGGTCAAACTTTGACTCTTGTGGAGTTTCGAGTGATTGAGTTGTATGGTCTTAGCTTCCTACTTGACATCCTGTGGTTCCAGCTGAACCGTGGTCTACTTATCATTGTGGCAGAGCAATCCTTGTGGGGTGCTTAGATAGATTATCAGTTTGCATGTGATTAGATTGCTCATTTGGTGTACAGCAGATGGGATTTTCTTGGAGGTGTTACTGATGCTAGTATGTCACATGAGTATCAAGACTGGTGGGCTCAGAATAGATTTCTTTATTTTATAGATTTAGCAGAGCCTATCCCTGGACGTGATGAGAGATCAGAGGATGATGGAGGTGATGATGGGGATGGCGATGGTGGCAGGAGGAGACATCAGAGACGGCGGGGTTAGCGAGGACATAGAGCTCCTCAGGTCATGGATCGAGGGCAAGATGGACCATGGGTGAGAGGTGGACATGCTAGGGATAGAGCTAGAGATGATCATGGAGCTGAGATTGTACGTCCTAGAGCAGCAGTAGGTGATAGACATCAGAGATGGTAGAGACAGCAGAGGGCTCAGAGACAGGCTCATGTTGAGGCTGCAAGACAGATTCTTGGTGGTTTGGATCCTTTGGTTCAGTTATAGCGAGTTGCCTTAGCATAACAGGATCAGGATTAGGTACAACAAGATCAGATTTTGGCACACCAGGTGCCTCCTCAGGTTCCTAGATCACAGGATATGGGTTAGTTATCTCAGGTAGCTCCTAGTATTGATAGTCTATCACGGGATGTTTAGTCATTGAGGACAAATGTATCTATTATTGTGGATAGATTAGACCAACTGGCTACGTTGATGTAGCAGTTTATGACTTATGTGACTCAGAGACCTAGTATGGCTAGCACTTCTTAGGCTCCTCCTTCATAGGATAGACCAGATAACAGGGGTCCAGATGGATCAGGTGTTGGGGATGGATTGGGTGCTGCTATGGGATCATGATTGTTGATTACGGAGTTGTTCCTTATGTTGATGTCTATTGTATCATGTTTCATGTTTATTGATCAAAACATTTGATGTATCACTTTGTTGATGATATTGTATCTTGATGTACTGATTTGATGGCTCATTTGATATTATGAACATTCATATGATGATGATATACTTTCCTTTATTCTTGTGATGTGTATCATGTGAGATCATATTTATATGCAACTATATGATGTTTTATGATGTATTTACTTTGATTATGCTATGGATGCAGTGTATCTCATTTATGATATAGATAGAAGAATGCAATGAATTATGCTATTTTGATATGTTTTTCTATTTTTCAATGTATGAATGCAAAGCTTTAATGGAAATATGGATGTGGATGCCCCTATGTTTTAGATTTTTTCGAATGCATGCAATTCTATTCTTAACTAGATGTATGCAAATGATGTATGATGAATGAATTTGTTTCTTTTCTTTTCTCTGATATATGGATAATGAATAATGATTAATGCTATGGATGAATGCAAAAGATAATTTCACATGATTGATTTGAATCAAGGATGAAAACATTTAATTGAACCCCTTTTAATGTTTTACTCAAGCTGATTAACTAAAACCCTTTTCCCTTGGAAAAATAACTACAAACATGCACTTAATCTAACATGAAAAAGCAATGCAACTAAGTGTCACTAGCTTTTTTAGCAAATAAATGCCATAGGAAAATATTTTCATCATTGAGCATTATAGGACCATTAAATCAAGTACAACCATCACTGACCACATCATGATGATATGAATACCACTTTTTATCACTTTTGGTAACACCTCTTTTGGAATCTAGTACAACCCTCACTAGTTGGATGACCAACTATGAGAGTATGAATACCAGTTTCAACGGATTCAATGTTGCAAGTGGATTTTTGTATTAAGATATGGAAGATCTAAATAGCCAAGGTATCCATTTGCGTAAACAAGAAAAGTTCAATTCTTCCTCTTATGTGATAGTCCTCGATGGTTCTTTAATGACCATGTCTTTAGATGAATTCATATAAGTTGATGGATCTTCCTCAAAAAAGTCACTCAAAGGCAAGAAAATATCATGTCTCTATCATTGCTAATCTAATCAAAACATCATTGATTAGCTAAAGAGATGTGATAAAAGTCATTTCAATAAAGATCATCAAAAGAAATCTTCAAAGTGTTTTGCAATGTATCAAGATTTTCAAGTAGAATTTCCAAACATTCTAATCTTTAAAGTGTTGTCAATTTTTAATCCCGAATAATAAAGTCAATGAAGGCTCAAGGATCAAGTTGTGGGATTGGAATACTTAGTTGTGAACAATGATATCCATCAAAGGTTCAACAAAAATCTCTCTCTTTTGAAGCTTTGATAATTCTCTCTCTGATATTGTGACCAAATGTAGCACTAATTGAATTTGTTTGTACCAAAAATTGAAATCCTTTCCTGCCCCCAAGTGATAAATGTGATCGTGCGACAAACTTAGGGCAAAATAGGCAATGCAACAATGCAGCTGACGGGTTTTATTACGACTATGTACAAATGACGAATGCAATGAAGATTGATAAGTGAGATGTTGGGAATGCAATATGTACACATGCAACTAAGAAATGACTTAAGGGAACAAAAGGCGCTTCATTGCCAATTTTTCACCTTTTGGGTCTCTTTCTCTTTTTTTGCTACCAAGGCGCCTATTGCTAGGTTTTCACCAAGGCACTTTTTTCTTTTTCAATTTTTTTCTTTTTTTCTCTTTTTTAATTTTTTCTTTTCTTTTTTTTTTTTGTTATTTTCAAGATCTCTTTTGACTATGTATAATAAATATGATGCTCCTCATATGATATTCTTTATACTCTTTCATCTACTTCATGTATAGAACCTCTTTAGATGGATGCTATTGATAGGTTCTTGTAGCTCTTCTCCATCACAATCTGCTAATTTATAGGTTCTCGTTCCAAATGAAGAAACAATGATGAATGGACCAAGCCAATTCACCTCCCATTTACCCTTATTTTCTCTTTCGGCTTGATTTTTGGGATTTTCTCTTAGTACTAAGTCACCTAATTGAAAGACTCTCGGTTTGATATGCTTGTTGTAGTTTCTTGAGATCCTATTTTGATAGACTTTCAAGTGTTCGTAGGCTTGCATTTGGTGTTCTTCTAATAACTCTAATTGTTGAAGTCGGGAAACTCTATAGTCTTCATCTATTATCAACCCTTGCAATGATACTCGTAAAGATGGGATTTCAACCTCCAATGGTAGAATAGCTTCGGCCCCATAAACTAGTGAAAATGGTGTAGCTCCCGTAGGTGTTCGAATGCTAGTTCTATAGGCCCATAATGCTAGGTTGATTCGCACATGCCAATCTCTTCTTGACTTATTTACCAATCTCTTCAAGATTTTCAAAATGCTCTTATTTGTAGCTTCAGCTTGTCCATTTCCTTGAGGATAATAAATGGATAAAGAGTGATGAGTAATATGGAATGTGCCACAAAGTTCATCCACATCTTTGTTTTTGAATTTTTTTCCATTGTCTATGATTATGGCATGAGGGATACCATATCTGCAAATGATGTGATTGAGTATGAACATGGAAATTTGTTTTCCCATAGCCATGATCAAAGGAATGGCTTCTACCCATTTTGTGAAATACTTCATAGCGGTGATGATGTACTTATGCCCATTGGAAGATGGTGGATATATTACGCCAATCAAGTCAAATCCCCATTGATAGAATGGCCATGGTGTAACAAACGGGTGAAATTCTTGTGCCAGCACATGTATCATGTCACCATGGTATTGATATTTGCTGCATATTTTGACAAAGTGACAAGCATCTTTCTCTAAGGTTTTCCAAAAGTACCCCATACGAAGGATCTTCTTGGCTAGGTTTAATTCACTTGAGTGCGACCCGCAAATGCCCTCATGAACCTCACTTAAAGCTAACTTAGACTCTTCTTCCTCTAGACATCTAAGTAATGTCCCGTCAAGACCCTTACGATATAACGTTTTGAAAAGGATTATGTAACGGGCTGATGGTCGGATGAAATTTCATTTTTGGGCTCATGATTGGTCTATAGGTAGCACTTGGTCTTTGCGATAGGTATAGATAGGGTCGTACTAGGGTGAGTCATGTCCATTGAGTAGGGAAACAATTTAGATGTCAGGAAGGTCAAATGCTAGTTTTGCCAACTCTTCCACCAAGAATTCATACTTCTCATTCTGATCTAGTTTTTGAAGTAAGGAAGCCAAGGTTGCCATTGCATCAACTCCTCTATTTTTCTCTCTTGGAATTTGTTCAAAGGTTATCAAAGCAAAGTAATTTTTCCAAGCATCTATCGTAGTCTTGTATGGCATGAGTTTTTCATCTTTGGTATTGTATTCATCATTGATCTGATTGATTATCAATTGGGAGTCTCCATACACTTGTAGTTCGGTGATGTTCCATTCTAGAGCCATCTTAATGCCATGACTAAAGCCTCATATCCTGCTATGTTGTTTGTGCATGGGGACAAAAGCTTATAGGACTTGGGAATGGTATACCCTTGAGGGGTAATCAATAGTATGCTAGCCTTAGAACCTCCTTGGGTATATGATTCGTCGAAGTACAACTTCCATGTCTTGGCCTCTATGTTGACAATTGTTGAATCCAAAAACTCCACTTGAATGGTTTGTGTAGAAATCAATGGGTTTTCTGCTAAGTGATCTGCTATCACTTGTCCTTTTATGGCTTTCCTATCCACATACTCAATGTCAAACTCACTTAATATCATGACCCATTTTTCTATCCTACCCGTTAAGGTAGTTTTTCTTAGCAAATATTTTAAAGGATCAATTTTTGCAATAAGTTTCACCTTGTGCATCAACATATAATGCCTCAATTTTTGTGATGAAAAGACAACCGCTAGACAAGCTCTTTCCATGAATGTGTAATTTAGTTCATACTTGATCAAATTTCTAATCAAATAGTAGATTTCTCTTTCTTTCCCTTGGTCATCTTCTTGCACCAAAAGAACTCCTAGAGATCTCTCGGTAGTGGATATGTACAGCAGCAACGGTTTTCCCTTGATTGGTGGCATGAGGATTGGTGTATTTATTAAATACAACTTTAACAAGGTGAAGGCTTTGTCACATTCTTTATCCCACATGAAAATAGTGTCTTTGCGTAGTAACCTTGTGAATGAATGACATTTTTCTGCCAGTTGAGAGATAAATCTCCTTATCGATTGAAAATTGCCTTGGAGGGACCTCATTTGACTTATGTTCTTTAGAATCTCCATATCCATTATAGCTTGGACCTTTTTCAGATCTACTTCAATCCCTTTTGCTGAAACTATATAGCCTAGTAATTTGTAGGATTGAACTCCAAAAGTACATTTTTTTGGATTAAGTCTCACTTTGAATTGTTCTAATCTTGTGAATATCTTTTCCAAAATTTGTAGGTGATCTTCTCTTTTGTGTCACTTTTCCAATATGTCATCCACGTAATCCTCTAGAAAAGTGTGCATCATATCATGGAAGATAGTTGTCATTACCCTTTGGTATGTGGCTTCGGCATTTTTAAGGTTGAAGGGCATTACGTTCCAACAAAAGGTACCCCAAGGGCATGTAAAGGCTATCTTCTCTTGGTCTTCGGGTGCAATTTTTATCTGATTGTAGTTGCTAAAACCATCCATTAATGAATACATGGAGTGACATGTTGTCAAGTCCACTATCGCATCTATGCTTGGAAATGGGAAGTCATCTTTAGGACATGCAAGATTCAAGTCTCTAAAATTCATGCATACACAAATAGATTTGTCGTGCTTGGTGACTAGTACAATATTAGATATCCATTTGGCATATGCAATTGCTCTTATAAACCCCACCTTCAACAACGTTTCCAATTCAACTTTGACTAGGAGAGCTACATGTGGGTGCATCTTTCTCAGCTTCTGCTTGACGGGCTTAATCCCTGGCTTAACATTCAAATGGTGCATAATGAAGTTGGGATCCAATCCTGGCATGTCGGCATAGGACCATGCAAATTTCACATGTTTTTCTTGGAAAAACTTGATAAAATCCTTTCTTTCTAAAGGTGTAAGTGACACTGCTAGGTGTATAAACTTAGGATCCAATTTTGTTCCAATGTTGACCTTTTCTGTTGGCTCTATGAGAATTGGTGACCTTTCTTCCTCATGTTTGGGTAGGGTATCCAATCTCTCTTCCTTTGGTGCCACAGTTGGGTTTTCACCATAGGAAACATCCTTTATCTTTACTTTTTTTGGCTCTGGTGCTGCCACATAGTTGTTTTCATCACTAGAACTTTTCATTTTTTTATTTTTTTTCATTTTTTTCTTTGGATTAAGAGATTGGACCCCCATTGCTCTCATCATGTTCGGTTCAAATTCATTGGTTAAAGAGGGCTCAATCACGTTTAAGTATTGGTTCATTTCTTGGTCATTTGGGAAATAGAGTAAGTCAATTGGCTCGTTTAGGTCCCAATCAATAAGGTCGGGAGGCATCAAGGATAGGGATTCATTTGGAAAAGTGTCATTAGTTGGAATTATAGACATGACCTCATTGGATGGTTCGTACATTGTATCATTAAGGTCTACGATGTGAACTTCCTCGAGATGGTCCATAGAAGAAGGATCAAAGTCCTCTTCACTTGAGTCCTCAAGGAATTCTATGGGAAATAGCATGGGAAATACAACACATGGATTAATCCTAACATTCAAATTATCTTCCTTTGAGGGTTCCCAAAATTCCTCTATCCATGGTCGATTGATGGGTGCTTGTCCTATATTGAGTTCTTGTATGATGGGCTCTTCACGCCTTGGAGTTTGTTGCCTTGGAACATTAGCATAAGCATGTATGGTGACAATTTCTTTATCATGGCATGATTCATTGGATAAAGTATCCCATTCATAATCCTAGGAATCATCACTATCAACCTCGGATCCCATGGTATTCACTTGAGGATATGAATCATGCATGGGGCTGGATCTTTCTCCTTTGTGCTAGTAGCCTACCCTTGACCTTTCCTCTTTTGATCTCCAAGAAGGTTCAATAGGCTCTAGCAAGCCTCTATTTCTTTTTCCTAAGGGTCCTCTTCCTGTGTACCCCATTTTTTGCATTATTTCAAATCCTTTGCCATATTGATCGGTTTGAATGTTAATGTGTTGGATTCTCTCCATGGGAGTATTTGAGGTATCATTTTCATCGTGATATAGCCATTGGAGAACTTCATCTTCCTCTTTGTCAAATGTTTCCTTGTCACTTTCTCTTACAAAATAAGAGTTATATTTATGAGGAAGGTGTTCCTTGGACAGTTTCCCATGTGTTCTTGGAGATGTGGGTAAGTCGAATAAGGAAAAAAAATATTCCCCTACTCCCTTGGAACTGATTTTGCATTGTTTCTCAAATGTATGCATCATCTCACTCATTTTTTTGTAATGGTCCTCTTTAGCTTTATCTTTCTCTTCTTTGGTGGGTTTTAAAAATTCTATCTTGGGTATAGATGCTTTCTCTGAATTTCCATTTGAATTTGGGCCCTCATAACTCACTTTCTCCTTTCCTTTAGTTGATGTAGTTGATTTAGTTCGAGGAGAACTTGAAGTAGAAGTAGCACTTAATGTTAACTTTGGATCATCCACTTTAATGTCTTCAATGGTAGCCCTTTGGATAATCCCTTCTCGATTATGTGGAATAAATAATTCGTGGAGAGGCTTTAGTGCATTACAATATTGGAAAGGATTTGAATCCCCTCCAATTGTGATTTCCTCATCCATGTATGGAAATTTTATGCATTGATGATATGTGGATGGAACCGCTTGTATCTCATGGATCCGCGGCCTTCCCAATAAGATATTATAAGTTAGTTTCATATCTAAGACTTGGCATTTTGTGTCCTTTTTTACTGGTCCAACTTGAATGGGCAATATAATCATGCCTTTTGAAGCTCTTTCCACTTCATCATAGGCCTTGATAGTAATTCTTTTTTTAGGATCAATGCATGACTCAGATAATCCTAGAGATTTGACAAGCCTCAACGTGTAGATGTTCAGACCAGCTCCCCCATCTATGAGAGCTCTCTTGACCCTATGTCTTTCGATCAAGACTTCTATATGCAATGGCAGATTTTGGGGATGGGTAATGAACATGTCATCATGGTCTAAAAATGAAATTCAATGAGGTGCAATGAGATGTCCTACCATATTCTAAAACTTCTCTTCATCCAAGTTAGTAGGAACATTAGTTTCCACTAATGCCTTCTCTAATATCTCTTTATGATTTGGTGATAACTTTAATAACTCCAAGATGGATATTTGTGCTGGAGTCTTTTGTAGTTGATCCACCAAACTATATAGTTTTGTTGTTGTAGCCAATTGCTTTGCCAAAATGCTGGATTGCGGAGGACCAACAAGTTTAGGACCAACCCCTTGTAGGGTAATCCTTGAATTCTGCCCCCTAGTGATAACATTAGATGTTTCTTTTTGAGGTTGTTCCTTGATCACAATAGTATTGACAATATACTCATGACTAGATAAAGTATTGATGACTTTTTCATAATGAGGTGCAAAATTGATATTGTTGCTACTTTGTTTATGCCCATTGGATGACTCACCTTTGTCATGATTATAAAAAGGTTGTTTAAACATTGTGTGATCTTCATTACCTTGAGGTCCTTCAATAGTGATTGTACCATTATCAATAAGGTCTTGTACCACATTCTTTAATTGTAAGCACTCATTGGTCGTATGCCCTCTAATTCTATGATATTCACAATGACTATTCTCACTCCACCAGTTGGGTTTATTTTGTGGCTCATAGGGTTGAATGCTAGGTAAATTAATGATCTTGTTGGCAATGAGAGTCCTCAATGCTTTCTCGAGAGGCTCACCCAAAGGTGTGAAGTTCCTCTTGGGAGTTGGTACCAAGAATTTTTTTGACTTGTTACCTCCTTGGTTATTCCCAAAATTTCCACTATTTGTATTACTGTTGTAAGGCACTTTGGGAGCCTGATTTGCATTGTTCACCTGATTAGGTGTTCTTGTGAGAGAATAGGGAGATTTATTTTTACATTACTAGAATCGACAACTCCGTCATTGACCACTCCCTTATTGTTGTTCTTCAACCCAAACTGATTATAGTTGCTAGAAAAGTTCTTATTTTGGTTGTTATGGTTGTTTTTGGAGGTATTGTTATTGTAATTATTATTATCTTTGTAGAGTTTTAACTCTCCACTCTTGACTAATACCTCTTCCATGGTTACTCCATTCTCAATAAGGTCTTGGAAGGTCTTAGGACATTGCATTCTCAACTGGTAATTCATCTCATTTCTCAAGCTATTGATGAAGATATCCATCTTCTCTTTTTCGGGTACACTCCTAGGATACCTAGCAAATACCATCCTCCATCTTTTTAGGAAAATGAGAAATCCTTCTCCTTCTTTTTGCTTGGTATTTCATAAAGTTATCATTGTGACTTCATGCTTGATGTTGTATGAATAGTGTGCCACAAATTTTGAAGCTATCTCTTCAAAGGTTTTAATGCCAGATGGTAATTTCAAAAACCACTCCATGGCCATACCTCCTAAGCTTCTTGGGAATAATCTCATTAAATAAGTGGTATCATGCATGAACTCCAAGCTCAATGCACAAAATTCCCATAGATGATCTTGAGGATCCAATGTTCCTTCGTACTTATCATGCTTGGAAAATACTACATTGATAGGGAATGGTACCATGACAAGACTCTTATCAAATGGAAATGGACATAATGCTTCTATTGAAAAAGGTTTTGGAGCCCCACTTTGTTTTATCGTGTCTAATTGCATCTGAAATAACTTAAATTGCTTATTCATTACATCGAGCGGGATCTCTTCAACTTCGGGTGGTCTAAGTTTATTAACATCATAATCATGAGGGAGTTTAAGTCCCTTTTGGGCTAGATCCATAAAGTGTTTTTCTTTGTCTCTTTCCATTGCTTTCTCCATAAGTTTCAAGAAATAAGGACTTTGTATAGGCTCACTAACCTTTTCGTCAATGGCATCTTTGGTAATTGGTTCACCATTAGCCTTAGGGTTAGTGTTATCAATTCCTTGAGTGTTTGAGTCTATTCCTCCATTATTGGTGTTACCCTGATTGTTTGGGTCCATACCACCATTATTGGCATCACCTTGATTGTTTGGATCGATGCCACTACTGTTGTTATTACCCAAGCCACCGTAGTACATCATGTTGGTTTCCACTTCTTGAACAGGTGATTCTTGGGGTACTCTTGGGGTGGTAGAAGTATCTCCTAGGTAAGGAAGCTCTTGTCTCAGATAAGTCTCGTCTACTTGCAAGGTTTGTTTTACATAATATGATTGAATAAAAGCAGGAAAGAACATAAACCATTTGAAAATAAACTTCATCTTGCTTGTTTATGGCTAAATCCTTGTGAAAATTTTCAAAATTGCTTGAAACCAGGATTTATGACTAGGCGGGGTACTGGACCAAATAAAATAGCCAAAAGGGTATTTGAATCTGGAACCAAGAAATTTTGACACCCTTAGGAAATGCTCACTGTTTGCCCTTTTTTGTTTTTGGGTGTCACTTTCCTGCATGTAGGCGTGACTTAAAGAGTGATACGCGTCAACTGGAATTGATCTAGGTGGCACACTGCAGGTATGCAGGTGGCACTTTACTATTGATAGGCATTTTTCCAATTTTTACAGGTGTCACTTAATATATCTCAGGCGTGACTTTATTGTTGATAGGCATTTTTTTAACAGTCACAAGCATGACTTTATTGTTGACACATGGTATTTCTCTATGCATAGGCGGCACTTTGCTGACCAGGTTGTGAATTTTAGATTTTAAACATTGCAAGATCAGTTTTATGGAATTTCCTTGTTTGAAAATGGAACACAATCACAACACACACATCAAATTTTAATCTTGTCCCTAAAACCACACTAAAGTGTATGTTCTCGGTCATTTTTCACAAGTATTGAACAAGAAAGTATTCCATGCAGTCTACCTATAGTCGAATTTGGCTTTTAACATTGTTTGGATTTATAAGGTAGCTTGCTAATTTATCAAGGATTTAATAAATAATCCGTTCTAAACCATGCAAAGTTCTTTTTCCCACTTACGGGCTTCCCACATGCATAAAAGCATAATTTGGTGCAATCTATAAGGACTACTAGAGGAAGTGAAGAAACTTGCACACAATCTAGCCGCTTCCCTTTTAAGAAAAAGTGTATTTTTATTATAGTGGGTTGAAAAGTACCACGGCAAAAGTGGTTGTCTCCCACTTGGGTCGTTCCCTCTCACCAGCCTCGTTAAGGAAATTTCTCGGGAGGCATGCCCTCTAATGTTCTAGCATGTTCATGTAAAGAAAGAAAATGGAGTTAAGAATAAGTTTTTGGGAATTTGGTTCACCAAAAGGTGAAGAGCATATCCCTAACTTTTCCTTAATTTCCCAAACACAATAAGCAATGTTCAATTTCTTTCACCCACTAACTATAGGGATTTGAGTATTTCTACTCTCTTCCACAAACAAGGGGCTTTGATTTTATGTGTTTGATTCCTCAACCTTTCTTATTAATCAAAAAGTTCAACACCTTTGGCATTTTGATTCACTAGAAGAAGTGAAGAGCATAGGCCTAAATGCTAAACTTTCCAAACAAAGATAGGTTGTTTTTTAATTACTAGATTTTGAAATGCACCAATGCCACAATCTAAGGGAAAATATTGACTAGTTTAAGGCTTACCTCTCCTTGTAGCTAGCATAAGCTAGGGGCATTTTTAAGTGATTTTGTCATTTTTCAACCTTACCTTGGCAATAGCTCCTTTCCAAATGTGCTTTTCCACCAACAAGTTAGTCAACACAAACAATCACAATGAGGGAAACCAAATCGAATTTGAGGAAGCAAATTTATGTATTGAATCTTCAAGCCTTATTTGCAAATTTTGAGAAAAACTTGAATGAAGGAGAAAATATCCAATTAAGTGATACAAACTTATTTTTGTAAGCTTCTACAATTTTGAGATAGTTCTGATATACCTAATTTTCTTCTTCGTGTGACTCCTCAAGAACTGATTTGATGTGAGCAAAGTTTTCCTTCTTGATTTTCCTAGCCAAAGCCTTTCCTTCATAGTTAAACTTGCTCTCTAGCTTTTGAACCTTTCTGTGTTTTCTCATCTGGAGTAAAAAAAAATATAGACAGAGAGTAAGATAACTGAATTTATTAATCTGATAGAAAATTAAAGTAAAAGACAGTAAGCGTCATTGTCCAGCTAATACGCGTGATTAGAATGTTAGCAGACATAACTTTAACTATAGTAGACGTCACTTTCCAGTGACATAGGCGACATTTAAAGTGTAGCAGGCGTAACAAGTTATATCCTAGGCATGAAAAGTACTCAAAATTGCGTCAGATAAGATATTTAAAGCGACAATTAACAAATACTAGGCATCTATAAAGAGATACTAGGCGTGACAGTTTGTTGTAAATTGCATCATAAAGCTTGTCACAGGCGATAAAAGACAGTGAATAAGGGGTACTTCTCAGGTTTCAGGCGTCACTTTACTGTCTCATGCACATCAATTTATCTCACAAGCGTCACACTTTATCTTGCAAGCGTCAATTGATTGTTGTTAAGTGTTAGAACAATGATCGCAGGCATTTTTTAATCCTTCATACGCGTCATTTCACCTATTTCCTACAAAAATTCATGGAAAAGTGACAACAAAAGCACACAAAAATTTGATGAAAATGTTAGAAATGAGGCCTAGGGCCCCACGGTGGGTGCCATTTGTGTGTGTATGCTATTCACCTTCATGAAATTAGGACTATTAACTCACAAATCAAAGCAAATGCAATACAAATTTAAACTAAGAAATGCATTTAATATCCATAACATCTCATGGTTCTCTAATTAGATGTGGTAAGTAAAGCTCTCAACTTTGTATTCCCTACTAGTGACACTTCTAAAATGAGAAATTATGATGTTACAATGCTTAATCTAGCTCACAATGATCCATTATGCAAATGATAAATTGAAATGCTAATGCTAAATGCTCTCAATTGCTCTTAATTTCTCAAGAAATTGACTATAGTAATGATGCTTTGCAAATGAATTCTAAGATGATTATTGCTCTCAAAATGCCTCTCATTTATAGTAAATTTCCAAGGGTAGGGGGTAGAGTGAAGTAATCATGATTTAGCCTTGGTTGAGTCAAAAACTTTGCAATGTTTTTAAATGGGGGGACAATTTAAATGTTTGTCTCAAAGCTTTGGACAAAAGGACAAAATTGAGTGGATGAGATTCAAAGTTTGAAATGTGTGATTGAGATTCAATTCTTTTGAGTGATCCATGTGCTTTGTGTTCTCAATTCTCATTGGTTGCTCAATTTGTTGTTGAAAGATATTAGGATTTATTAAATTTCATCAATTAATTAAATTAGCCATGTAGGGAATAGGTTCATTTTGATTTTTGATTTAAAACTATGCAATTAATTGATTAAAATCAATTATATAGTGTTTTTGACCCTTTTAAGCTTGTATTTAATTATTTATTGTCATTATTTAATTTTTCTTTTGATTTTATTGATTTTGTCCAACTTTGATTTAATAATGTCCATTTTGATGAGAATTAGTGCATTTTGATTAAGAATTTGCAATTTTAATGATTTAAAAGCACTTGCCCATTTTTTAGTGTCTACAACCCCATTCACTCTAATCTATTAAACTTACACCATTCTTCTTCTACAACCCTTCTAGGTTTGTCTAGTAGCCCTACACACACAGAAATCGGTAAATTACACCCAAAGTCTCCAAACAACCTTGCAAAGTACTTACCTTTTCATGAAATACCCTTTTCAGAATTACTAACCCCATCTCAATCTCATTCTTCCATCCTTTGACTGGTGAATACTTCCATCCCCAAATGCTCTTCTCCTAGGCCTAATTAGCCCTCACTCAACAAAGCAATTCCTATTTCCTACAGAATTAGACCTTTATTAACAAACTCATATCAGATAAAGTATGTTTAAGAATTGTTGGGATTGGTCCTTTGGGGTGTATTAAACATAATAAAATTTTCAGCATATTATTATCATTCTATTTCTTTGTTGTAAACATGCCATTGGTTCAGTTTTGTAAAAAAAAGTTCGTGTTAAATTTTTTTTTCTATTTTTTCCATTTGATAACCATAGTCAACATTTCAAAACAGTGAATCGATATCCTTGAGCACATGCACCAATAACATAAAATAATGGAGATAAAGCATGGGCTAGGGCACGACACCAGTAGATTAAAACTGAACTAATGGCATGTTTACAACAAAGAAATAGAATGATAATAATATGCTGAAAATTCTATTCTGTTTAATACACGCCAAAGGACCAGTCCCAACAATTCTTAAACATACTTTATCTGATATGATGAATTGTTAATAAATGTATAATTTTGTAGACTGCTAGCACGAAGGAAGATTTGACCTAGCCAAATCTTCCTTGTACCACACAAAAAACTGTGTGATAACTATTTCTACTCCAACCTTAATTGTTTAAGAATTCATCACATTAGATAAAGTATGTTTAAGAATTGTTGGGAGTTCTATTACACCTTTGTTGTAAACATGCCCTTGGTTCAGTTTTTTAAATTTATTTTTTGTGTTAAATGCATTTAAATGGAACATTAAGCATAGTAATGATATGCTTAATTTATTAGTAATTGGCAGATTAAATGCAGATAACACCTTTATCAGTTTAGCGTGTTATTATAAGATACTAAAGAAGATGTGCTATTTGTCAGACAAATCTTCATTGTCTGACATACTTTATTTGATATGATGAATTCTTAAACAATTAAGGTTGGAGACATAGTTATCACACAATTTTTTGTGTGGTACAAGGAAGATTTGTTTGATTAAGAGTGAGGCCTTCTTTAGAATCTCATGAGTTTTGTACTACAAATGCAATGTATTGTGAGTTTGAAGAGAGTTAAAGGTTTCTAATTGAAATTGGTGATCTTAAAGGTGTTAAAGTCTTGTTTTGGTTTTTCCTTTCCACTATGCAATAAGGAATAGTTTTCAAACATTCATATTCACTTATTAAATGCTTTGGAGACTAGTGGTTTGACTGTCCATGCATTACCAATGACTGAGATTTATTAAAAGATAAAAAATCCTTCATTTTGGGTTATTGTGTGTGGATTCAAATGTAGGTTTGATTTGGTTAATGTTTAGAATAGATCAATAAAGTATTTAAAGATAATCTTACATGTTTGGAGAGGTTTGAGAGGCATTTATCATGACTGTACCTTCACAAACAGTGGCATAGATTGGTTTTACTAAGTTTCTTTTCTCTATTTTGAGGTTCTCATTACCAAAGTGGCCAAAGACTATGTTAGGCTGATAAAATATGGGGATTCTCTTTACCGCTGCAAATCTTTGAAGGTTGCTGCACTTGGACAAATGTGTACCATTTTTAAGAGAATTGGACCAAGTTTGGCTTACCTCAAACAGGTGAGGCATCATATTGAAAGATTGTCATCTATTGACCCAAATACCAGCACTATTTTGATCTGTGGGTACCCTAATGTTGGCAAGAGTTCTTTTATTAATTATGATGAGTTGTATCATTCTCATTGATGAAGGGTGCTCCCCTTAATACCACAAACACATAACAGATAAGGAGAAACAACAACAAAATGCAAGAACAGAAAATTGGCTTCTTATTATCTCCACAAATGTGGAATTACAAACTTTCAGAATTACAATATGCAAAGCCACATGGGCATTCCCTTACAATATTCTGTAGGACAAAGCCTCGAACTATTACCCAGATCTACTACCCAGAACTATTCTGAACTGCCTAAGACAATAATACAGCCTTCCTTATATAGGCAATTTTCCACCGCCTGGGAAGGTTCCAGAATTTTAGCCAATAAGGCCGACCAAACTTAGAATTATTTTTTTTTATTTTACATTTCATTACATCATAGTCGGCTCAAAATAAATTTTGAAACCCGAACAGAAATTTTGAAGAAAAATCATTTTCCGCCATTTCAGGTGGCCCAACTTCCGAAGACCATAAGTCATCACCAGTTGACCCGATTGACTATTGTAACCCCATTTCGGAAAGGGCGCGAGGAGCTCTACAACGCCTAAATCAAGCAAGCTTCATTCAGCCCAAAATTTGACCTCATCCGGGGCCTCTAAAGCCTTCAAAACTGAGTTCAAAGTTTTTGTACCCTGCTGCCAATACCAAAAATCTTCAATATCTTCCAATATACACTTGATCTGGCAATGAAACTTCACTGGCAGACTTATATGACCAAAATGAACCTCCAAGAAAGAAATCAGATCATTCTGAGCACATACAAAAATTACCAAAAATAGTAACTTTCCATAAATAGCAGCTCTGCACAAAATAGCCCTTATTGAATACAAAAATAGAAATATTTTTGGGTGATGCAAGATTGCTCTTACACCCAGGATGCTCCTGCATCAGACACCCGGGGTAATTTGACAAGTGACCCTGTCACGACTCAGGTGTGCAGAGGAAAACCAAGACGGTTAACCTCCTCCTTTGTTAGCCATGATGAATCTTCAACAGGTCGTCCTTTCCACTTGACCAGATATTCTTCATATGTCCTGTTCCTTGTGCTTCTGCCAACACGACTATCCAATATATCTTCAATCTCCTTAGTGTCTGAACTAGTTGCTGGAATACTCCACTATGTTGCTGTGATCTCATCTTCAACACCTCCCTCATGATACTCTGTCAGATCTGAAATGTTAAACACTGGTGAAATATTTAGCTCAGTAGGCAATTCTACCTCATATGCATTTCCTGAATCATGTTTCTTCAATATCCTGCATGGTCCAAACTTCTTCATTTTCAGCTTGTTATATGTACCAAATGGAAACCGCTCCTTCCGCAAATGAACCATGACTTCATCACCAACTTGAAATTCCTTATACCTCCTTTTCTCATCTGCCTTAGCCTTATACTGTGCGTTCATCTTGGTAATATGCTTCCTCACCTCCTCATGGATGTTCTTCAAGTGTTCTGCAAAATCTTCAGCTTCAGCACTACTTATTTCTCCTTTATCTATCTTCCTGAATTCAGATGCATTTCTTGGACTACTTCCATATACAATCTGGAATGGTGATTTACCAGTGCTCCTGTTGACAGAATTATTGTATGCAAATTCCGCCTGTGGTAAAATCAAATCCCATCCTGTTGGCTTATCTCCAACCAAACATCTCAGCAAATTTCCCAAACTCCTATTCACCACCTCTGTCTGTCCATCAGTCTGTGGATGATGTGATGAACTGAACTTCAAATCTATCTTCAACTTCTTCCACAATGTACGCCAGAAATATCCAACAAACTTAGTGTCCCGATCTGAAACTATGGTCTTTGGAAAACCATGAAGTCTCACTACTTCTCTGAAAAACAATTCTGCTACATGAACAGCATCATTAGTCTTCTTGCAGGGAATGAAATGTGCCATCTTTGAAAATCTGTCAACCACCACAAAAATTGAATCATGCCCCCGCTGAGTCCTCGGTAAACCAAGAACAAAGTCCATGCTGATATCCTCCCAAGGCTTCTCTGGTACAGGTAATGGCTGATACAATCCTGTATTCTGCTTCACTCCTTTCGCCATCTGACATACTCTGCAACTCTGTACAAACTTCTTCACATCTTGCTGCAATTGTGGCCAATAATAATTCTCACCAACCAAAGCAAGGGTTTTATCACAACCAAAGTGTCCAGCCAATCCTCCACTATGCTTCTCCTTGATGAGATTCTCCCTCATGGAACTTCGTGGAATGCACAACTGGCTCCCTCTGAATAGCATATCATCTTGGATGATAAAATCCAGCCATTTCGTCCTGTCTAGAGTAACAGGTTCTGTACAAGCTTTCCAAGCTTCACCAAAATCAGGATCCTCTGGATACAAATTCTTGAGTTCCTTGAACCCAACCACTTCAATCTGCATTTCTGTCAGCAGTAGTTGCCTTCTGCTAAGAGCATCTGCAACCCTATTAGACTTTCCACTCCTGTGTTTCAAAACAAATGTATAACTCTGCAAAAATTCAACCCATTTCAAATGCCTTTGATTCAACTTTCCTTGACTATTCAAATATTGCAAAGCTTGATGATCAGTATATAAAACAAACTCCTTAGGAAGCAAATAGTGTCTCCACTTCTTTAATGCTTGAACTATAGCATAAAATTCCTGATCATAAACAGAATATTTTCTCTTGGCATCATTTAATTTCTCGCTGAAATAAGCAACAGGTTTACCTTCTTGGCTCATAACAGCTCCTATTGCAGTACCACTAGCATCACAATCTACTTGAAACACCTTATTAAAATCTGGAAGTGCTAAAACAGGTTGTTCTGTAACTTTTTGTTTCAACAATTGAAAACTCTTTTCTGCCCCATTAGTCCACTTAAACTCTTTTCTATCCCCTCTCATTATTTCAGTCAAGGGTCCACAAATACTGCTAAAATTTCTGATAAACTTTCTGTAAAAGCTAGCTAGACTATGAAAAGATCTTACCTCAGTAGCATTCCTTGGAGTAGGCCATTCAAGGATAGCCTGTACCTTCTCTGGGTCCATTTTTAGACCTTCTGCTGAAACTACAAATCCCAAATACACTAACTCTTTCTTCACAAAACTGCACTTCTTCAAATTAATCAACAATTTCTCTTCTCTCAGCTTCTCAAATACCATACGAATATGCATCATATGCTCCTCCAATGTCTTACTAAAGATCAAAATATCATCTAGGTAAACAATGACAAACTTACCTAGAAATTCTTTCAGAACCTCGTTCATGAGCCGCATGAAAGTGCTCGGTGCATTGGTTAGCCCAAAAGGCATGACTAACCACTCATATAGTCCTTCCTTTGTCTTGAAGGCAGTCTTCCATTCATCTCCTTCTCTGATCCGAATCTGATGATATCCACTTTTCAGATCTATCTTTGAAAAATACACAGCTCCACTCAAACAGTCCATAATATCATCCATTCGTGGCAATGGAAACCTGTACTTGATTGTGATCTTGTTTATTGCCCTAGAATCAGTACACATCCTCCATTCTCCATTCTTCTTTGGTGCTAATACTGCTGGTACAGCACAGGGACTCAGACTCTCACGGATCAATCCTTTCTGTAATAGTTCATGTACTTGTCTGTTCAACTCTTCACTTTCTGCTGGTGTCATTCTGTGTGCTGCCTTATTCGGCAAACTCGCTCCTGGGATCAAATCCATCTGATGACTGATCTTCCTTACCGGTGGTAATCCATCAGGTACATTATCAGATACAATATCCTGAAACTCATTCAACAAATCTGCAACTTCTACAGGAACATCTTCTACTTCCTCTTTACCAGCTTTTGGAATTAAAGCAAAACATACATGCTCATGCCTCATACCATCTAGGAAATTTCTTCCATCAAAAAAAGTTATCCTTGCATTACCACATACCTTTTCTTCAGTCTCCTTCAATGGTTTTAGCTTATGTCGCACTCCATCCTTTGTCAGGGAATAGGTATTCGCATGGCCATCATGTACAGCACATCTGTCAAACTGCCATGGTCTACCCAACAACATATGACATGCATCCATAGATATGATATCACACAATACCTCATCTTGGTATCCGCCAATCTTGAACTTCACCAGGCATTGTTCATTGACCATGACCTTGTGGTCATCCTGTACCCAGGCAATCCGATATGGATGTGGGTGTTTCTGTCTCTTGAGCTTCAACTTTGTCACCATCTCTTCTGACACCAAATTGTCAGTGCTTCCACTATCGATAATCACATCACAACATTTACCTTCACACTTGCACCTGGTGCGAAACAAGCTTCTCCTTTGCTCAGGTTCATTCTCACCACTCAGCAGGACTCTTCTGTTAATCAACGTTTCTCCTCTTTCAGCATCTTCAGAATTTGATGATCTGGCATCTTCATCTACATGTGCAACTCTGGCCTGGCCTTCATTTCTCCTGTCTGTTCTGCCTTGGCGCTGAGGACATTCAAATGCCCTATGACCTTCTTCTCCACAGTGAAAACATGTTCCACGGAAGCCACCTCTTCCAGATCCTTGTCCTCTTCCTCTTCCTCTTTGATCTCTATTATTCTGATCCTGGAAGCGATTAGAATTATTTCCTCGCTGATTCTGACTGCTACTAGCCTCATCCTTCTTTTTCGGATCTTCATTTCGGCCACCATATGACCGTCCACCAGATCGTCCACCGCGACCTCTTCCGTTTTGTCTGCTCTCAAACTTCTTGTTCAGCTTTTCCTCTACTTTTAGGGAAAACTGGTATGCCTCTTCAATACTGTTCATTCGAACCAGATTCAGCTCCTCCTGAATGCTTGGCCTTAACCCATTAAGGTATCGGGCAACTTTCTCCTTATCAGCTTCTGCATGGCTTGTTCTGATGAGAAGTCGATAGAACTCCTCTGTATACTCCTGAACAGATCTTCCTGCTTGCTTCAAACTCTGCATTTTCTTCAGTAGGTCAAGCTCATAATCAACAGGAATGAACTGCCGCTTCAATTTATCCACCATCCGATCCCATCTTGTGATTTTATCTTTCCCTCTTCTATTTCGCTCCAATTGAATTTCTTGCCACCAGATCTTCGCATGACCTTTCAGTCTGGCCTTCGCAAATTTGACCCTATCAAGATCCTCAACATCTTCATACTCAAAATATTCTTCACATTCATTGATCCAGTCGATCAATTCCTCTGGGTTAAGATTTCCAGAAAATGTAGGAACCTCAATCTTAGGTCTTTTCCCAATCTTGGAAATCGCCCGAAAAAGTCTTTCTTCCTCATGGTTCACAATTTCAACTTCTCCTTCTTGATATTCTTCTTCGGCTTCATCCTCACTTTCATCTCTGACATTAAGATTCATTCCTCTGCGAATCTCTTCTTGCAATGCTCGCACTTGTCTCTGCAGCTCTCTAACCTCAGGTGTTACAACGCCAGCTCTTCCACCACGTTCCCTTCGTGGAGGCATTTTCGCGATGCGCGCTGAAACCCTAGCCACGGTCCTGGTGCAAACTGCCTCACAGTCGGCGATCTGTTTACACACTCAAGAACTCCTGCTCTGATACCACCTGATGAAGGGTGCTCCCCATAATACCACAAACACATAACAGATATAGAGAAACAACAACAAAATGCAAGAACAGAAAATTGGCTTCTTATTATCTCCACAAATGTGGAATTACAAACTTTCAGAATTACAATATGCAAAGCCACATGGGCATTCCCTTACAATATTCTGTAGGACAAAGCCTCGAACTATTACCCAGATCTACTACCCAGAACTATTCTGAACTGCCTAAGACAATAATACAGCCTTCCTTATATAGGCAATTTTCCACCGCCTGGGAAGGTTCCAGAATTTTAGCCAATAAGGCCGACCAAACTTAGAATTATTTTTTTTTATTTTACATTTCATTACATCATAGTCGGCTCAAAATAAATTTTGAAACCCGAACAGAAATTTTGAAGAAAAATCATTTTCCGCCATTTCAGGTGACCCAACTTCCGAAGACCATAAGTCATCACCAGTTGACCCGATTGACTATTGTAACCCCATTTCGGAAAGGGCGCGAGGAGCTCTACAACGCCTGAATCAAGCAAGCTTCATTCAGCCCAAAATTTGACCTCATCCGGGGCCTCTAAAGCCTTCAAAACTGAGTTCAAAGTTTCTGTACCCTGCTGCCAATACCAAAAATCTTCAATATCTTCCAATATACACTTGATCTGGCAATGAAACTTCACTGGCAGACTTATATGACCAAAATGAACCTCCAAGAAAGAAATCAGATCATTCTGAGCACATACAAAAATTACCAAAAATAGTAACTTTCCATAAATAGCAGCTCTACACAAAATAGCCCTTATTGAATACAAAAATAGAAATATTTTTGGGTGATGCAAGATTGCTCTTACACCCAGGATGCTCCTGCATCACTCATCATGGCCCATGCTTGCACCATGTGTACCCTCAAATATAGGATATAAATCATTGTTCTCTTCTTGACCAAAGGCTGCCATATCTTGAGGTAGTGGAGTTATGTCACTGTTATGAACTCATAATTATGGTCATACCCTAGTGACAAATTTTAAATGGATACAAGCACCTTTTTTGTGCAATGGTCAGGCCCAACCTTTATATCTTGAATGCCAATGCTAGATGCCTCTTCTTTACTGATTAATCCATGTGACAAATATGCAGACTTGTGAGAATGGGGAAAGGAGCCTCTACTATCCAAATTCAAAACTTGGGACTTTTCTTTCCTTCCATCTTCAGATTCACCACACACCACTAAATTTATATTTTCCTCATAGTCTTATCAATTGAGAAGAGGAGTTGGTGTGTCAAATGAATCCCTATCCATATCAAATTCATTTTCTTCACCAATTGCTGATTCAAAATTAGTCTTTGAGCAATCTGAATACTCATCAAACCTCTCTTGAATGTCCTCACTACAAGGCACATGTGATAACAAAGAACTGCTGGTCAAACTCATAAAATCATAATCATGTTTAAGTTTTTAACAATAAATGGACTATGATACCTTGCATATTGCATGAAGTTACAAAATTCTCATTCAAATCTTCCACCATGAATGATAGGACAACATTGTAACCAACCAAAGAGACACCAATTGGATTTATACCTTGTAATAACCTAAGGCTGATCTGAATATATTTTCTAAACACTTTGACTGAAGTTGTTTTCTGAAGTCAATTTGCAATGTCTTGTATTTCTTATATGAATGGTTTAGTTTAAACAAGAGAGCATTGTATGAAGGTCATTCATAAAGGTTTACTCAAATTACCATGATAACAATTTAATATCACAAACTTCCAATTAAAAAATGTATCTGACTTAACTTCAGTCAATACAAAGTGAGATGGAAATGTAATAACCCAACCTAGTTCAATCTCTGTATGTTGAAATACCAGGACTATTTTGATTTGTGGGTACCCTAATGTTGGCAAGAGTTCTTTTATTAATAATATTACTAGGGTGGATGTGGATGTGCAACCTTATGCTTTTACTACTAAGTCTTTGTTTGTCAAGCATACTGAATAAGTACTTGAGTTATCAGGTTATTGATACCCCTAGTATTTTGGACCACCCCATGGAGGACAGGAACACCATCGAGATGCTCAATATTATTGCCTTGGCTCATTTGAAGGCAATTGTTTTGTTTTTCCTTGATGTTTTGGGGTCCTGTGGTTATAGTATTGCACAACAGGCAGCATAAAACCTATGTTTTCCAATAAGCCTCTTATTGTATTTTGTAATAAGATTGATTTGCAACCACTAGAGACACTACCAAAGGAGGATGCAAAATTGGTTGTAGAGATGAGATCTGAGGCTGGGAAAAACATGGGTGGGTTCTTTGGGAATCGGGAGGGGGGTGGGGGATGGTGGTGCACTACTCTACAAGCTTCAAGAAGCGGTATATTTTGGCAAATGTAGAGTGGAAAGAAGATGATATTTCTGAGATCATGGATGGACACAATGTTGCAGACTTTATTGATCTAGATATCTTGTAGAGGCTTGAAGAGAGGGAAGAAGGGCTTAGGATGGAAGTTGAGGGTGACGAGGATGATGAGATGGGGGAAGTGGAGTTGACTCCTGATGAAAAGGAAGCTCTGGCTGCAATTAGGAAGAAGAAGAAGATGCTTATCATCGAACATAAACTGAAGAAGAGTACTACAAAGAGCAGGCCTACCATACCAAGGAAGTTTGACAAGAACAAGGAATATGGCTTAAACAGAATGGGAAGACATCTTTCTAGCCTATGCTTGGATCCTTCGACAATTAGCTTGATAATAAATGAAGCAGATGAGAGCTGAGTAATTAGCTTCCCAAGAAAAATATCATAAATGAACTGTGTACCCTAATTCCTGTGCCCTCTGTGTGTACCTAAATCATATAAGGCTTAAAGAAGTTAATTTTGCATCACAATCTGTAGTTGTTGCAGCAGTAGAGCATCATGCACCACCTTCAACACAATATGATCACTAGATAGGCCTGTATGTTTTATAAAGTTTGTTCATTGTGGATAAAACATATAGATTTGTCTAGTGATGCAAAATTAACTTCTTTAAGCCTTACCCTTGTTGTTTCAAATATATCATTTGGGTACGCACAGAGGGAACAGGAATTGGGGTACACATAGTTCATTTATGAGATTTTTCATAGGAAGCTAATTGCTCATCTATCATCTACTTCATTTTTATGAAGCTAATTGTCATAGGATCCAAGCCCAGGCTAGAAATATGTCTTCCCAAACACATAAAAAACATGCACATAAACACGACAGCTGAGAAACATAAATGTAGATATCACAACAGTTGAGAAACATAAATGTAGGCATCATGGTCACAATTTTTTGGAGACAACATAATTGAGTTGTATACCCAGACGATGCAAAGCAACTACTACTCCTTCGGTTCCAAGTTCACACTGCGGGATCCAAAAACCATAGATAAGGAATAAATTTAGAGAGTGGAGGATGGCCATAATGACCAAAATAATACAGGACAAACCTAAAGTTAAATGAGGCAACTACAAACATTTTAATAGATTTTCATTATTAAATAATGAAATTTGCATATACTAGTATTCTAAGCGCCCTCATTACATGATTTATTATTGTAAGCCCCCTCTGACTTACGCATCTAGAAAATGAAACTACAACCTATTGGGATTGAGACAAACCTTATAAAACAACAACAGCTAAGAAGGATCACTTGCCAACATTTGTTGAATACAAGGTCCTCCAAAAGATGTTGGCAAGCGATCCTTCTTAGATGTCATTTTATAAGGTTTGTCTCAATCCCAATAGGTTGTAGTTTCATTTTCTAGACGCGTAAGTCAAAGGGGGCTTAGATCACTAGTATATGCAAATTTCATTATTTAATAATGAAAATCTATTAAAATGTTTGCAGTTGCCTCATTTAACTTGAGGTTTGTCCTCATGTACTATTTTGGTCATTATGGCCCTCCTCCGCTCTCTAAACTTATTCCTTATCTATGGTTTTTGGATCCCACAGTGTCAACTTGGAACCAGAGGAGTAGTGGTTGCTTTGCATCGTCGGGGTATACCACTCAATTATGTTGTCTCCAAAAACTTGTGACAATGATGCCTACATTTATATTTCTCAGTTGTTGTGTCCTAGGACCCCTTATGACCCTTTACGATCCCTAAGAATACACATCTTAGAGGTCTTAAAATGTCGTAAAGCATCATAAGAGACTCCTAGGAGGGGCCAAATGAGCTTCCACCTTCACGTGGTTGGCCATGTTAAGTAGAGAATGCTAAACTATTCTTGAAACAAAGAGAAGCTCAATAATTTAAGGTCTCAATCCATGGAGATGCTGAAAAAATGATGGGAATCAATGATGGAGAGTTTTTAGATACTGAGAAGACATATATGTAGTGGAGGCCAGAAGGGATTTTGTGGAGATTTTCTAGATGTGGAGATGGTAGAGAGGGTTTCCAAATTGAGTACCAGTGTAGAGATGATGATTCAATACTATATCTATAAAACCTTCACAAATATCCCTTTTTTGGCCTCCACTCATACCTCTTCTCAGAATCTAGAAACTTTGGATATTTTTTCTCATCCATGCACGAAATGTGCTAGTGATCGTATAAAATTACTTTTGTGAGACTGGGATAAATTATGAGAATGTAAACAACAAGATAATTTTATTGTATCTTTCATTTCTTTTATCCATTCATATTTTCTACCTTCTCTTATATTGGATATTGTGTAGTGTACATAAAGGCAAGGCGGTGATTATTCTCAACAATCGACAGGTAGAAGTCTTCTAGCCGTTACCTAGTAGCTAGGACTAAAGATAGAAAAGCTCAAGAGACCATCATAGTTAGTCTCCATCTTTGGTCCATATACTAACAAAACATTTTAAATTTTGTTAGCTCATCAAATGCGGTGATTTGAAATAGTTTAAGGGATGATATTTTCATGTATAATGTATATTATTTTAGTTTGACAATGAACAAATTTATCTACTTCACGCACTTGTATACATCGAGCACAGCCATAAAGAAGCATCCCCTCTCGTGGCTTGAGTAATGTAGGCCATGAGAGAAGATGCTTCTTTATGGTTGTGCTCGTAGTATACAAGTGCTCGGAGTCGATAAATTTGTGCAACGTCAACTAAAATAATATACGATATACATGAAAATATCATCCATTAAATTCTTTCAAATCCCCTCATTTGATAAGCTAAGGAAAGGTAAAACATTTTGTCAGTATATGGACCAAAGACGGAGACCAACTATGATGGTCTCTTGAGCTTTTTTATCTTTACTATGCTAATCTGTCACTTTTGCGACATGTAGTAAATTTATTTCGATAGAAGTGTTATACGTCCAACGGATTCTCCTGTCGATAGTTTACTACACACCATCAGATTTCTGACAGGTTATCCATCAGAGGGAACCCCAATTCGATAGATTTGTGCGACAGGACTGCTATACATCCGACGGGTTATCCTGTCAGACATCTATTGCATATCCGTCACCTTTTCGACAAAAACAACGTCATAAAGAACACTTTTTGACAGATCTATCCCATAGTAAAGGTTCTATTTATGTGGCCTCTTCCGATGGGAAATTATGTCAGGATATCGACGGTGATCACTTTTGTCACCATTTCCAATGCAAAAACATTGACGGACACATCTATCGTAGTTTCAACAAATAGGCATTGCAAAAATGACACATGGCCATTAGAATTTTGCCTCAAATGTACTAGTGATAGTAGTATTCATATGATAATCAGAAAATATCATGAAAAACATTCAATCATACATTAACACTAGTATTTAACATGGAAACCCAATTTGGGTAAAAACTACTACGTAAATTATCACCCACAAAATAATTCACTCTTCTGAAGTGAGCTCAGTAAAGAGCCAATCCTGTTAAAGATTATAAACACATTTGCTAGATGTGACCCTGTTAGGGGATTTTCACCAAAGATCAACTAGATCTATCACCCTATAATGAGTGGCCTTATTAGAGGACTTAGAACATTCGTTAGAATGTCACCTTACAAAGGATATAGAAAGTAACAATGAAATGATCTAATAGAATATGCAACTACATTTTCTTATTTAGATCTCATTTCTTCTCATTCTTCTTCTTCAAACTCTTATTTTCTGGTTGATCAACACACACTTCATCTCATCACTTTCATTCACTTCATTCACACTTTTCTTCGACTCTATTCTACTCGGTGTGCCCTTTTGTACTTATCTAGCTATTCGTTATGGCTATCAGCAATTCAACAATATGATCATCGTGATCATCCTTTATATAGACAATTCTTTTGCCGCTTAATCCTATTCACTACTAAATCTCATCCAATCAATCAAATATGTAGCTCAGTAAAATGTTTTATGATTTTTTCTAGCTGAATATTCACCTTGGAACTTGAACTTTTCTTGGATCTCAAACCAACCACTAAATCTTCACCATTTATCTATACCTACTATTTTTGATTCATCGATTTCATTAACTGAATTTGTTCCTTCCTGAGAATCTTCTTGATCAATCTAGATTCTGATTCGATGTTGTATTTTAATTGATTTCTTGTTTAACCAACCAACCTCATCTACTCGGTTAAGTCTATCTACTCGGTTATCATTTACTCGATTAATATCTTCTCAATTAACTGTGACCGACCAATATCTTTACTTACCGACCACCATTTCCAACTCAGTAGAACACACTATTTCCTTGTCTTTTCACTTCACAACTTCAATCATTTATTATCAACCAATATAACTGACTTGTGCATCATTCCAAATCTTCATGAAATCATGTAAAATAATCAAATTAATATTACCTTGTCATAGACCAATTCAATAATTGCTCATTTAAGCTCACATACTCAACATCACTTATTTATTTCATCTTATGTCTTTAACAACTGTTTCTTTACTCAACATCACATATTTTAGATTGATATGGAAACTTACATAAATTAGTAAGTCAATAGGATTGACATCAATGACAACATAACAATTGATCCAATCCTTCTACACACCTTTCATTGCACGGTTACTAACCTTGTTCATTATCATCATCACAATATCAGTTGAGGTAACAATCTCTTCCATTGGAATTGATGGAAACACATTGTATATATCTCATGTAAAACATCTCACATTTAAAATATACCATCAACAATCTCCCCCTTTCTTCTTACATAGTCATCTCTCCACTCATCATCCATATCTCTCATCCTTTGATATCTTTATATATCCTTTAATCATTTTCTCCCCCTTAGTCATATCTCTCCATACATCTCTCCTCATTCATTCTCTCCCCCTTTGACAACAATACCAAAGGTACCTGCAAAACATTAATTTGAAACTAACTATCCTTTTAGTTATAACTTGTACCTTGCATGTACTAATTACTTCTCTTTCCTCATATCTTTCTCACAACTTTAGGCTATTCCTAAAGAGTGAACATCTGCATCAACTCACAAGAGAAAGGAGCTAGCCCATCAATTGAAAGATACACAAGATCATGTTGAAGAACTTGAAGAACAATCAGAGGGAATTTTATCTAATGAATCTAAAGCTGCCATATCAGAACTGACTGAAAAGAACAAAAACCTAACTAATCAGGTAAAAGCACTAAAAAGAGAACAAGAAGCTCAATCGGTAAGAATGTGTGAAGTCCTAAAATAAAAGGGAAAAAGTTAAAGATGGTAGAAGAATATTTGAAGATGAGAGAAGGAAAATGAGTGCAAGGTTGAAGGAGAAAGATGTGGAGATACAGAGGTTGACACAAAATCACTATAATTCAATAAATCAACTAATCGATGCTAATCAGAAGATTGCAAGGAAAGTTGAAGAGATTGTTGGACCAAAATCATAGAATGAACATTTGAAGAATGAACTGAATTTTGAAAAGGATGCAAATGAATTTTTGAAAAGGAATGAAGAAACACTAAGAATATTGGATGAACAACTAAGAGGTCAGAGATAACTGAGAGATACTACTAGACTTGGGTTTACTGAAAAAAAAACACTACCAGGAAGGGAGAGTCCTCAAATCAAGCAACCAACTGAGATAATGCTACCCCACCAAAGAAAAAGAAACCTACTTGTTCACTATGGAAACCAGGTCATACAACTAATATATGCATGAGAAAATGAGGTAAACCACCGAGCATTCCTAAATTTGATGGTTATTGTTACAATTGCAATAAGTATGGTCACAAAGCATTTGAATGTAGATCAAGGATTGCTAACAATACAATGAAACCAAACTTTAAGGGTTACTACAATAACTGCAATAGATATGGTTACATGTCTGAAGATTGCAGGTCACAAAGGAAGAATGTAAAATGGGTACCTAACCGACAAAATAATGCAAACAACCGACAAGGTTCAACAATACCGTGGGACTACAATACCATAATTTTATATACAACATGTGGGAGATTTGGACACATAGAAGAAAATTGTATTTTAATTCGTGGAAGGAAAAATAGAAGGTCATGGAGAAATCATGGAATGGCTTGCTTTCACTGTCATAAGGTTAGTCACTTAGCCAAAGACCATAGGTACCGAGCCAAAGCCCCAATCAAGGAACAACCAAATGAAACTGTTCAAGTAAATGTTGAAGAGACAAGAGATCAGATGAATAGAACATGGAGAAGAAATTCTCAAGATGATGGAACTAAACTTGGAACAATTGATGGCACCTCATCCTTTGGATCGGGTGCACCTATCTTCACCTAATCGGTCAAAGGTATGTGTAGGAAGTGAGAACTAAAGTTCAATCTTAAATTGGTTCCTAACATTTGTGCAAAGATCCATATTGGCATATTTAGATGCATTTGGATATATGTTGTGAAGTTGACATTTCATGTTTTGATCAGTGAGAGAGTATGTTATTTTGTTTCAATCGGTGTAAGGAAGTGTATTTGGTAATCTATGAAAAGGGAGTCAATGACATCATTAAATGCAAAAATTATAGTCATTGGAAACCCTAATCAAGAGAAAGGTATAAATAGACCCTTTGTCATTTCATTTTTTACCATGCATTTTTTAGAGCAATTGAGCACTTTGCATAAAACGAGTACTCTGAGAGCATTCGAGTGATCAATTGAGAATATCTAAGCATAATCAAGTAATTTATGGTGTTTTCTTGAGTTGTGAAAGAGAAACTGAGTCGATATTCAATTGAAACCCTACATTCAAGCATTTATATATGTGAAGCAATGGCACCTAAAGTTCAAAATTGTGTTGTTGTAGAGAAGATTGATCCAGTCAATCTGAAGTGTAAGCTACCACCAGTTATAGTCATTGAACCCGACAAGATGGGAGCCCTATCTTCGATCCCTCTGAGAGTAATTTTGATTGAAGACATTTGTGCCTTAATCCATTGTAAGATCAAGGAGATTTTCCAAGCTGACATTGATACATCCTACCAGAATCTATGTGTGAATGGGAAGCTGAAGGACGAGCATATCCACTTGGAGACAGAGTTTGATGCATGCATTGCCTGTACCAAGTGTGTTTAAATTAGAATGGATGAGAATTGTGTTGATCCAAGTTCATGATCAATTCATGTGCCTCGATGCACTAGTCAAGATTACAAAGGATGTGTTACATATTGTGACTAGTTGTCCAATCGGTGATAGATAGAAAGCACACAAGAAAACTGACAAGAACAAGTTGTGTGAGCTGACACAAGCAAAATGGGATGGAAGAGGTCTAAAATTGTCTACCATTGATGATCGAGAATTAAGATTTGCATGTAATGTGATATCCTATCGAATCTTTCAATCATCCCGGGTAGATAGTGTACCATGTGGAGCTATGGATATAGCCTACAAAATAGTCAAGAAAGATATGAAGATCAATCTATGTGAGATCCTACTGAAGCGGTTTGATGAAAACATGAACAAAATTAGGAAAGCGAAGACCAACACTTTGAAGTTTGGTTCAGTGTTGGTATGTATATTTTTCTACTTTCAAAACTTTTTCCCATCAATCGGTGATGTAGAATGGAATGTGGATAAACCGGTCATAAATCAAATAAATGAGTTCATTAAAAGCTTAGGAGATATCTTTGATATGATAATTAATGACTAATTTTCTAAGTTTCAATCCAAAATGCATAAGAAGTTTAGAATTCCACCTCAACTAGTGGAAAAATACCAAGATTCTAATTGTTTTGAAGTAGACATCGACACTTGCATAGTGAAGTCTATGAAGCCTAGGACCATCTAGTTACCACCAATAGGATATGAGATGAACATTGATACTGCATCATAGAAGATTGAAGCTTTGTTAGCTAAAGCAGCTGATAAGAGGGCCAATCGGTATGGAACTTATGAAGAAGTGAAGAACAAGATAAAGCTAGGTATATTGATACCTAAGGCATTGAGTAAAACTAGTAGAATGATAAGTAGTTTGTTTGATAATATAGGAGTTTCTATTGAAGAAGATGAAGTTGGTCCTTCTGAGATCAAGGGAAAGATAATTAGAATGAAAAAGGAAACTCCAAACCCAATCGGTACAAGACCATTGACAAGGTCTTCATCTACATCGAGAGAGAATAAGAAACAAGAGGTAGAGCAACAAAATGCTAAAACTTATATGAGAGAAAAGAAGACTTCTAGAAGATTGAAGAGAAAGCTAAAACTACAAGAAGACAATGAGACTGAATCAGAAGATTTAATAAAATTCAAAGTTGTGCAAAACCAACACCCAAAACCAAGAAACCTAGATGAATTTCTTGAAACTCTCAAGAAGTATGGAGGTTTTTCTGGAATAAAAAATGTTAAATATGAAACTAGAAGTGATGAAGAAAAAGAAAGGATTGAGGAGGCAGATGTGTTTTCACTACACAAGTTTAGAACAATTCCTTTTGAGATGGCCAACCAAATACCAGATGAGCTTTTTAAGAAGATAGATGCTAGATGGAAGTATGTTATGGCATCCGAGAAACAAATGAGGGAAAGATCCCTTGCTATCAATGTACCTAAGTTTTTGATACAAGAAATTAATGAAGCATTGAAGGATTATTCAAAGAGATTTCTAGTTAAGAGCAGAGAATTGAAGATAATGGTTGGTAAACTAGAAGTGCAAAATGAAACATATGGCATATAGAGAAAGATTTTCTTTCCTAGCCAATTGAAAGAAATCAAGGAACTACAAGGTAAGTCAAACCCTATTGACTTGATCTTAGCCAAAGATGAGGTTATTATTGAAGATATAACTGACAAATACCCAGCATAAGACATAACAAATGATGAAGATGTGATGGTAACCGAGGATAAGGATACTGAATAATTAAATATTGATGATGTAGCCAAGGAAAATTTGATGGATGAAGATCCAATTATTGAGAAAGTACTTAATTTTCCTGAGGTAAATGAGGTTATCTCAAAGGTTACAAAAGATATTCCTACTGATTTAGAGGAGTCCACCAAACCATAAAATATGATAGAACAAAATGACACCGAGGACACTATAGAGACCGAGACTGCAATAGATCAGAATACAGAGCCAGTTATCACTATTGAGACTATAGGTATACAATAGCAACAAGAACCAAAGATGGAGAAGCCAAAGGATAAAGGAGAAGAAAATAAACAAGAAGAGAAGAAGGGAGAAAAACAAGAAGAAGAGAGAGAACAAAGAATAGAAGATACAACTACGGTCACAATAGCTGATGTCGACTTCTCTACTAGAGAGAGTGTACACATTGAAAAGAATAAGTCAAAGAAGAGGAATAATGAAAAAAAAAGTTGACTTGAGTAAACCAATTGTGATTCCTAAGGTAGACATCTTCACCCTAAGCCCTAAGGAGCTATCATAATTTGGAGATCTACTTAATAATAAAGCAGCACAAGATAAGTTACTAGAAAAGAAATAGAAAACTGATGTGCTAGAAAGTGTTAAGGAGATACTACAAGTGAGTGTACCAAATGCAGATATAAATGAGAAAGGTAGTATACTTAGACAATTGGGTGAATGGGTAAAACAGATCAATCAACCTAGTATAGAGACCACCGAGTATATGTTACAAGTATATTGAAAGAAAATGGAGAGAAAGATAATAGAGGAGTTACTTCAATCAATGGCACTAGACAAGGTAACACTTTCTGAATTGTTTACCGAATTGGAAAAGGAATTGAAAGATATTCTTTCATTATTTCAAAAAAAAAAATTGATTTCAAATTTTAGAAAGGATATAAAGGAAAAAGATGAATCTGTTGAGAAAGAGCCCACTGAGCAGTTGGCCAAGGTCACAACCGTGCCTGATATATTTAAAGTTTACTATCAAAGGCTTAAACATTTAATGGGAGTGCAACATGAGTTGAGAAAAGAGGAGAATAAAATAAGAATGGAACTCATGGAGTTGCAAATAATTTTGATACCCCAGATAGAGTCACTACAAAAATATATTCATAAGGCAAAATCTCTAGTGAACACCCCTGATATTAGTGTTATGGATAGCATGATGAGTCTTGTAGCTAACATAGGTGAACACATTTTGTTGTTATAGATAATAAAATAATCGTGGGATATTTCACTGAAAGATGTACAATAGAGATATAAATACTTTTTTTATAAGATTCATCCACCAGATAACAATAACTAATTTTGTTTTTGGCATTTTTGTCAAAAAAGGGGGGATATATAGTGTTATAAAAAAGGGTAATTATATGTATGTAAAGGAGATGGATAGATATGTATATAGGGAGTATTTCCATAGGGGGAGTAATGAGTAATTGGATAATGGAGAGTCATGAAGTTATGGAGATATAAGTAGTTGTACCAAGAAGTGTATACATGGTCAAATCTTGCTTAAGGACACTAAATGTTGATGACTTTGAAGTTTTTAACAAAGATGCCAAACTAATTCCAAAGGGGGAGATTGATACTCCTAAAAGAGTATTTTGTTGGCATTAGTTATATTAAAGTCATATTGATTGTCAAAGTCAGTCGGTAAAGAAGGTTAGACACTCGATAAAGGAAGAGACAATTTCAGTAAAAGGGAATAAGGAACAGGAACCGGGCAAGGAAAGGCAAGCATCAAGCATCGAGCAGTTACCAAGTTATATTTGTTACCAAACTGAGAGAATACATGTAACTAAGCAGAAAAAAAAATCTATTACTAAGTAGCACAGGCCGACATAGTAGATACATTGAATCTGGATACCGAGCATAAAGCATTATATAAATCTCAAGGAGATTGTTTGGTAAAGCATTGGAGATTTAAACATGATGATTGTACATGATTACAAGGTAAGATCCACAAATGAAAATTGAATATAATATATGCATTGGAGATGTAACCATTGGTAGCACCATTTAAGGAGGAGAATCTAGAACATTTCCATTGCTTCTAGATCAATTATAAAAGGATTAGAGTATGAAGATCATAAGTAATTAAGAGAGAGAGAGAGGGAGAGAGAGAGAGAGAGAGAGAGAGAGAGAGAGAGAGAGAAGGTGATGATCAGTCAGAGATAAGTGTGAAGGTGATAAGAGGAGAAACCACTTAGTAATAGAGTAGTTAGAGAAGAGTTGTGAATGTGATTCGGATTTGAAGCTACCAAGTACAAAAGTGAAATTGTGAGTGAAATACAGTATGAGGTAAATTTTTATTGAGCATATTGATTTTGATAAGCATGTGTTGATATGACATTACAGACAATTGTTGTTACTGATTATAGTGTAATTAGAATTGTAAAAGCTTTTAACTAAGTAGGTCCTAATAGGTCTTGAATTGTAAATCCTTTAATAGGGTACATCTCTTAGATTAGAGTTGTAAAATCCTTTAGCAAGGTAGACTAAATAATTATTTATACTCTTAGCAAGGTAAATACTCTTAAAAAGGTAAGCTATCAGAATGAAATAGCTGATTTTGTACCTCTAACCGAGAAAACATTTTACCGCAGTAGTGAAGTGTTGTGGGTGTCATCCCCACCGCAAGTTTTTCCTTTGATCAAGGATTTTTGCGAGACCAAAATTCATGGTGTTATGAGTTGTGTTTCATGATTTTGATTTATATGTTTTATGTTGATATATGCAAGGTTTTCTATTCGGTGAATGTTTAGAAATATAGATAATTTTTTTGGAGTACTAATTCACCCCTCCCCTCTCAATACTTAACTTTCCATAATTAATTCAATATTTTTTCTTGTACATGTTCTCTCAAATAGTGATACTTCATTGATATATTCTTTGTCTTTGAGTGCATCATTGGATTCTTTGAAATGTTTATAGCACTACTATTATCACAATAGATTGTCACAAGACCATCTATCTCTTCTTCTATCCCTTTAAGTAGTTGTTTAATCCAAACAATGTTAGAACAATTGATTGTAGCAGCAACATATTCTGCCTTAGCAGTTGACTGTGAAATGCAACTTTTCTTTTTGCTTATCCATGTCACTAATATTTCTCCTAAGAAGAAAGATCCTCCACTTTTATTTTTCTTTTCATCCACATTATCTGTCCAATGAGCATTAGTATACACTTTCAATTCAAAATCTCCATCCTTTTTGTACCATGATCTATAGTCCTTGGTTCCTTTCAGATATCTAAATATTCCCTTCACAATAGTCATATGTGTTTCTTTAGGATTAGAAAAAAATTTTGCCACAATACCAATAGCATGTGCAATATCTTGCCTACTATGAACAACATATTGTATCTTACCAATCATGGATCTATAAAAAGTTTCACTCACCTCAGTAGAGTCATCTTCTTTTGACAACTTGCATCTGGTAATCATCAGTGTACCAACCAACCTTGAGTATTCCATCCCAAAAAATTTCAAGAACTCTTTGATGCTTTTTGACTTTGTTATGTATATGTCATCCTTGATCTATTGAATTTTCAATCCAATGAATAATTTGATCTCTCCAATCATTGACATTTAAAATTCTTTCCTCATTTCATCAGCAAATGATGTACACATTTACTCATTTCCTCCAAATATGATATCATCAACAAATATTTTAGCAATTAATACCTTATCTTCATATTCACTTTCCCAAGTACACATTATTGTTATCACTATTTCTAATGAAACCTATTCTCATTAGATATGAGTGGAGTCTTTCATACCATGCTCGGGGTGCCTGTTTCAAACCATACAATGCCTTGTGTAGTTTACATACCATGTTTTTCTGACTTTTGTCAACAAATCCTTTTGGTTTCTCAATGTAAACTTCTTCTTCGAGTATTCCATTCAAAAATGTAGACTTTAAATCCATTTGATAAACTTTGAAACCTTCTTAATTTGTGTATGCAAGTAGAATTATCACACCTTCTAATCTAGAAATAGCAAAAAATATCTCACCATAGTCAATACCTTCTTCCTGAGCATATCATTTGCATACTAGTATAGCTTTATTCCTTATCACATCTCCATTTTCATTTAGTTTATTTCTGAAAATATACTTTGTAACAATAATATTCTTATCCTTAGGTTTCGATACTAGTGACCAAGTATTATTCTTTTCAATCTAATCAATCTCTTCTTTCATTTCCTTAATCCAATCTTCATTTTCAAGTGCATCCTTGACTAATCTAGGCTAAAATTCATAAATTAAACATGGATTGTCTCTCAACTTACTTCTTGTCATGACTCCTACATTCTTGTCTCCAATTATTTGAGTCATTGAATGGCTGCTTCTTACATACTTTGCTAGTACTAGCTCGGTTCTCTGTTCTTCAGCATTTTCTTCTCTTGATGGGGGCTCAACTAGTTCCTTGATTTCTTCTTGCAGCTTGGGTAAAGTACCAAAAACTCCTTCATGTACATATACAAATCTTTGATAATCTTCTAGTTCCTTTTTGCTTTCTCCTTTATTTTTATCTACAAACTCATCAATCCTTACATTTTCACTTTCCACAATTTTGTTAGTAGCCTTATTCAGACATTTATAAGCTTTTCTCTTTGTGGAGTATCCTAGGAACATACCTTCATCTCCTTTAGAATAAAAATTTCCATTTCTAGCATCTTTCATAATGTAACACCTACTTCCAAAGATTTTAAAATAGCTAACATTAGATGTATGCCCATACCAGAGTTCATAGGGAGTTTTATTTGTACATTTCTTCAATTGTACTTGGTTGAGGGTGTAAAAGCAGTACTAATGGCTTCTCTCTAGAATATTTGTGCAACCTCCTTCTCAATCAGCAATGTTCTTGCTCAATCAACTATTGATATGTTCCTTCTTTCAGCTATGCCATTTTGTTTTGGAGTTCTCAGTGCAGATACTTGTCTTTTGATTCCATTCTCATTACAGAAGATAGTAAATTTATCAAAGATAAATTTACCTCCTCTATATGATCTTAAACACTTCATTTGATTACATTTATCCTTCTTAACTCTTACCTTGTACCATTTAAACATTTAAAATGCGTCATAATTTTCTTTTAGAAACATTACAAACATCATCATTGAGTAGTCATCAACAAACAAAATGAAATATCGATCACCATAATAACTTTGTACTCTCATAGGGCCATAGAGATTAGTATGAACTAATTCCAATATACCATTAGATGAGTAAGACTTGCTTCAAAAACTTGATTTTATCATCTTACTGATCTGACATTCCTTACACATAACTTTATTTGGCTTGCTCAATCTTGATAGACCTTTGACTCTTTTCTTCTTACTAACCTTGATCATGTTATCAAAATTTACATGACAGAATCTTTTATGTCATAACCAAGCATCTTCACTTCTTTTAAATAGAAACACATTTCCATTTGAATTCAGATAAAATAAGTTACCTTTAGATTGTTCACCAGTTCCAATCAAATATCCAAGAGCATCATAGATCTTCACCTTTCAATTCTGAAATTCCAATCGGTGACCAGTGTTATTCAGTTGTACAGCACTCAACAAGTTGTACTTTAGTCCTTGAACCCAATAAGCATTATCACATTTTATCTTTTCATTTAGCATAATGGATCCATTTCCTTTTACAGAACATGGAGCATTATTTCCAAATCTAACAAATCCTTCATCATATTTTTCTAAGTTTTCAAACTTATTAATGTCACAAGTCATACGATGTGAACAACCACTGTCAATAATCCATGTGTCATCTTCACTAACTTGAGAAATAAGGGTTTTTTCATCTTCATACCTTTCTTCTTCTGAATCATCCTTCATAGCAACATAAACCACTTCCTCACTTTCTTTTGTGTCATCAAATTCAGCATCGATTTGTCCTTCCTTAACTAGGTAGCATGATTTCTCTCCTTTATCCTTGTAGTCTCTAAACTTTTGGTATCGGTTCTCCTTCATATCATTCATGTCATAATCAAGACAACTAGATGCAATATGAACAATCTTTTTGCAGTGAAAACATTTTAGAGACAATTTACCTTTATACTTTCCTTTTCATCTTGGTAGCCTCTTTGCCAGCAATGCTTCCAATTCTTCTTGTTCTTTTTCCTTGGTTAGTAAATTGCCATAGTTACTTCCACCTGAACTATAGTCATTATCTCTTTCTCTTCTTGAACTACCAATGGTTAGGGATGATTTTAAGGTTGTCTCTATCTTTGGTAAACTATTATCAAAGTTACTAAGCTCAAATGTAATCAACTTACCAATCAAAGCATCAAGAGTAACAACATTACCAGGTATGGATCTCAATTCCTGAATAGAAGAGACTCAAATAGCATATTTAGGTAAGAGAGTTCTAAGAATTTTTCTTACCACGTCTTCTCTATTTATTGTTCTACCAACACCTTTGATAGCACTAACTACTTCCTTGATTCTGAAATTGTATTGTGCAATGTTTTCATCTTCTTTCATTATCATCTCATCAAATTTTACTATGAGACTATCAACCTTTTCTTTTTGTACATGAAAATCACATCCATAAACAAGTGCAATTTTATTCCACATTTATTTCATTGTAGCACAGTCCTTTATGTCATTAAATTCAGCATCGATCGGGGAAGAAGAAATCTCAATCATTATCAAGTTGTGTTCCTACTTTTCTCTCATCTGATCAAGTGTCATAGATCTAGGAGATGGTGGAGTGTAGTCATTTTCCAAATAGTAGAGTGCAGAATCTCCAATTCCAAATACGTGTAACTTCATCCTACTTTTCCATGTAGGGAAACTCTCCTTGTTCAACTTCAGTACTTCTCTCCTATACATCTTCGGATCTTTAGCTTAAATCTTTTAAACTTTTACCTCTAAGCACCAAATGCTCTGATACCAATTTTTGGATAACTAAGAGGGGGGATGAATTATAGAATCATTTATCTTAGGTCCCTTAACAATTTTCAACCTTAAAACCTTCTTGGTAACTAATCTTAATAATCAAAGTTAAACATTCAACCGACCATAGCAGTATTCATATGATAATCAAAAAATATTATGCAAAATATTCAATCACACATTGACACCAGTATTTAACATGGAAACCCAATTTGAGTAAAAACCACTATGGAAATTATCACCCACAAAATAATTCACTCTTCTGAAGTGAGCTTGGTTAAGAGAAAATCATGTTAAAGGATACAAACATATTTTCTAGATGTGACCCTATTAGGGGATTTTCACCAAAGATCAACTAGATCTGTCACCCTATAATGAGTGGCCTTATTAGAGTACTTGTAACATTCATTAGAATGCCACCTTACAAAGGATTTAGAAATAGGATTGTTAAATCCACTTGGCTAAGATATTTTCTGCTACAATGGTTAGAAAGTAACAGTGAAATGATCTAATAGAATATGAAACTATCTTTACGTGTTTAGATCTCCTTTCTACTCATTTATCTTCTTCAAACTCTTCTTTTCTGACTAGTCAACACACACTTCATCTCATCACTTTCCTTCACTTCATTCACACTTTTCTTCAACTCTTTTCTACTAGGTGTACCCTTCTATACTTATTCGTCTATTTGTTCTAGCTATCAGGAAACTAGCAATTCAACATCAACATTAGCAATATGATTATCATGATCATCCTTTATATAGATAATTTTTTTGCCTCTTAATCCTATTCACCACTTAATCTCATCCATTCAATAAAATTTTTAGCTCGGTAAAATGTTTTATGGTTTTTGCCAGCTTTATCTTCACCTTGGAACTTGCACTTGTCTTGGATCTCAAACCAACCACTAAATCTTCACCATTTATCTGTACATACCATTTTTTATTCATTGATTTCATTACTGACTTTGTTCCTTCCTTAGAATCTTCTAGATCAATCCAGATTCTCATTCGATGTCATCTTTTAATTGATTTCTTGTTTAACTGACCAACTTCATCTACTCGGTTAAGTCTATCTACTCGATTATCATTTACTCGGTTAACATCTTCTCAATTAATTGTGATCGACCAATATCTTTACTTACCAACCACCATTTACAGCTTGGTAGAACACATTGTTTCCTTGTCTTTTCACTTCACACCTTCAATCATTTATTACCGACTAATATAACTGACTTGTGCATCATTCCAACTCTTCACCAAATCATGTAAAACAATCAAATCAATATTACCTTGTCATAGACAAATTCAACAATTTCCCATTTAAGCTCACATACTTAACATCACTTCTTTATGTCATTCTTTGTCTTTACCAACCATTTCTTTACTCAACATCACATATTTCAGATTTATATGGAAACTTGCATAAATTAGTAAGTCAATAGGCTTGACATCAATGACAACATAACAATTGATCAAATCTTTCTACATACCTTTCATTTCTCGGTTACTAACCTTGTTCATTATCATCATCACAATATCAATTGGGGTAACAATCTCATCAATCGAGGTAATTGCATCATGCAAGGTCCTGCTAGTGGGGGGACTGTAAATTGGTGTTCAAATAGAAAAAATATGTATCAAGGATAATCATACAATCGGTAATCGCTTCGAGGGAAGCTTCTGAAACTCTGAACTATAGGAACAAAAAGTCTGGATCATTGTTTTGCAAGACTACCAACCAAGGACAAGGGTATGTAAATTGGGACCTGAACAAGAGGACTGGACTAAGGCTATGATACAACCAAATGACCAATATATACGATAGTATGTGCAAAGATCAGGAATTGGGATTTGACATAATATATAACTGATTTTCATGAAGCTCAAGAATTAGTATAGGATATAATATATAATTGATTTTCATGAAACTCAGGAATCAAGTTAGTATTGCAAATCTTAAAGGGCACATATGATAATGGAACACCTAGGGAATATGGAGTTTGTGATAGGTGATGTGCATGGGAGATTTGGTAGACAGATGGATGTGATATGATGGGAGTGGTTAGGGTAGGAGTTTGATAGATAATGGAATGGTCCTCTATGTGTGATGCATGTTTCTAGTTTTTCACCACATACTTGTCCAAGGCGTTTGATTACCAAATTTTCACCATTGGATGATTATTTCTCTTTACATTTTTGCAATTTTCATTTTTTTAATATTTTTTTTTATTTTTGGTTTTTTTGTTATTGTCAAGGTGCCTGTTTACCAGGTTTTCACCAACACAATAATTTTTTTAGGACATTTTACACTTTTATGGATTTTTTCAAATGAATGTGATACACTACATGGCTCCAGCATAGACCTTCTTAAGATGAATGATATTGATGGGGTCATTTAGAGGTTCCCCTTCTAGTGTTGATAAGTGATAAGCCCCTAATCCAAAACATGATGTGACAACCTATGGACCCAACCAAGTAGGCTCAAATTGGCCCTTCTTCTCGCAATCTACTTGTACCTTTTAATTTTCTTTGAGGACCATGTCCCCTACCTAAAACTATCGTGGGTGGACACTCTTTTTGTAGCTTCTCTTAAGCTTGTTCGAGTATACAATCGTGTGATCATATGATTGTTTCTTCTTTTCATCTAATAAATCTAGTTGTGTGAGGCATGCTACACAGTATTCTTCATCAGTGACCAGGTTCTTGAATTACACACGCAACGATGGAAGTTTGACCTCAATTGGTAAGACAATTCTACACCATATACAATAGAGTATGGGGTGGTCTATGTGGGGGCTCAGTAAGAGGTGTGGTATGCCTAGAGGGTGGGATTAATTTAGAGGTGCCAATCACAACCAAAATTATTGACAACCTTTTTAAGGATTCTTAAGATATTTTTATTGGTTGTCCGAGCTTGGTCGTTCCCTTGGGGAAAATATAGGCTAGAAAAGAGATGGTGATTGTGTAACTGTCACACAGATCTTTCATATGTTGGTTCTTGAATAGTGTACTGGTATCTGTGAATATGGTGGAAGGGCTTCCGAAATGGCAAATGATATGGTAGAGGAAAAACTTGGATATCTGGACACCTGTAGTGAGGGTGAGCGGGATCACTTCAACCCACTTTGTAAATTATTTAGTAGCAATGATAATGTACTTATGTTTGTATGAGGAAAGGGGGTTATCTTACTAATGAGGTTGAAGCCCCAACATGAAAATGGCCATGGAGGCACAATAGAATGCAGGTCCTATGTTGGAGCATGAATCAGATTGGCATGTTGTTGACATGGTAGGCATTTCTTCCCAAAATCATAGGCATCAAGTTCCATTTTGGTCCAATAATACTCTGCTCTAAGCAGTTTCTTTGCTAAGACCATATCACTCATGTGAGCACTGCAGATTTCGATGTGAACTTCTTGTAAAGTTTGGGGAGCCTTTTTTGAGTCTAAACACCTAGAGAGGATGTTGTGATATCCTCGACAATATAGGGTGTTGGCTACAAGAATGTAGTGGGATGCTCTGCAAATAAGGTTCTGGCATTGGGTGTTTGTGAGGTGGGAGGATATGATGTTATTCTTTAGGTAAGCATGAATGTCATGGTACCATGGGGACTAAGGACTAACCAAGACACACACCTTTTCTGAATCAGAATTCTCATAAGCCGGTGTGTGGAGCTACTCAGCTAAAAATTCATTGTGTGTGGCATCTCGATGGATTTTGAGGAGGGACCCGATAGTGGCCATTACATCTGCTACTTTGTTCTGTAATTTGGGCACTTGCATAAATTGTAGACTCAGGAATTTTTCTTTCATTTTGTCTACCAACTCTTTGTAGGGAAGTATCTTGTTTTCCTTTATTTAGAACTCATCCACAACTTTCTTTATGATGAGTTGTGAATCACCAAATACATGTATCTTTGTGATGTTCCATTTAATATTTTTCCTTAGACCTGAGACAAGGGTCTCGTATTCTATAATGTTATTAGTGCAGGGGAATTCCAATTTGAATGACTTGGTGATGTAGTCACCTTGAGGAGAGACAAAGAGAATTACTACTCCCAACCCGTGAGTCTTGTATGATCCATCGAAGTAGATCTTCCACGTGGGTTGTTCTTCAATCATGCACAATTTTTCATCTAGAAATTCCATGACCAAGGGATATGCATCCACTAGTGGTGCTTTTTCCAATTGATCCGCGATGATTTATCCTTTGATTTTTTTTGTCTACATACCAAATGTCAAACTCACTCAGTAGTATTACCCATTTACTCATGTGGCCTATAAGAGTTGCATGAGAAAGTAGATACTTGAGAGGATATATATTGGAAATGAGTCTCACAGTGTGACTGGGCATATAGTGTCGAAGTTTCTGAGTGGAAAAAACAACTACTAGGCAAGCTTTCTCCATTGGTGTGTAATTTATCTCATAGCCAAAAAAATGTATGACTAATGTAATAGATAGCTCTTTATTTTCCATTGCCATCAAACTGAGCCAAGAGTGCCCCCAGTGTTGTAGTGGTTTCTGATATGTACAAAATGAGAGGTTCTCTTAGAGTAGATGGTATGAGGATGGGTGAATTTGTCAGATATTCTTTGATCTTTTCAAAACTTATTTGGCACAAAGGGTCGCATTTGAAATTGGCATCTTTATGCAATAGATGGGTGAATGGTTGGCACTTATCTGCAAGTTGTGATATGATGTGGTGCATGAAATTTAACTTACCTTGTAGACTGGGTAACTACCTGAGTTTCCTAGGAGGAGGCATTTCCATTATGGCTTTGACTTTCTTTGGATCAATTTATATGCCTCTTCTAAATATAATGAATCCCAAGATTTTTTTAAATGTAACTCCAAAGATGCACTTTTTTGGGTTGAGCTTCAAACCATAATAATGGAGGTGATCAAATACACATTCAAGCACATTGAGATGGTCTAACCTTACTTTTTATTTTTCCATAATATCGTCCACATAGTCTTCAAGGATCTTATGGATCATGTCATGAAATGTGACAATCATGGCTCGTTGATATGTGCCCCCTGCATTTTTCAAACCAAAAGACATCATGTTGTAATAGAAGGTACTTCATGGGGTTGTGAATATTGTCTTATGTTGATCTTCTTCTATGATGTGTATCTATTTATAGCTAGAGAAACCATCCATGAGTGATAGCATCTCATGCTTGGCAGTAAGGTCAATGATCATATCAATATTTGGCAAGGGGAAATCATCCTTAAGACACACCTTGTTGAGGTCTCAGAAAGCTATGCATATTCTAATTTCTCCTGATGGCTTGGAAACTAGGACATGTTGGAAATCAATTCTGAGTAGTCAATGGCGCATATGATCTTGGCTTGTAGGATTTTTTCCTATTCTTCTTTGACTAGTAAAGCCATTTTAGGGTGCATCTTTTGAAGATTTTTTTAACTGGCTTGGCATTTGGGTCTACTACGAGATGATGGACAACCAAGTTGAGGTCCGATCCAGGCATGTGAACAGAACACCACACAAATTTTATTGTAGCTTCCCTAAGAAGTGTAGTGAAATCTTCTTCTTCAGCCTATAATAATGATGTTGCAATGTATGTGATTCTCAGACATTCTTTGGTTCCCAGATTGATAGGCTTGGTTTCTTCAATAAGAATGGATGATTGCTCTAGCCTATAATCATGAATAAGAGGAAGAAGTGATTCTTCATCTTTTGGTTCTTTAGAGAGGTTTTCACCAAAAGATACGCCCTTTATTTTTAATTTTTTGGAGGCACAAAGTTCCCTATAGGAGTTTTCATGAAAAGACTCATTTTTTTATTTGTCATTTTTAATTTTGTGACTAAAGACTTCCTCTTCCAAAAAGTATGTCTTGGGGTCTATCTTGTAGACATGTGTTGAAGTATGCCCCCAGTTTTTTTGTTTTTTTATTTCTCCCATGAATTTTAGGAGTGTGTCTTGTCTTTGGAACTCATCAATATGTCTAATGCTTAGTTGTTCTTGGTCTATGAGTTCGAGATGAATGAGTGAGAGGTCGATGAGGTTTATGGAGAGTTGGCGAAGGATGAAATTGCCTAGGAAAGTTTCATCATCGGATATATCATCATATGACCTATTAACTTCCTCTTTAGGGATGTCTTCAACCTTGAAAATTTCACCCAAGGTATTATGATAGGTGTAGTTGGTTTTTTTGGTGTCCTCATTCATTTCTAGGCCAAATCCAAGCCCTTGATTCCTTGGTCCAAGTGAGGGTTTGAGTTGAGCCTTAATGCCACTCTCTTCACAGCCTAAACCGCCTCCTTGGTAGTTCCATTGTTCAGTAGCCAATTGGTGATATTTGGGGTATTTATCTTTAAAGTAACCAATGAGTTTTTCATTAAGAGATGGATCATCTCGGTATAACCATTTGTTGATGTCGGGCTCCATTTATTGGTTGTCTAGAATTCCATTAGAGAGGAATGTAGAAGAACCCATTTGTTTAGGTTGTGGCTCTTTGTGCTATGATGGACCTTGGTGGGATTGAAGTCCCTGAGTGTGTGGGTCCAATGGTAGGGCCCCAACTACAAAATTATCTAATAAGATATATTCCCCACAGCTCATGTTGTTGATCTTGACGATGGAGAGGATGGATGCAAGAATAGTTTTTGGATTCGAGTGGGTTCTAGAGGAACTGGAAATACAACTACCAATGTCAATTCATGGGCAATAAGAGGAATGTGGGAATGAAGCTTCTAATGCATGGCAATGTGTGAAAGGTTGGGGTTCAATGTGAATGGTGATTTCAATGTATTTATGTGGGAATTTGATGCACTGATGAAATGTGGAGGGAATGGCCTGCATGGAATGGATCTAAGGGTGACCAAGGAGAATGTTGTATGGGAGGTCAAGATCAATAACATGGCATGTGGAATCTTGCACTATTGGTCCCAACTTGATGGGTAGAGAGATGGTACCATCATAGGTACGTTATAGATTGGCATAAGCCTTGATGGTGATGACCTCATGTGATATGTCTGCTTCAGTGTACCCGACTTGATTTATAAATTTTAAGGTACATAAATTCAGAGCCAAACCATTATCTATCATGACACTTTTGACAGTGAAATCACTAACCATGACGGCAATACGAAGTGGGAGGTTGTGATCTAGTTCAATGAAAGGCATGTCATAAGGTTTAAAGGATAGGCCACAAGATGTCGATAAGTGTCCAAGAAGGGCTTGGAATTGTGTGGGGTTGATGTTGTATGGATAGGCGAGCTACAGAGGAGATCAGGGATGGAGATTTGGGTGGGGGTGTTCTAGGAAGTTGTATTATGCACTAGATGAGGAAGTAGTGTTGGCACCGGTAACAGATATCCTACACTGAGACGTAGTTATTACATGTTGACTATTGGATCCATTGACATGGATAATTTTAACTGTGGGTTTTCCCTGGATGATACAAATGAACAATTTATCACAGTTGATATAGGTAGCAGTGTAATCTTTTTTATCAGTGTGGTTGCCTTGTTTACCCTTGCCTTGGTTTTGGGTTGGTGGGTTTGCATTAGCTGGGCCTTTGTCAATGTTGTGTTGCATTGGGTGATGCCTAGGCAAGTGTATCGAATGTGATCTCCTTCTTATCTATGAGATCTTGAATGTAATGCTTGAGTTTCAAGTATTCTACGCTAGTGTATCCCTTGACACAGTGATAGTCACAATACTCATTGTCCTTGTACCATGGGGGCTTTGGATTTAACTCATCAAATGGTTGGGTATGAGGATACATGACAAAATTTTCATTGGCCATCCTATGGAATATTACATCCAATGGTTCACTAAGAGGGGTGAACATGTGCTTCTTATTGTTTTGGATGCATTGTTTGGTTTGTCCTTGTGCGAAAGATATAGCATTGGTTTGGTTTACTAGGGGTGGGCAATTTTGCACGGGCAGTTGATAAACTATCATGGGTGGTTGATAGATTGGTGTGGGTTATGTTGGTGTGGGTGTTCTAGGAGTGGCCACAACAACTTGGACATTTTTTGTATCGGCGGCCCCATTAGTGATAGCATTCTTATTCTTGTTCCAGTAATGAGGATGATCATCATTTTTCCTATCGTGATGGATTTCTTTGTAATGCTTGATATTTTCATCATCAAAGAGACCTTTTTCAATGTCCATTCCTTTCACTTTGATGTCTTGGTAGGTTTGGATGGAATTCATTTGCATAAAGTGGGATAACTTGGGATGCAAGTTGTCGAATAAATATCTTCGTCAAATGTTTCTCTAGGGATTGATATGATAATCTCAGGGTGAGGTTTTTCCATATTTGAAGATATCCATCCAGGATTTCACCCCCCCCCCCCCCCCCCCCCTTTTCTTTGATTTGCAAAGATCCAAGAGAGATAATCAATTCTCAATGTTATGTGATTACTATGCCATGAACTTTTTGGATAACTCTGCAAAGGTCAACACTGACCCATAGGGTATCTTGTAGAACCACTCAAGAGCAGTACCCCCCAAGATTTTTGGGAAAAAGGTGCATCTGAAAGTTGTCACTATAAGAAACCTCTTGACAAGCCATATAAAACTCCTTGACATGGCTGACTGGATCTCCCTTCCCCCTATATTTGTTGAATTTCATTATTTCGAAGTGCTTGGGGAAAGGCATTGTTGTGATAGAGCAGTCCAAAGGATAAGGAAAAACTTCTTCAAATTTGAAGGTCTTGCTTTCAGTCCCAACCTTTAGCTCCTTGGGGGAATTCTTCATTTCTTCCCATTCCAGGTTGGCAACTAGTGGAATGGGTGCCACCAACATGTTGGATCTAGTTTTTTGGTAGGGGTGTGGGAAATATGGGGGATTTTGAAGGGGATATTAGGGATTTGGGTATGGGGATTGTCTTGTTGTATGCATAGGTTGTTGAGGTAGTGGATGGGCATGATATTGATGTGGAGGCAGTGGTAGGTTTTCCTGAGAAGGATAGGTGCGTTGGGGTTTCAATAGTTGTTGGTATTGAGAGGGTAGTTGTTGTGTGGGTTGGTATGTGAGTTGGCTATAAGTTTGACCTACATAAATTGGATAGGTGCTAGTGCCACCATAGGATGGGTACACATTTTTTATGTTTATATTGCTTGGAGGTAGAGCGAGGTAGTTGATGAAATTGTATGCACTAGGTTGATGAGGTTGAGGTACGGGTTGAGTGGTAATAGATGAAGGCATGGCCAGATGATTGGTGAAGGAGGGAGTTGTTGCTACCAATTGTTGAGAATGTGTGGTTTGTGTTGTAAATTGCATGGATGGTTGCGGGATAATGGGGTTGGAGATGTGTGACTATTTCTAGATCCCTAGATCATGCATTTGTGCTTGAGTGAGACCCCAAGAAGAGCCTGACCTTACAATAGGTTGTGATGTAGCAACAGATGGGAATGTGGTGGTGACTGTGGGTACTTGTGGTTAGTTTAGAGGTCCTATAAGAGGCATCCCTTCTGTGTAAAATGGTTTTTGAGGTTTTGGTGTGGAAATAAAAGGTGGGAGTGAGACTTGTACAGAGGTTTGTTGGGTGACGGGCGGGTTCGGTGCTTGGGCTGAGATTTGTTGAGCAATAGATAGTGGCGCTTGCATTTATCCTTGTTGTGCAAGGGGGGGTAGTGGTGTTTGAGCCAAGATTTGAGATGAGAAAGGTAGAGGTGGCACTTGCGTGGAGAATTGTGTTTGAATGAAGGCTTGAGATGTTAGGGGTGGAGGTCACGCATGTGAGGGAGCTAGTTGTGAGGGTTGAGGTGTTGGCCCCATGATAGAGAAAGGATTTGGTTGTTGCATGGTATGAATTATGAGATTGGAGGTTGTTGGTTGGATTAGGTGGGGAATAGAAGAGCCCACTTGGGTAGATTTTAGGCATGGGTCAACAATTTATTCCACGGATGTGTCAAACATTCCCCTTTGGAGGACTAATGGATGAGTAGGATTGAATTCTGAGATTCCTGGTGGCATTGGAGCACCTTCTCGTGTGAATTTAGCAAGGATAGTATCATGATTTTGGCCTATGATTTCACTAACCATCTTTGCATGTCCTAGGTGATTCATGAAAGCTTCCATAGAACCCGTGGTGGGAACTTCATCTGGGTTAGTCCATACGTTCTCAATTTATACTTGTTGTTGGGGATCATAAGAGACCATAGCATTATTGGGGTTGATTTTTGGGTTGGACAAACTAGCGACGAGGTTAGGATCCATATCCTTTCTCTTCTTCAATCATGTTTCAAGTGGCATGAATTGTAGGACCTAGGATAACAAGACTAAGACCAGGTAAAAGATGATGAGGATAATGCAGTGGGGGAGGATAGAGTGCGAGATGGTCCTAAATAGTATAAAGAAAAATGGTGACGATGCAAGACTTACGATTTGATGAGTGGATGGGTCTAAGGCACTTAAGGATGATGGTGATGCCCTAAAGGCCTAGAGGATAACTTAGAGTCAAGGTGATGAGGTCACAAGGACAAGATCATAAAACACTCTAGACAACGCTTAGTTGAAGAGTGGAGCTATAAGGATGGGTTTGATTCAGGATGTAGGCTTTAAGCATCTCTAAAGGATGTGACACTAAGTGGGGGATGTTTGACTTTTTGGATTATTTTTTTTGGATTTGGATTATGGATGAAGTTTGATTGGATGGTGTTTCCTCAAAGGAGATGACTTGGGATGACTAAGGTGGATCCTAAGGATAAAAATGAAATCTAAATATGATGAAGAAGAGTAAGAAAGGATAGTTTTGCAATGTGCATTCTGGTTGTATGTCTCAAAGTTGATAAATGTGTGGTTTAATTGATGTCTACCCATGTAGTGTGAGAGTTTTTTGTTGAAGATGATATTATCTACTTTCTCGTGTTCTTGTGTTTCTCATCATATTGTAATCATGAAGTGTTGGTTTCTCTTGGCTTTTTTATCAACTTCCTTCTTTTCTTTGTATACTCAAGGTGTTGGAAGTTTCACTCTCTTATGTTTTACTGAATCGGTCATGTGTTCAATCTCTTTGATCTCAAGGATTTTGAAGGTAATGTTCTCAAAGTTTTGGAAAATTTTGGATTTTATCAAACTAGGTAGTGACTATAGTAAATATACCTTGACTTGAATTTGGGAATGACTTCTTGGATTTGATCTCTTTCTAGGACAAGCGAGCAAGTAATCTCACAAGGGAAAAAGAAACCTTGCGAGAACAACACAGTTTTGGATTTGGTCTCTTTGGAAAAAAAGACTTTTAGCTTCAAGAGTGTATGTTATGACAAATGTTTCTCACTGGGTTTCTAACATCGAAAATACGCACAATAAATTCTACCCTATGGAATCAGCTTAACTTTGAAAACCTTTGCTTATAAACTTAGGCACACACCCAAGAGCTAATCATAATACGGCCACTACAGACCACACAATGGGTCAAACAATGTTGTATTATCCGACTCCAAACATTCAAGGATGGCATAATATGGTGAGTTTCTTGGGGAGGTTACTATCCTCCTTGCACAAAAATTATAAAACTTTCAGGGGTAAATTGGGTAGGTTTCTAGTTTAACATATTTTAGTGAGGGCATATATTCACAACTATCCCTTGTAGTCCCACAAGAAGGATTGAGGCCTATATCTATACAAGTACTTAGATAATGTAGTGTCGCACAAATGATTGAGGTCTCATAGCCCTACAATTATCAAGCATAAGAATAAATTCTTAGAATAGATACAATTATCAAAGAGGCATTTGTTTATAGTGGGTTGGAAGGGTTAGATTCACCTTGTTCCCACTTGGGTCGTTCCCATGAGATTTTTCCCTCAATGACAGGCCCTCTAAAGAATTAACTTGAAAGCATGGATTGGAAACTAAAGGAGTCTGGATCTATGATTTTTCAACACAAAAGGGAAAATGGCATACTCTCCTATCTAATGTTGTTTTCTTCCAAACACTCAAACATGTGATTAATTCCCAAGGCTTCTTTCTAAGTGGGCTATCAAATGGGTCTAGGTTTCTGATTGTCTTAGAAAGACAAGAGCATACTCCCCTACCACTTGACAATCACTGCAAGTGAACCTTTTTTAATGTTCCTAAGAAATCAAACCTAATGAAAACAAAACTTTTATTTGTATCTCCTAGGCAACCTGCAAAGAAAACATGAGAGTAGTTTCTTGCTTTAGTCTTCAACCAACATCATGTAAAATGGAAATATTAGTAGTTTCTCATTCTTTCTTGGCCAAACGTCCTTCAAGAGTTAGTATTTTTTAAAAACCAAAATGCTACAGAAAACCAGATAAATTAGTAACCTGAAAACCACAAAATATTTTATTTTTTATCTAAATAGAGCACAGACAACAAAACACAAGTCACAGGTGACAAAAACAAAGACGACAAATCCAGGTCGCAGATGACAAAAACAAAGACAACAAATCCAAGTTGCTGACAACAAATCCAAGTCATAGATGACAGAATAAAAAAAGTTACCTGACACATGTCAATTCGTATTGGCGTAGTTTTTTAGGATCAGAGATGATAGTTTAGCCTCCACAGATGACAAAGTGTGAAGTAAGAGAAAATATCAATGGTTAGGAAAAATCTTAAATTTCGGCAGCATCTCCTCCTATAAAATTGGCAGTTTGATAAAAATATGAGAGAATAAAACACCAAATATCGTAAAAAAGTGGTTTAAAACATTAAAAAAATTAGTGATTTATGTCAGACAAAGACAAAAAAGTAAGAAGCACAGATGAAAAACTCGCATACGACAATATATGTAGATGAAAAAGCCAGGTCACAAATGACACTGTATGGTTGAACCTGCAAGTTGCGAAAGTTTTATAAAATTTTAAGTTTTTAAGGGATGTGGGTCCCACTGGGTGTGCCAAAATGTATATGCTAGAAACCTACCTGTGTGGAACAAGCTCAAACATGCAAACATTAGACAATTAAATCACTTCATTCTAATCTAACATGTTCATAAACTTGCAGCTACACATAGCCTCCAACATAACCTCCGATGAGCCAAAAAAATACACCCAAGACTTGTTAATTTTCTCTTTAAGATTAATGTGGGTGTGCCCTCCCAACACAATAATCTAATCCTACTTTGATTTCTTTGTTTTTATGGAGTGAATCCTACAAAGTAAACTATTGATGTAATGAAAATCTCAAGAACAAGTATGAGGAACTTGTCTCAAGCCTTCACCAAATGATGAAGATGAAAATGAAAAACTAAGTTAGAATGATATGCAAGATCAAATGAAACTAAGATTCAATTCCATTTACGTGGCATGTAATTTCTAGATTCAATGAACTAAGGTTGCAACAAAATCCTAAAATGCTTTAGAAAATCCTAGAATGAAACTAGCATGATAACAATGCACAAAATGAAATATGATTTGCAAGGAATGAGGCCTCATATTTATAGATTTTTGGAGGGAAAGGAAAGGCTTGGATGAGGTGGCACCTATGTGGCATCCACATAGGAGCCACTCAAGAGACACATAGGCTAGAGGGGATGGTTATGAAAAAGTCAACAAAGGGCTTTTAAGGCTTTGTGAGGGTCAAGGTTTCTCACACATGTGTGAGAAACTTTGGAGAAATGTGTGGGGTACAAGAAGGTGGTTCCATTTAAGGAAGTTGGATGGCTTCCTTGGGATGGGTTGCTCACACATGTGTGAGCAACTCATTAACACTAATGGGTCAGGAATCCCTTTTTTAAGTGGGATTAGTGTATAATTAGGTGGGAGGATAGGTTTAGCAAGTGGGATGGTAGGGGTAGGGTAGGTTTATAGGTTGGGTAACTTAGATTAAATTCAAATTAAATTTAAATCAATCATAGTTAAGAAGAATTAGGGATGTGAGGGGATTTAATAAATATAAATTTATTAAATTGGGATTTTGTGAGGCAAATGTATTAAATTGATTTAATATATTGGGATAGTATTTAAATTATATTTAAATACAAAAAGGGAAATGAAACTATTTATTTGATTAAATTAAATAGTTAAATTAATATAATTCATTTATTAATTAAATATAGAAATTATTAATTTAATTAATAAAGTTAATTTTTAAACATCTACAGTGTAGAAACTTCATGGATGACAACACTTGACCAAAATTGACCATATCCTTGTCCTTGTCTATTTAGTTCATGTATGTGGCACAATAAGTTCTACCACTCCTTTTTGTTGTGATCCTAGACCTATAGTACCAATATACCCAAATCGTTGCAACATTGAAAACCCATCTACATATTGAGTAAGTGGAAATTTTAACTAGTGGTGTCTCTTGAGGATCTCTGTACAACCATGTATTAATATTTCCTATGTTTTCTTCACTTAGTTTCCCCCATTTGATAAATGTTGTGGAGGGTGGGCATTTGAAAATGATAGGTTCTATTGTTTGAATAGATCTTGGTCGACCATATGACTTGGGAGATAAAGGAAGATTGGTGATGGTGAAGGCTTCCTCATAGAGATACTCATCGCATCCTTTATACAAAACTAATATTTTTATCTCTGAGCCTAGTGTGTGTTTGGGGATTGAGGTAGAAGTAGATGGTGGAGATGCTTCTTAATTCACAAGTACTTGGTTTCAATTCCACCCCTTAAGTTATTGCAATATTGGAATGGATTGGGGTCTCCTATAATAATTTCCATGCCTTGATGAGGAAATTTAATGCATTGGTGGTAAGTAGAAGGTATTTTTTGCATCTTATGTATCCAAGGATGTCCTAGTAGCATGTTCTATCCTAGCTCCAAATCTAGAGTTTGGAATGTTGTATTCTTGACTATTGGTCCTACCCTTATGGGAAAGATAAGGACACCTTTTGAAGATCTTTCGTCTTCATCATAGGCTCTTATATTGATCCTTCTAGTGATATCAACACTTGACTCTGAGTACCCCAAGGCTTTTATGACTTTTAAAGTACAATTTTTTAGTCATGTTTTTCCATCTATGAGGACCCATCAAATTGTGTGTTTATGCACTTGCACTAGCAGATGTAAGGGATCTTTATGAAGAGACTTATGTGATGGTACATCATGGTTTGTGAATGTAGCATTCTTATTAGAATCAATGTAATTGACCATCATTTGAAAGTTTTCAAGGGTTATGTCCCTTGGGACAGCTGCATTTTGAAGGGCTTGAACCAAGGCTTGCTTGTGCTAAGTGGTTGTGTAGGATCTCAAAAATGGAAATCTGGGAAGGTGTGCACTTGAGGTAATCCAATAGATTGTATTTTGGATTAAGAGGTGAAAAATAAGTTGAAGGCGCCCCAAGTAGGACAACCTTCGAGCGGTGAGTGGTTACAACATAGTTGGAGTTGTCTTTGATGGTGATAGTTGTGATTTGGTCACTGACATGGTTAACACAATTTATTACATTATTTGAAAAGGGATATACATAGTTGGTTTCATTGGACTGGTTACTGGACACAGGGGCTTTCCCTTTATTATGACTTTGCAAGGGGTCTTTAAAGATTGTGTGATCTATGTTTTCCCCTAGCTTTGCATTTTTTATATCAATTTGGCCTTGTTCAATGAGATCTTGTATTATATTCTTGAGCAGATAACAATTGGATGTCTTATGACCTTTGACCTAATGGTATTCACAAAAATCATTATCGTTCCACCACTTGGGTTTAATAGTAGCATGCTCAAATTCTCGTATTTCAGGTAAGTTTATCATGTTTATTTGGATTTATTTATTTATTGTCGATTCAATGGGTTCTCCCAATGGTGTGTAATCTTGTTTTGGGAATAAAGGTCTTGGAAATTGTTGTGTGTTGGACTCTGACAAATTGGTTGTTTGGGTATTTTCCACAGGTGTGTTTGTTACTAAAGTTTGATTTTGCATAGGTCTTCCTTTCAAACTGATTTTAGATTGGGTATAATAGATAGTTTTCACAGTAGTGACACCATTGGTAATGTTCTTGTTTTTATTCCACCACTTTGATATTTCCACAGGAGATTTGGCGGTATTATGTTAATTGGGGTCAGAAAGGATTCCCCTTTTGATTAAGTTTCTCTTTTAGTGCATTCCCTTTTCAATCAGTTGTTTGAATGTTTGGACAAGTTAAAATTTGACTGTGTAAACCATGTCTGGGATGAGGTTATCCACAAACATGATGATGAGATCTTGTTTGGGAAAATCATAGGGAATTTGGTTAGTTGTACTTCTCCATCTTTGCAATAAATTGGAGAAGGATTCACCATCTTTCTGTTTCATATCATAGAGTTCCTTGATACTAACTTTTCATTCTATGTTATGATGGAAGTGGACAATGAATTTTTTAGTTAACTCACCCCAGGATTGAATGACATGGGGTAGATATGAGAACCATTCTATTGCTGGTCCAACTAGAGTTTGAAGAAATAGTCGCATGAGGTATGTTTCACCGTGAGCAACCTTTGTGCATCTTGCAAAGAATTTCTTAATGTGTTCAATAGGATTTATTTTGCCTTGGTATTTATTGAGCTTAGGTACCACAAAATGTGCGGAACAGAGACATATAGATTGAATGATCAAAAGGGTAGGGGTATAAGTCCATTGCGATGTAGGACTTTGTTTGACCCTGATTTTGAAGTTCTTATAACTAAGTTTGCATGTTTTTCATTTTTTGCATGTGGATATTAGTTTACGATTGTGGCATATTTCCAACATTATCTTGCCTTTGATACTAGGGTTATGGTCCAGGAACATATGATATGTTATGGGTTTAATTTTGATTTCCAGGTTGAAGCACTTGTTGAAAATGTGACATGTTGCAATTTGAGATTGTTGATATTGGGTTCAATATTGATACTAAGGACTTATCTTCGATGGGAGTCGGCTAAACATAGGACCGATAGATATTGATCATATTTTTCTTTACATTTGTCGAGGTATGAATCCAATTGAAACTGATTTTTTTGTTTGGCACTAACAAATGGGTTATAATGAGTATGCAATGTCGATGATTGGGTTTGAGTACCTGATGTGACAATGCTTGAAGAAGTTGTTTGGGATGACCCATCTAATGTGGATGAGCTAGTTGATTGGGAACTTGCAGTGTCTTGATGGGTAGGAATGCCTTGGGATTTCATTTCATCTTGGGACATATGTCATGCCGAAGAGGAACCACCTTGTGTGGATGTTTGAGTAGATGATGAGACTAATTGTGAATACTCAAGAGTAGAAGTTCTATGTGATACTATAGCCGATGTTTGAGATGGTCTTGTTGATCCTTGGGCTACTAATGGATTTTCATGCCATATCGTGGATACATCAAAACCAGGAGGAAGTTTTACACCTTTGTCTAAAAGCATGGCTAGATATTTTTGAGGATTTAATTCTACCACAACATCTACTACTGAAGATTATTCATCGTGTTCAATGTCTCCAAATTTCCTCTTTGGTTATGCCCTAAAACATAGAGGGATCAATGGGTAGTTGTGTCATGTCAGGGAAATTTTTTAAATACATGAAAGGGTTTATGTTATCCTAGAGGTTGGGCTCTTGTTCGTCCCATGGAGGGAATGGGTTGACGTATAAGTCATGTGGGTTGTTCCTAGTCTAAGATCTAGCTACAGGTCTCCGACCAAAAGTGTATAGTGGGAGAGACATCTTCCTACAGGCTTGATGACAAGATATAATTTGTGTAGACACAAAGGAGCACCTATTCTAATAGGTTTTAGTTTTGATTCATAAATGTTAATCAACGGGTTTTAGTTCTGATTCATAAATGTTAATCCTAGGGACAAAATTTGACTTCTATAATCTCAGAGTTAAGTTGGTTTGATACTAATTTGACTCTTTCTTTAGATGAAGCATGGAGCCAGGGTTGATTATTTTGATAAGACTTTGATATAGAGATCAATAAAGGTATAATCTAACATGCTAAATTGAAAATCCTAAATGATTGTCAGACCCAAAAGAGAGGTTTCCTAATGTTGAGAATTTTGGTATAATCCTATTTAAAATTTGTAGATGACCTTGGTAGTGATAGAATTTGTGAAACGTGTGGAACGGTTTGTTTATTTGTTTTAGAAGATTGTTTGACAATTTGCAAGTTGAAGTTTTGACCAGTTAGGCTACTAATTGACTTCCTAAAAACACTAGCATTTTTTGATAAAAAAAAGTGTTTGTGTTTGTAAGATCTATTGTTTTAAAAACACACATCAAACACAGAAGACAAAATGTTGATCTATGTTACTTTATGCTTAAGACATGTTCAATCCTATGGTTGGCTGAGATAGTAGTCATTGAATTCACACTACAGATAAATTTGAACCACACTTATTCTGAGTGAATAGCTTATAATTCTAGAGGCATTGGCTCCTCCTTATAGAGAACTCGCTTCTCAGGCACACCAGACTTTGAATTCCAAGGGTCATCACTTCCCAAGGAAATGTTATTTCTACTAAGAACTACGAGAGTGTGGGATGCCTTCGGAGGCATGGGTGGTTCCTTGAGTTAGCAAATAGAAGGATTTTGGGAAATGAAAAATGTTTGGCTCTTTAGTAAGGGACTCTCGTTTGGGTGTCCATGCATGCGCTCTCCCTATTATGAAGAGGCTTCCTTCCTATAGAACACAGGTACTAGACAAGTTGGCATGTGTAGGCAATTATTACCCATAGTGAGGCATTTTAGCCCCACTCATTTTATATAGGGACTGAGAGTGGATTGGCTTTAGCCCATTGTCCCTTGGGTCAATCCCTCTCATCAGCTATGTTAAAGCACTAAGGAAGTAGACCCACTAAAAAAGAAACTCGAGTGTCACTAACACTTTTCTCTTGCACCTAGGACCACAAAAGCCAAGGTAGAGGATAGTGTGTGTTAGTAGTAAGTCCCTTCTACGAGCACAAGTGTGTCAGACACATAAGACACGTGTTCATTTATTAAGCACCAAATGAAATGTGAAAGGAAAACGTGTTGTTCATTTTAAACCCAAAATCCAAATTTTTTGAAAAGAAGCAAGTAAAACAACTAAATTACCTCTACAAACATCACAAATTAGTAGTCAGATCCATTAGATTTCCACAATCCATAATATTAAGTGCTAGTTTCTGGATTCAATTGTGTATTTTCAAGCTATTTCCCCAACCTACATAAGATGTTTAGTAGTTTTCCATAAATCATGGAAAGGGGTCTTTGACAATTGAGTTTTCTTCCAAAGTACCACAACCTAAAAGGTATCTAGATTAGTAACCCTAAAACACTATTCTAGAAATTATTTGGAAACATGGTATTCCAATTGACCTAAAAATTGTATTTTATCTCATATCCTTGAATGATTCTCTCATACTTGTTGAGGACCTCTTTTTTCTCCTCAATTTTGATTTGTAGTATTGTCCACTATTGTCGAATGTATTTTTCAATCCTTTTCCTCAGTTTCTTTCTTGATTGGTATCTAGGAGCTCGCCTGATGATTTTTTTTTCTTTCGGCATCCAAATTTCCTATTCAGAAAAACAAACAAGCAAAAAATAGAGATACTAAAAGGTTATTTTTAACCCTACAGATGTCAACGTTAGTCCAAAATCCACATATCAACAATAGAAACAATTGCGAAAATGAAGTAAAAAATGGTTGTTGGGGCAACGCTGGTAGATTCGGCTAGGGTTTTGCCTCCTGATGGAGGCGTTCCTGGGAAGTTGTAGGCATCAAAGGGAGCTGGAGGTTCTAGGGTTTCATCAGTTGCTACGGCATCGCTGGTTGCTAGGGCGATGCTGGTAGATTCAGCTAGGGGTTCGCCTCTTGCTGGTGGCATTCCTGGGAAGGTGCAGGCATCAAAGGATGCTAGGGGTTCTATGGTTTCGCCAGTTGCTAGGGCATCTCTAGTCGCTGGGGGTTTGCCGGCCACTGGTACAACTGCTGGGGGTCCACAAGTCGCTGGAGTTTTTCTGGCTATTGGTGTGTCGCCGGTTGTTTCTACTGGGAGATCAAGGGCCTCTGGTGCTTATGCTGGGGGTTCGAAGGTCATTAGTGATGGGGGTTCTCTGGTCGTTGGTGCTTCTACTGGGGGTCCAAAGGTTTCTGGGGGTTCGTCGATAGTCTCTGATGGGGTTACTGGAGGCGTTCCTAGGAAGTTGCAGGCCTCGGAGGCTCTGGTCTCTGGGGGTTTGTTGGGTTACTCTGATGGGGGTTCGCAGTGTGCTAGTGTTGTTGGGGGTACGCTGGCTGTTTCGGCTAGGGCTTCTATGAATCTCGCTCGTGCTGTTGTTAAAGGCACTCCTTGTAGGGCCTTTCCAATCAGCCAACATATTTCCATTGTGCTGGATGTGGATACTCTTTTTGAGATTGATGCGATAGCCTCTATTTTTTTTGAGCATGGGTTGATTTGCAGATTCAAGGGTTTCTGGCCCTCTCTGCCTGATCTTCATTCCTGGATTTCCAGTCATTGGGAACCTCTAATCTCTAGTACAGTCCATATCTTCCCTATGGCTAAAGGATTTTTTGTGGCAAAATTTGATGATGCTGAGGATAGAAATATTATTTTGTGTGAAAACTTCTTTAGCTGGGAGGATCATTTTATGCTATTGTTGAAACCATGGCATTCTAATTTTTCTCCATCTTTCGAATCATTTGATTTGCAACCTATCTGGGTTAGGCTTCCTAATCTTCCCCTCCATCTTTGGATTGACTCTGTTCTGGAGACTGTGGGGGAAGCTTTAGGGGATATGTTAATGGTGGATGAAAAATCCTCTAATTTATCTCATTCTACTTACGCTCATATCCTGGTGGATATTGATACATCAAAAGGCGTGCCTTCAGATATTAAACTTGAATCCCCTACGGGTAGAAGTTGGATTCAGCAATTGGACTATGAAGGCATCCCCTTCAGATGTAGAAGATGCTTTAAAACTGGTCATATTGCCTCTCAATGTGATCTTCAGAGACATAATAAGACTGCTTCATGGTGGAAGGGGGCCTCTTCTCAACACTATACTGTGGAGAAGGTTCGGAGCTTCCCGAATGTGGTAGAGCGGGATTTTGGCCCTGTCTCTTGTCCTACGACTATTTCTGTTCCTTCTTCTTTGGTTGCTGGTAGTACTTCTGTTGGATTTGCTGGTTTGTATGTCAGCATTTCTTCTGGTGGTTCTGCTCTTGCTGGAAGTATTTCTTCTGTTGCTGGTGACCCTCTTGTTACTCTTGGTCCTGCTGGGTGTTCTGTTCCTACTACTGGTAGTACTGGTGCTAGATTGTCTGTTGTTGGGTATGCTAGCCTCTTTCCAACCAGTTCTATTTCAGAAATTCCTTTTGGTGCTGGGAAGTCTGGTACTAGCTGTGTGGTCGTTGTAGGTTCTGTCCAGACTTCTCATACTAGTTCTATTGCGGTTGGATCCTCTCCTACCTCTGACTGGCAGGAAAAAGCTTCTTTGGTGGAGGAGGGATGGATTGTTGTAATAGGTAAACATAATAAAAAGTCCCCTCTACATTTTGATATGACTCTCCGCTCCCAGAAGAAGGGAGCTAAAGGAAAATCTTAGGTTGGGTGTTGTAGTAAAGCGTTGGCTTTACACATTTGGCTTTAGCAGCTTGAGCATTTATGTTTATCTTTTGTTTGGCTGCTGTTGTTATGCTGGATTTGTGTTGCTAGTAGTTCTACTGGAATTATGTGTTGGGGGGGCGCTGTAAGGTTTTTTTCTTTTTCCCCCAGTTGTTTCATTTAGATCTAAGCTAATTCTTCCTATCATTCCTAGGGTTACAGTTCCCTTAAAAAATTGAATGTATATGGTTTCAGGGCCCATTCAAAACCTGCTTTTACCTTAATCAAAAACAATTGCGAAAATGAAATTGCAATTGTGGAATTAAACCTGCAATTATGAAACACATTAAGTAATTGTGGTAATTAATTAACAATTGCACAATTAAACCTGTAGTTGTGAAATATACTTAGCAATTGTGAAAATTAAATGATAGTTGTGCAATTAAACCTGCAATTGCGACATTTTGTTAATAGTGCCGAAAATCAAATGACAGGTGCGAAATTAAATTATCAATTGTGAAAACCTACTATAAGTTGCAAAATACAAATCACAATCGTGAAACTCAATTGTCAATTGCAAAATAAAAAGTGTGAAGATGAAAAAAAGAAAAGTCTCAATCGTACAACTGAGACTAGAAACTGAAATTTGGGTGTCTTCAAGCACTATTGGGTTGTTCTTTCACTTCGGGTTCACCAAATGTCATACGGGAAATCTGCACAAGCTCAGAGACAAGATTAGTAGCACGAAATTATCCAAGAAACCAAAATACTAATCAACAATAATACCCTGTAAACGATAAAATATAAGCAAACACACAAAGAAATTGAAACAAGATAAGCAAATCAAATAGTTTTTATACTTTGACGATGTATTTATATTGTTTCTCTACACTTTGTGGCACTTAGAGTTGATTTCCACATCGTCTTGACTCAAAGATTTAAGAATGTGAGACTAAAAATACTTGATAACGTGGATAACTTGCACAAGTTGGATAATATGGGATAATCTAGAATAATTTGGGATTCTTCAAATGGGAATGAAGGTGGGTTTATATAGACTTACAAAATCAAATAGACGATCGAGATTAATTCAAGAAAATCGAGATCAGTGGTTGAGAAAAATAGAGACTGATTGATTTTGGGAAATTTCCTCAGATAGCAAGATTTATTTCCATTTCAAACTAAAAAATAGTGAGTTGTTTTAGGAAAAACATGAGAAGATAAGAATTAGAAGATTTTCAAATTTTGAGAATCTTAATTTCCAAAATTGCAAAATTGAGATAAAATTGATTTTTGAGTTTAAATGCATTTTTAGATTTCATCTATATTCAAAAATTGATTTTTGCATTTCTGAATTTTTTAATTTTTTAATGAATTTAATTCTCATTAGAATCTTGATTTTTTATTTATTTGAATTAAATTCAATTAAAATTGAATTTTGGAGAGAAATGAAATTAGGATGAAATTAAATTAAAATTGGAAATGAGATGAAATTAAGATGAGAAATTAAATTAAATTAATTTTTAGAAATTAATTTAATTAGAAGAATTAATTAGACAATTTAAATAATTTGGCATAACATTTTAAATTGTGGGATCATAGAAACTGAATTTAATTAAATGATAAAGACCACTTGATTAAATAATTTTAAATACTTAATTAATTTTAGAGGGAAGTGATTAAATGATGCAATGATTAGATTAATGAGGAAACAAGGTGATGTAATCTCTCTCTCTCTCTCTCTCTCTGAGTGTAAGGTCATACTCCCACTAAAGTGGGGCCTAAATATAGTGTCATAAATTATGACCCCTTTACAATTTCACACTCCTTTTTGGGTCCTTGCTTCAGTGCACCCCCTCAAAATAAAAATGAGACCAAATTTAAATGTGTCAGTGTGTTGGCTCCCACTATTTTTTATCTAGTCCCAAATATTTAATATAACTATTCAAAGTTGGCCTAATCTATTGAATACCTTTAGAACCTTATATAAGAGGATATTTCCTAATTCATTTTCATCCTACTACATCAAGCATTATTGAGATCACATCCTAGAGAAAGCATCATGAAAAAATTTCTCTAGTTCTAAGCATTATGGAATAGTAAGTTACAACAATCTTCATGCATTTTGTTTTCATGGTTCATCTTGTCTTGGCATATCATGTTATTGCATCAATCCTTGAGGGTCTTATCAAAAGAGTGTTGCATCACCACCATTATCAAGTTTGAGGGGATATCACTTCAATTCAGAATTTTACTTCAAATTTAGCTTCTTCCCTACCAAGGGTAAGCTCTCTATGTCTAATCATCATCATTATAGTGCAAATTAATTGTTGCCAGGGGTTTTATAAAGGCAAGCCCTTATACAACCCAACACTTTTCCTTTCTTTTTTTGTGTAGATGCCAAATCTAATGGAAAAGAATTTCATATTTGTATAGCAAACTAAGAAGCACAATTCTCAATTTCGAATAGGCAAAAAATCTCACTATCAATCTACTCCAGTGACTGATTGCTTTTGCCAAAATTTTAGTTGGGTGATCTTTAGGGCATCCTAATCTAGAATGCATACTTTAAATTTGATTTAGACACCTCCAGGTTAGTGGTGCCTATTGACATAGACTAGCACTTGCAAACCCAAATTGCAAGCACAAGTTCCATTTTGCGTCCAATTTCTAGATCTAGTCTCAAATTTGCATTACTATTATATCTTTCTATATATGTTGATTTTGGCCAATTTCTTAGCAGTGTACCCAATTCTTGTATTTAATCATCAATCAATAAAAATATTTAAAGAAAAGGATAATGTTCACATATAACATCCAAGTGTCCTTTAGGGATTGAAGTTAGATCTTGTTGATTGTCCATCCTTAATAAAACAAGTAGTTCTTAGTTTGGATTTCAAAACTAAGACTCATTTCCTTGCATTTCATGTAGCAACAAGTATGACTTCGTAAGAATTACAAAATTGGCCAAGAAATTATCGGCATGAGCAAAACACATTAAGGATAGTCAAATAGCAGGTAACAATATTTATGTTTTGCATTCAAAGGTTTATGCTTTGGATATGAGGGTTGGATATTGTTCTTGATTATCTTTAGGAATAATAAATATTTATATGCAAATTAACTTTATGAAGCTTTAGTCTAGAAAGAAAAAAAGTTGTATGCAAGATTTTACACACAAAAAATCAAAGAAAAGTTAAAGTAGATCAATTTCAAGAAGTTAACTAGAAATTGCACCAAAGAATCTAAGGACAAACATGAGGAGCTAAATATAAAGAAAAATAGGAAAAGTGTTTTATTCTTCTTGAGTCAACAAAGCAAGTGGCAAGAAATGAATAACTAAAGAAGGTTGTAAAGTTAGCAACGAGTGTAATAGATAGGCATCATCATCAGTACTGTGAGAGGCAATTCATGAAAGAAACCATCATGGAGGCATTATACTAAATGGAATTAGCATGTTAATTTATGTCGATCTACATGGAGTCAAATGCTTAATTATGATAATAACTAGCATAATAAAGAAATGGACATTCATGGAAAGAAAAAAAGACTTGCTATGATAAGCAGTAGAATTAAAGTGGTACAAAGAAATGTGGGATCAAGGATGGGATCTAGGTATAATCATGTTTTTTTATTAAAATCAATAGAAAAAAAAGGGTGTTGTCCCTTACACAACCAGAACCCATATGCTCAATAGAGTTCAAAAGCACACTAATAGTAAAGGTGTTGGCTATTACAAGGATAGGCCATAAATGACACACTAGCAAAATCTAGTAGCCACCTCAAGAGTGAGTAGATATCTTGCCCACAGCGTGGGGAGGAGAATGAGAGGCTATAGAATGATATTTCCTACATTGTTGAACCATTGTCTAGGTGATATTGTCACTAGGATCCCCGCCACAAGGGAGAGATAGTGGTGAAACTCTATTTGAAAGACTATCAACACAAGCAGTAGAGTGTTGAGAAAGTTGTCTATCATCAACCAAAAATCAGAGGAGAGCAGGAATAGCAGACAAAGAAGGGTCCACATGGCTAGAGGGGTTCACACCAGCAGCATGAGTAGAATCCACAAGGACTATGGAGACCATATTTGCAATAGGAGCATCATATAGATTTATAACGCGAGCTTCATCCAAAGGGGATTCATCAGCAACTTGTGATATGTCATCAAAAGAAGAATCAAAAGCCAAGATAACCAAATACTCATCATCAGCATCCTTCCACCAAATGGCAGTGCCTTTATGCCACAAGAAAGAATAATTTGTTGCTAGGTGACCAGTAGAGAAGCACTAGCGATATTGAAATAGGAGGTCCTAATAATCCACTAATTGAGTCCATAGCCTATCCCCCGCCATGAGAACTGCATCTCTAGGGAGAGGTACGCATATATCAATGTGAACCAAAATGTATACAAAGGTAGAGAGACCTATGGTGGTCATGGTATCATCCACCTTTAGAAAATAGCCGATAGAGTTGCTAATGGCCTCAAAACAAGAATTTTCCCAGAAATGAAGGGGAAGATTGGGAAGTTGAACCCACACTAGGCATACATTGAGTGGTTCAGTCAAAGGGGTATGATCATGTTAATACCACTATGAAGATCACCTATGGATGATTAGATTGTAGAATGTGGCAACATATTTGTAATGACTTGCAATAGTCGTATTATTTGGTTGTCTCAAGTTTTGGAAACAAAGCATGTGAAGGGATGACATGTTTTTTATTAAGTTCAACAGCATAGCAAGGGAGCTAACCCATACACAACCACGGCCAAAAGGTGTCAAGAGATCAATAGCACAATAACAAAGATGTTGGCTATTACAAGTGAAGGATTCACAACAAGGTCAAGAACAGAACATTGATAGCACACTAGCAGCATTGCTAGTAACCTGCATCAAGAGTGGGAAGCCAACTCACTCACAGTGAGGGAAGGAGAATGAGAGATAGAATGGTCCTTCCTTCGTCGATGGACAATCATCCAAGAGATACTATCACTAGGGTCCCCACCACACAGTAGTGGAACCCCCATTGTGGGACCGTCAGCACCAAGAATAGAGCACTAGCAACACTACACACAAGTCACCAAATGCAAGAGAAAATTAGGAGCAATAGTCGAAGAAGGGTCTGCACTGCCAGAAGGGACTGCAGTAGCAACAGGAGGTGGAGATAGGTCCATTGGATCAAAGGATGTCAGTTCAGTGGGAGCATCACCCTTGGGTAGATCATCATCAACTTGTGAGGAGTCCTCAAGGATAGAATCAAAGAGATAATAGAAAGCTCAAACAATCAAATGATCATCATGTGCATCCTTCCACCAAATAGAAGCACCTTTAATACAATGCAAAAGAGAACAGTTGGTAGCCAAATGCCTAGTAGAGAAGCATCACTAATATTGAAAGGGGAGGTCCTCATAGTCCAACGATTGAGTCCAAGGCCTATCCCCAACCATGAGTGCCACATCCCCTAGAAGTGGTGTGGAGATATCTAAGTCAACCAAAATGCAAGCAAAAGTGGAGTGATCTAGCAAAGTTGTGGCCTCATCCACCTTCAAGAAATGGCCAATAGAATTTTTTATGGCCTCAAAGCAAGAAATCTCCCAAAAATGGAGTGGAAGTTGAGGGATGACATGTTATGTACCTAGGGATACGGTATTAATGTATTGAGGTGGATACATGTGCAAACATGTGGCAACACATCACTTAAGTTAGATATGTCAATTCTTGTGGATAACAAAAGTGTATTTTTTACTAAGTAATGAGTAGGCCAACATTGTTCTAGTGTTTACTCTTCCATTATGTTACTAAGAGGATGTTTTTATAAAGAAGGAAAATGTCATTGTAAGGTTATGCGATGATTATGATAGTGTTTGGAACCTCTTGGGAGATATAGCATGTGTGGTTTCTTCTATAAGGAGTATTGTAGTGTTACCCTAACTTGAGGGTTTATTTTGTTTTCGCGTTTATTGGATACTATGTCATTTTGGCCTACAAACATATTATGTGTTCTATGATCTCGCTTCTATATTGTATTATTGACATTATTATATATGTGGAGCCTATCCAAATAGGCTTCGAAGTTTATATGTTTGGTTAAAAATTTGAGTGGAAATTTAATATCCACCATTCCAAAAAAAAAAGTATACCCAAATTTGATACTTAATATGGGTTGGAAAAAAATCACATATATATGTTTGATAATGGTAACCAATCTTCTCCAAAAAAAAAAGAGTTGTTTCCTAAGTTTTCCAATTTGAGTTAGATGATCTTTTGATGAATTTTCATTGTTTAAATAAAAATTTGGTAAATCAAAGAATTGACTAGATTGAATAAATAGATCTTGATGAAAGTAAATGATCTTGATATGGACTATAGTATCAAATATGGTAACTATATTTTTACATTATTTTTGTTTATTATCCCTTTAATGATCATGTTGTTTAGGATTATAAGTTGTGTCATTCTCAAGTCAATTGCATAAAAGTAGTTATGCATTGATTGCCCCAAGACCATTTATTTCCTCTATTAACATTTATGTTTCGACATTTCTTTGAAAAGAAAGATTGGATAATAGGTTTCCACTAGGTTGTAAATACACAGTAGTATTGTTTGCATGGAAATACTTCAAAATAACACAAATGATTTTTGTTAAATTGGTATTTATCAATTGTTTCTTTATTAAGTCTATAATTTAACATAGTTTGTTTTTCTAGTAAAAATCCATGCAAAACTAAACCAATAATACAATTACAATGGAGGATCATTTTTGTATAGTCATTAATATTGAATTGCAAGCATTTATGGTGGTAAAGCCATTAATTAGAACTTCTTAGATTAAACATTATGAACTCAAAACTTTTTTAGGAATGTTCAAAGGCCTTTTGAACAAAACAAACAACATTTTCCTCTGGGTGAAAATAAGTGTACCTAGACCATACAATCTTTAAAAAAAAATGTTTCACTCAAATTTGTGTCAAAACATACATCAATAGAACCCTTATTGAGAAATTTCTAAACCCATCTTCACATGTAAAGTTGACTAAAGGACCCTTGTTGAGAAATTTCTAAACCCATCTTCACATGTGAAGTTGAGTAAAGGACCCTTGTTGAAAAATTTCTAAACCCATCTTCACATGTGAAGGTGAGTAAAGGATCTTGGAATATTAAAAGCTACCAAATTTTTTTTAAAAAAAATTTGAATTTAAAACAATCTAAAAACATTAAATAACAACAATAATGATTTCATGACTTTCTTCCCCTTCCCCAGATCATGTCAAAGTCTCTGAAATCATAGCTATTAAAGAGACAAAAAAAATTCTCAGAAGAAGAGGACAGTGTCATCTGGTCTAAATCTAAAACGAGACTTTACTCAATGAAAGAGGGCTATATATCGCTACTTCACCAACCTCAAATTCCTTTTTGGCCAAATCACTTAAGCTGGGATCTAGAGTGTCTTCCTAAAGCTGGGGCCTTCACGTGGTTGGCAATCAAAGACGGAATTTTAACAGGTTTCAAACTTGACGGATTAGGAATCACTCCTCTATTTAAATGTGTGTTTTGTGATAAAGCTTATGAAATTGTTGACCATTTGTTACTCCGATGTAATTTATCAAATTTTATTTGGAAATGGTTCCAAAATAAACTGCTCTAGGAAGGTTCTTGTCATAGGAAGGTTCTTTTCATAGTAAGTTGCTTAATCACTTCCAATCTTGGCATGTTCTTTATGATTCCTCAACTTTTTCTTGCCTCTGAAAGATTGTCCATCCATTATCGTTTGGAACTTATGGCTTTTAAGAAACAACAGAATTTTCAAGGATCAAAAAATAACTTTCCAAAATACTATGCAAAATTGAGCACTCAATCTTTGAATCAACTAGTTATTTTTTGAGTAAGGTCCCAAATTCTCATAGAATTTTTTCCTCTTGGGACCATGCCATCCTTAAATCACAGCATTCTCTTAAGCTCCCTCCAACACCAGGATCATTTGGAACAAGATCTAAAATTGACACATCAAAAAAAAATTGGTTGCCTTCGCAGGAAAATAGAATCAAAATGAATTTTAATGGTGCTTCTAAGACCAACCCAAGAATCTCAAGGGCTGGGACTATTCTCAAAGATTCAGAAGTCAAGGCCATCAAAGTTGCTTGCAAGTACATTCCTTACGCCTCAAACAATGTGGCTAAGATATCATCTCTCGTCGTAGGGCTATCTCTGGTGGAGTTTGTAACATCAGTATCGAAGGAGATTTAATGGTGATCATTAGGGCCCTCTCTCTTCGCTCTTCTCCAAACTAGCATCTAAACTGTTTCTTACAACAAGCCCTCCTAATTTTAAATGCTTTTAATAATTTTGAGGTGTCACACTGCTACAGAGAAGCCAATGCGTTGGCTAATACTTTGACAAACCGAGCTATATCATAAAAATTAAAATATACAAAATGGGACAGCCTCCATGTGTAATGATTTAGTTCCTTGTTTTTATCCTTGTCCTTCGTTCTGTATAGTTGGGTATTTGTTTTTTTTACAAGTGTTTCTCAACTCAACTTTTACCAATTCCGCAAAGTTTGGTGTATGGGCAGCTTGCGGAATTTTATTCTTTGGATCAGAATTGTTCAAGCTGGCTCCTATTTTGGGTCTTCTTCATCTTCCCTTGAGCCAGGCGTCTTGTGTCAATTTGAGATCTCTTCCATCGGCATCTCCAACTTCATTATGTGTCTGGGTCTGTCGTTGGGTTCGTACATGATGTTGGTACTCTGGCTGTGTGGAATCCTTGCTCAATTGAATAGTGTGGTTGGTGTTTTCTTCTCTCGTGTTAGTAAATTCAGACATTTTGTCAGAGGGATGACTATATTCCCTAGATTAAGGAGCTTTTTATTATAAACTTTATTTTAATTAATTTAATATAGTTGAGGCCTGTGATTTTTTATAATAAAAAATAATAATAATTGATAAGGAGATATTTTCCAGAGCAAATTAAATATGGGTCAATGAGTTTGACTCAAAAAACTACACAGTTGAATCATGATAGCAATATCACAACAATAATAATTTCAATGATAATATTGCCCAAAATTTTTTGAAATTATAAATTATAACCACAGCATTGCGTCTCATTAGAAGCTCTAGGAGAAAATAAGAGTAGGTAGTAAATCTAGACTTTGCTCCTCTCGTGATAAAGAGAAAAATAGCTATGGAAGCCTCCGCTCAAAAAATTGTAGAACCTAAATTTTAATGGTGCCTCTCTACAAAATTGTGGAATAAAGTTGGTAATTTTTTTATGGTGGTTTATTTTTTCCCTAGCAACAAGATCTAATAATTAAGTAGAGTGGAAAAGTGTAGCTCAAGCATGAGTGCAAAATCCAATTGTTGAGGGCCACCGTGACGATAATCAATATTCTTAGGAAAGGCGTGTGCTTCAATTGTAGCTATAATACAAGCAAAGAAGCAATAGCTTTTCTAAGTAAGTTCTCAAAAGTGAGATAAGTGATATAAAACAACAAATTTCTTAGCAAATTGTGGAGCGGATCACAATCTATTGACTACTAAATATAGTCATTTTCTATCATCTTAGAAAGAGATGGAATTTTTTCTTTTACATAATCTCCCTAATTTATCTTTTTCTTCTTGTTTCATGACCTTCTGATCATCTTCATTTTGGCCAAGCATAATACCCATCTTCATTTTTTAATTAATGGTTTGGTCGAAGCAATTATAGCGTGTGAAACTAGAAAATCACTTTAATAAGTGTGTGCACGACATTTTTTAGGGGCTTGTGCTAGCAAAAGATGTCTATGTTCAATTGACAATGGGTTGTGGTTGGTTATTTACTCAATTTGTGAAGTGTATGATGTCTCTAGGTTTTGTAAAGCCCATCTATGTGTACCCTTGTTTTGACTTAGTCTTGTAGTTAATGATTGGGCTAGAACATGGTGTACAACCTAATTGATAAGTATTTAAAAAAGTGTCCATATTTATTATATGAGCAATGTCCAATTGTGATTATATGAGCATATCGGTTGTATATGTTATTTAATATTTGAGCCTATGTGACTTATTCAACTTTACTAATTTCAATATTGTATGTCGGTTCAACATTTGAGTCAATTCTTGTTACGTTCTTCATTAATTTTTAGTTTAATGAAATGTAACAAATATGCTTCTAGTAAAAGGAGAAATGGGGAGGTCGTTTGCTGATGCGTTAGGGTCTGTGTTGGGGAGGTCGTCTGTTGCCTCATCCCGTCTTCCCTCTTCTGCCCCATCCCGTCTACTTCCCCCTACCATGCAGTAGGTCTCTCCCTTTGCTCGGGAGGTTTCCCTGAATAGGGTTGTTGTCTCCTCTACATGCGGGAAATCTCTTGCTCCCTGTTTTGCTGAAGACGATCACTTTGCTCTTCCTTTGGTGATTTCTGCTTCTCTTCAGCCAACGCCCTCTTCTGTGGTGTTGTCTGGTCCTATGGGGACGGGGTTCCATGAGGTGATGCAGGCTAGGGTTTTGGCAGTTGATTCTCCTCATGTTGATCCAGTGGTTTCTGGATCCCTAGGGTTGTCTTTTGCTAATATTGTCTCCAAGCCTTCAGTGGTGGAGAAGCGATCTAGGGTCTCTTCTCTGGTTCCTGTGTGTGGCTCCCTTTCGGTCAAGCTCTCTTCTGCGACTCAAGAGGATTTGGAAAACAGTTCAGAAACCTTTAAAGAGCATGGTCTGATCTGTCATTTTAGGGGTTTTTGGCCTAGCCTCCCCCTTCTGGATGAGTGAATTACACGAAAATGGGAACCTCTGCTTGCATATTCGGTTCACATCTTCCCTATGGCAAAGGGCTTTTTCATCGCTAAGTTTGAACTGGCTAAGGATAGAACGAAGATTCTATGCGACAATTTTTTCTGCTGGAAGAATGATAAATTTATGCTTATGCTCAAACCCTGGCATCCGGATTTTAATCCCTCATCCAAAGTTTTCAATAAAGTCCCTATATGGATTAGACCCCCGAACCTCCCTCTTCACCTTTGGCAGGACTCCGTCCTTGAGGAGATGAGAGAGGCTTTGGGGGATTTTTTGATGTTGGATCATGATTCCTACAATATTTATCATTCCACCTTTGCTCATATTTTAGTAGAACTTGACATTTCAAAAGGCCTCCCAGTTGAAATAAAAATAGAATCTTCATTAGGATCTTGGATCCAACAACTTGACTATGAGGGTATTCCCTTCAGATGTCATAAATGCTTTAAAAACTGGCCATGTCTCCTCCCAATGTGGCCTGAAAATTAAAAAAAAGAAATTTTCTCCCTCTTGGTGGAAGGGAGCTTCTACACAACACTATATTGTTCTGAAAAACTCTTCTCATGCTGCTGAGAAGGACGATTTTGCTACCCATCCAACTGCCCCTTCTTCTGTGGTTGTTGGGAATGTTTCTAAGACTGCTAGAATTAACTCTGTTGATGATGGTCATGTTGGGGGTTCTGGGCCTATTGGTGTTGAACCTTCTTTGTCTGGTATTGTTGGTGGGACTGGGGTTGCTGGTATGGCTAGTGTTTTGGGCCCTACCTGCCTTGGTTCGGTGGTTCCTCCTGCGTCTTGTCCTTTGCCTATGGCTTTTGTTGGCCCGATGTTGGATGACTCGCTGAAAGCTTCTTTGTTAGGTGTTGGGTCCTCAGATTTGGATCTTTTGTGTTGGCAAGATAAGGCTACTATGGTTGAGGATGGTTGGGTTGATGTCAAAGGTAAAAATTCTAAAAGATCATCCTCTTCGTTTGACATGACCCTTCGGTCCCATACTAGGGGGTCGAATGGTTAGCTCTCTTTCTTTTCATTGTTGTTCTCCATTGAGTTGGTTTTTGGGATTCATGCTTTGTTCCATCCAGGTTGTGGGTGCCTATGGTAAAACCCTATCCTTGGTCTTGCTCCGGTTCGTTTAGTGGGCATACTTGAATATCTTTTGTGACCATCTTGTACAAGGTTTCGGGGTCCCTTCAAAACCTGTTTTATCCTTAATCGAAAACATATGAGTCGATTCCAATTTGAGAATATATTGGATAAAATTTAAATATTAAGTTCTAATTCAAATATAATAAGATTGCAAGATATGCATTTGTTCCTTGATTAAGTTCATATTCTTTTTTATTATAATTGTGGTTTTGGCTATTTTATTGTCATATGCACTTAATGTTTGTATTGAATGTACACCAATGTTAGATTGACAATGAGCTCTATTGTATTGAGCTATTTCACATTTTGTCAATTTATGTATTCTCTTCATAAAAGAATGGATTGGTCAAAACAAACTTTGTTTGGGATATACATACAACTTATCTTTATGTGTCGGAACATAATTATGTTACAATTGTAACATAAAAAAATTGTTTATATGTGATTTTGGATATACATACAACTTGTCTTTATGTGTCAAAACATAATTATGTTACGATTGTAACATAAAAAAAATGTTTATATGTGATTTTTTATATTGATAATTAAGATTGAAAGGGCTTGAACTCTTGTACATCAACAAAGCCAAATGGATAGGAGGTGTTAGATAATAAATAACAATTTGAACAACATGCTTCTATTTGTAAATTTAATGGTTTTTGGTGTTGGAGGAAGACTTGGTCCCTAGGCTTGTGGTACCTTCTAAGACACTTGACGTGTTTTCTTCCATGGGCCCTTTGGTCATTCCACCTTCAAACTCTTCAATGCCAAGGGTCGAATAGAGGAATCAAATGTCTTTGGATGCTTCACTAAAGCTGATGACTTGCCTCATCTCTTTTAAAAGTAATAACAATTTCCTCTCTCCTCAATTTGAATCTTTAGAGAACAATACTCCATGGAAGATTGACCATTGAAGGAAACACGGTCATCCTAAACATGCTAGTGCCTCGCTCGAAACATTAAAAAGTGTCTAGGGATGATGTAGTTGGCTATCCTTATTTCTTTTGTTAGAAAACTTGGGTTCAAATGTATGTGTTGTTCCCTATGTTTGGTGTATGACAGGTTGGCTATCATTTCCTAATAGCCTATCTTTTTTGGCTACTTTTGTTGTTCTCTAAGTGCATGTTGGAGTCTCTTTTTATAAAGGGTTTTGAGGCTCCTTCAAAACCTATTTTCCCACTAAATTAAAAAAGCAAAGCTAAAAGATACACAAATTATGTACCTTGAGTAACAGTGCAACTCTAGCGAAGCTACCAAAAACAACTACAAACATTAAATAAAGATAGGTCTCTTGGGTCATACATACAATTCCAAACCTTGCTCTACTTGGCCTCTCACCTAACTCTCAAGCATGAGTTTGGAAAACCTTTCTTCCTCTTAACAACTCCCCAAGAGGCATTATCCTCCAAGTTCTCATAGTAGAAGCAATGGGGATTCCCTTATAACGAGCTCATCAAGATGTGAAGTAAGAGAAAAAGATCAACTAGGCAAATACAAACGGTGTCCCTCCACCACGAGTAATTTGAACCTAGTCCAAAACAAAGGAGCAAACCATAATGGGCAATACCTTTATTGCCAACAACATTAACATAATATCACTTGTCACCAATAACAAAAGTCTTAATTGTTCCAATAGTAAGCCCCAAAGGAGGGGTGTAACCCTTTGAGCCCCCAATGCCATCAATTGTCAAATCAAGGGCCCCTAAATCCATAGAACCCAAGTAGAAAGAAGGGTGTCCATGAGCTTGCACCAGAGTAGTTCAAAACATAGTGCAATAGAGCAACTTCACCAAACCCACAACTTAAAGGAACCATGACACAAAACTCGCAATCAACAGAGGGGACTATTGCAACAAACATAATAGAATTTTTGAAGTGCAATCAATAGGCAAGAACTCTTTCATTGTGTGATTCTAGGGATCCTTGTGGAAAGGGAATTGTATCAAACAATCATCTAGCCCTTTAGCTACAAAGTCTTAATTGTTCCAATAGTAAGCCCCAAAGGAGGGATGTAACCTTTGAACCCCCAATGCCATCAATGGTCAAATCAAGAGCTCTAAAATCCATAGAACCCACATCAAAAGAGGGCATCCATGAACTTGCACCAAAGCCTAGTTCAAAACAAAGTGCAATAGAACATCTTCACCAAACCCATAACTGAAAGGAGTCACGACACAATACTCGCCATCAATAGAGGGGATCGTTGCAACACGCATTATAGAATTTTCAAACTGCAAGCAACAACAAGAATGTTTCCATCATGTGATTCTAGGGACCCTTAAATAAAGAGAATTGTGTCAAACAATCGTCTAGCCCTTTAACTACAAAGCCCCTCCTACATTAAGGGTTTATCAAGGAAATTATTGGCAAAAATAGTATGTGTTTGTGAGGATTGCCACTATCCAGAGCTTCTATTAGGCAAAATTTAATATCAAAATTGGTCATATACATCCCAAACGTAGCCTAAAGGAACTAGCTTATTTGTTATTGCATGATCATTTTGAAGAAAAGTCATTACATCTTGTTGTGTCAAAATTGAGATGAATGTGTCGATGGGAATAAGATACAAATCACTTAGATGCTTTTGTTGGTATTGGCAAAGATGATGATATGTACTAAAGGAATGTGCAATTTTCAAGGGCGTACTATGTAAACAGAGGCAAGTACTATTAGGACTCATGGTAACCCATAGTAAGGGCCACTTTGAGTTTGGGAAATGGCTATACATGCATCATAAGTGCCTTGACAAGACAAATTTTTTAAATATAATAATTAAATATAAAATCAAAGTGCAGTTATATTTTGATTTTTAATTGAGTTATTAAATAGCAAAAACTTGTCTTGTCAAGCCACTTATGATGGCTGCATAGCCATTTCCTTGAGTTTGGCCATGACCACACCATCCTTGTCTTTTGTGTCACTAAGGTACATCGATTGAAGAGGTGAGCGAAGGTACTTCATGGTGTACACCTTGTGTCTTGGCGGAAGCTAGTATGTTTCCAGTTGAGGCCTCAGCAATCATTCGCTTGCTAAGTTACTTAAAAAAAGTTGGAAATATGGATAAGCATCGCTGGCCTAAGATAGAGGTTGAAGAGGAGCTAGAACATAGGGAAAAAACAAAATAGCAAGTGGTTGGACAGATGGAACATAAATCTCAACGAGTGCCCAAACACTAATATAGAGATTAAAAAAAGTGGTTGTTAAGAGAAATTCAAAACTACAATGTGGACAAAATAGACAAGTAGAAAAAAAGCTTACTATGTCAAAGAATTTAACCCCATGTGGGAACATGGTGATAAAAACTATTTAAGTTTCACAATTAAAGGAAAAGCCAAAATTATAATTGCTCAACTGAGGACCAACTCTCATCATCTGAGATGTGAAACGGGGAGATGGAAAGTTCCCAAAGAGGTGTGGAAGGAAAGAACCTATAATTTTTGCAACAAAGGGGTGGTGGAAATGGAATGGCATTTTATCAAGGAATGTGCAGCATGTGAGAATATCCGCAATCAATATGAAGACAACTTAAAGGTGAACAGTCTGAATGAACTTTTTGAAGAGGCAAGACTACACAAAACGGCAACTTTTTTTACTTCGGATCCACAACAAACGGGTCAACATGGAGAAGATTCAACATGCAAATTAATTGGTTCTCTTGGTCCCTTAAACCGATGGTCTTGGGGACATTGTTAAAATTCCTTCATTCATTCCGTTGGTTCCCAAAACCACAGATTGGAAATCCAAGAGCCTGCCAATTCTCCAATAGGATTCCAAATCAATTCTGACCAATAAATGAGAATAATTCAAATTCCCCTACACTTTAGGCTTCGCTACACCTAGGCAAGTAAACCTTCACCTCGAACTTGATCACTTTCTCCAAGGTTTTTCTATAGCGAATTTAAGCTTGTGAGTTTTTCCGGCTGGCAAATTCCTTGAACACAATCAATATGAAATTGAATGCTGAATGTTTGAATTAAATGTTTTGTGTAATGATTCTTAATAATGGATTTGAGGTTTGTAAGAAGGATTTGATAAATTTTCTGACTTCACATATAAACCCAATACTTCAAAAATAAAAAGACTAGTGCCTCTGCTCATTCGGGCGATAGAGTCAACTTCAGTGAAAATTACGTACAACCTTATAATGTTCTAGGCACTTATATTGCTAATCAATTAAATAATCAAGATGCGACAGATCAAATATTTATGCAATCTTAAATTAGTCCAGATTGAACTTTAACTCCTCGGAGACAAACTGGACACAAATTTGGAAACAATTAAATATTTCACGATATCTGTGATGATCGAGTTTAAGATGCTAAATGACCATGTCCACTTATCTGATATTTAAATTGTATACAATATTCAAAAAATAATTACAAAAGACGGTTCATCTACAATTTAATTCTCCACACCTTTAACAATAAACAAAAAACATTTTATTTTATTATTAAAATAAAATAATTAAATAATAATAAAATAGTTGAATTTATATTACAAAGTCATATTACTCCTTATTCCTCCTTATAAATAAATATATATGCTTGCATTGCTTCTTCTATCGAATATGTCTTCTTTTCTTTGCAAGTAAATAGATCTTCATTTATATCTTTTGATATCATCTAAAAGGTATGTCTTTTTACCAAGGGATGTATCTTATAGACTTCATAACTATTAATTAATTTCCTTTTATAATATTCTCATAAATCCTTAATGACACCATTTCATAATTTGATTAATGTGAAAATAATGAAGCGAACGGATTTCATAGAGTTCTCCCATATTAAATAAAATATTATTCAGAACATAGATTTCTTCATACTGCCAACCACCATATTCTTTATCGCATCCTTAATCTTCCGTCTCAATCATATTACCGTGCCTCCCTTATGCCATGGTTTGAATTATCGCTATGAATTAATTTTTTATCGTGCCTCCCTTATTCTTTATCGCTGTGTATGCTAATTCAATTTATACATGCTGACGACATTACTGTGCTTCTTTGGTGACGTGGAGACTCAGTTTCCATTGCTGTAAATACACACTTACCTTGAAATTTATCGTCTGTGTCTTTATTCTCAATATCGAACATCGATATATATATATAGTCTCTGTCTTTATTCTCAATATCGAACATCGATATATATATATATATATATATAGTCTCTGTCTTTATTCTCAATATCGAACATCAATAAATATATATATATATATATATATATATATATCATCCGTTGATGTCGAGTGTTATCGTTGCTTTCCAGAATTAAATTGCTGACTCATAAGATTTTATCTGGCTTCCCCAAATTATCAAGCTTTGTCTTCATCGAGCTCTTCAATAAAAACATAGCTAACGTAGTCTGTAATATGAACTCTTGATGGTATTGCATACGTTCTTTCAAAGCTGTTGCTGATATAAAATTCATTAGGATTCATTGCAGACATGTCTACAAGTTTGTCTCCATTCAAACCTTGTCGCTTTCTTTTCCGTAAAAACTCCAACACTCAAATGTTTTGAATCCAATGGTGTCTGACGTGGATTCCTCCGTTCTTCAATGATATACTATGCATAACCTCTATCGCATGTTCAAATTTCCGGTGGCTCAAGCCTTTCATTGCTAATAACGTGTATCAAATTTGGGAGACTTTCATTGCTTCACCGACTACTCCTTTTCAAGGTGACATGGAATGTCATCAATCATCTTAATTAAATAATTTGTCCGCAGACCCTTATGGCAGCGTCTACAAACATCTAGGTTCATATCCATGTTGCTGTCTCTTTTATTTCAAACTGTAACCATCTTTTGAAGTCATCGCAACCTTAGATTAATATCTGCCTTTGAATATTATTGCATGTCCTTGGGTGCCAAATTCGATGCAGACTGAATCTATCCACCAGATCACATTTGGGCTTCCATTTATATGTTAAGTTTTTTGTTAATAATAACCTTTGGCTTATATATTTGTTGTGCTTGACTGGAAACTCTCAATACCATCTCATGTATAGCTTAGTGTCTGCTCTGTCAATCTTCATACCATCTGTTGTTGTTGTACAGATATTTTATACTTGATCATTTCACTTACTAAATCATGTTATGTGCTGTTAGCACTGTATTTGCTGTAGTATATTTGCTGATGTATATTCTTTAAATATTCAAGTTTATATTATTTCTAACCTTTCCTTCACATATCTAGTAAGGTGAATAACATCAATGACAATACTACCAAGTCTTCGACATTACTCCACAAATGGATGCCCAGATTTTTGCCAAAAAATAAGTCTCCATCACATTCTTTGGACTAATTAGCTTAAGATGGAGATGGCGGTGTCCAATTTCCAAATAAATACATTAGAAGCAGCTGAAACTGCTGGATGAGGCACAAAGAATTCACGGTGGGACATTGGGATGTTTGTTGATGTTGATTGTTGTGCTTGCATGGTTGCTTGACAACTGCTTTTTGGTTCATGGCTCTTTTAGTGGAAGCTATTATTATTGTCATATTTTCTTCCTGATTGTTCTTCGCTATGGATGCAAATATGTATTAATGGGTGGGAGCTCCAATAAATAACTAATTAATCTTAAAAAGCGCTACAGCAATGAAACTATTTATCCGCTCTCCATATAATTCAACAGAAATTAGGTGCATTCTTCCCGTGCAAAGCAACATAACCCACTCTGCTCATCCTCATTCGCTGAGGAAAACAAACCAGCAAATACCATGGCAAATTTGAAATACTATATGAATATCCTTTATTTATCTCTGTCAAATAGTAATCGGACACTGATTTTTCAGAGATAGCTGCTTAATAGAGTAAAGATGTTAATCAAGAGTTGTAAATTCAACCTTTTAGAGAGAACCACTTTCAACGAGAAGATCTGCTGAATAAAATTATATAACAGTAAATTCAAAGCAGTTGTGCAACTGAAGATATACACGTATCATTTCCAGGGTATATGATGGCCACCCGTGGCTATCCAGCCAACTAAACCTCATGATATACAAGGAGAACTAAAAAAAACGTGTCCCCTTGGTAAGCTATGCTTTTTAGTTTGCTGTTTACACGTTTCCTATGATAGCCACCTTTAAAAAAATAAAATATATGCTATTAAAGTTTTAATTACAGCTAATTTATTTTAGTGTCAAAAAGTTATCCAGCCTTTCCCAGTATGTGTAAACTGGGAAATACAGCAGTATGATTCTATGCAAGAAATAATCATAAGAAAAAAGAACTAAATTTGTAACGTATCAAAATAAGAATGTACTAAGTTTGTAACAACCAGTTGCCAAAAATATGTTATATTTGAACATGAAAGCTTTATATAAATATTAAAAACGTAACATCGTCTATTTAACTCGTATCAAAATAAGAATGCACTAAGTTTGTAACAACCATGTTGCCAAAAATATGTTATATATGAACATGAAAGCTTTATATAAATATTATAAACGTAACATCATCTATTTAACTCATTGGATTAGCTACATACAGTTTTTGAAGTACTAAAAAACAAGCCAATTGGAAACATAGTATTGCAATTGATCGACAAGCAGCCTGGATAACCACTCTTTTAATTGTTAACCATCAATGTTAGAGCAGAACACTCAGCTCCATTTTGTTCTTGATTAAAAGTCCGAAGAATCAGCACCAACCAGCACACACAAGGGTAAGGAACAGTGAAGATAATAGAGTCCGTTTCCAGAAAGGTCTCAACCAAAAGTTGCAATAAGAAATTTCTTGTATATGCTCATGAATTTTGCAATAAAGGCTGCAAACAAAAAGAGAGTATTATTGACAGTTAAGAAAAACAAAATTAGTAATCACATAGAAACATGATATGTAGCATTGTATGTCAGATGATATTGTCAGCAGGAAAAATGTTAAACAGCTCTATCCATCAATAAACAAATCACAAAATATTCTACTCCCAGCTACGGTTTTGAAGAAACCTACAACATAATAGAATATTCTAAATTGGGAAGAGGCTCGCAAGACCTTTACAGACATATTAGCAAATTGTACAAGGATTTCTTCTTTATTCTTTTTGATATATTAAATTATCAACAAGGAATTCTATTGGGGCCATCACCCATGAAAGTACCATATAAAACTCATTACAAACAAAAATGACTATTTTGGTAAAGGCTTAGGGTCAACCTCCACAACCTTCCCCAAACAGTACCCTCTATCTTCTTCAAACAATTTGTACTCCAAAACTCTAGCAAGACACTATACACCTAATCCAAAACACAAAAGGAGTGATTGCAAACGATGAGCTAACAAAGATCAATTGCCAATGATGAAAGACAAGATCTTTGTCAAAAACAAAATTGTGAGGTATCAGATAATGTCTTAAGTTGACCAACATGGGAGGGAAACTCCATCACAAAGAATACTTTAGGGGGGCAAAAAGATAACAAGTGTTTACCCCAAGTCTGAACCACCCAAGTTTTAACATCAATCACTCAAAGCCACTAATCTAGACAAAGAAATAATAATAGTTTTCTTTGAAAGCGTCAAAGCTAATTGGTCTACCATCTTGTTTGACAAATAAACTTCATTGGATGGGTTATGGCACAAAAATTTGCTGAAAACACATAGCAGGGAGGCCCCACTTTTATCCCATATCATTCCATTCCCAATTGAAAAAGCATTATAACCAGCAGATGGGAAAGAAGGATTTTTCCCAAACTCTCTGAGCAAAACTATACCACCAATCTAACAAATGTAGAATCCATCCTTTATGAACCATCATCTACTTCCACTAAAAATTATTTGAAAAAGGAAAACAAGACTAAAATTTTGGAAAGAAAGGCCTTTGCTCCAAGTTTTCTCCTAAAATCTAATATAGGAATCTCCAAACACTTTATGCTCATATCTCACAAAATTTTGACAAACTTTGGTCATGCTACCCCATTCCCAATATTTGAACATTGACCTTACATAAGTAAGCCGAATGGAACATTGAATATTACAAGGATTTTTTACCATTGCATCTCTACTATCAAGAAAGATTTATTCCATGCACTGCACTTCCCAAAAAAGTTGACCAAGATCTTGAAAACTGTGATTATTCAAATGAAATGGAATCACTATGGAATCACTAAGGTGGCAATAAGATCTTGACTATCTCCCAAGGTTTCTTTCTAAAATTAAAAACTACAACTGTCTAGTATAATTGCATAAACAAAAATTGCCTACTTCGCAATTCTTATCTTACCTGTCTACACTCTTTTTGGTTATCTATGCCCCTAGTCATGCTTTAGTTATCACTATGCCGATTTCCAGATTCATACACTTCGCCAATTTCAAGGCTTATACCCTTCTCTGGTGAATTATGCAAGCATAAACATTCATTATTTCATGTTTAATCCAAATGGGGGTTTTCAAAGTCCACATATTGTGAGTTTCCTTGAGTATTGATTTTGTTTAGCACAATAATCATCTTTCTTCTAAATAACCTGCACTTACATTTCCAAGCAAGTAGAAAGTAGCTGAATTCTGGTTGATTTCAAAATTCCATATCTTAGAAATTTAATATTTATAGATCACCATATACTTTAGTTATCACTATGCCGATTTCCAGGTTCATACACTTCGCCAATTTCAAGGCTTATACCCTTCTCTGGTGAATTATGCAAGCATAAACATTCATTATTTCATGTTTAATCCAAATGGGGGTTTTCAAAGTCCACATATAGTGAGTTTCCTTGAGTATTGATTTTGTTTAGCACAATAATCATCTTTCTTCTAAATAACCTGCACTTACATTTCCAAGCAAGTAGAAAGTAGCTGAATTCTGGTTGATTTCAAAATTCCATTTCTTAGAAATTTAATATTTATAGATCACCATATACTTCACGTGCTCAATGGAATCAAAACCATGTTTAGTAACCTCATCTTTATGGCATTTTCCTGACCAACTCAAGATCTTTCTGTACACGATGTCCAATTAACTATATCAACTCTTTGAAAGACTGGAAATTGTGGAATATCATAAAAGAAAACTTATTAGTTCAAAGCATGGAGATATTTTGTTTGGGCAATGTTTCAGGGGATGTAATTGAGCTGTTAATCATCCAGAAAATAATGGTATTGATCAATTCCCATCTACAGCCAAAATCAGTGACCTTCCTAACAAATGTAAAATCATTCCTTTGGTTAAGAACTCCCTTTCTTTAAAAAAATCGATTATACCTTCTTTTTGAGCAATTTCTGATGGAGATGGAGGCTGGTGTACAACGGATAACAGGCTCGGCAGAGACGCAGGCTATGGGTAGGGTGGAGGCTGTAGAGAACCTCATGGCATATGCTACAGGGAAGTGTACCAAGGAGTTTGAGCGGTGTTTTGTGAGTAGGGGATGGCCTACCTCCGAGACGCCAGAGATGTTTGAGGGATGGCGAGTCCATGTGCTTGATGGGGCTGAGGCGGAGCGAGTGGCAGCATTATGAGCTCCGAAGCTCACAATACACCTGTCTAATACACCTGTCTAAAACATCAGAGACAGGTGTATTATGAGCTTCAGAGGGCTGAGCATCGAGGAGTTGGGGCTGAGGCGGAGTGAGTGGCAGCAGTAACAGCTAGGGAGGAGCTCGCCACTCGGCTACAGGTGCTTGAGACGGAGTTGGCACAGATGAAGGGAGAGGTAGAACACCAGCATGATCAGATGACGGCTCTTGAGGTGCAACATAGGACCGAGGTGACTGCCTTGGAGGTGCAGTACCGAGATCAGATAGCAGTACTGGAGGGTAGACTTGCATTGGCTCTAGATGAGGTCGATAAGAAGAACAAGAAGATTTTGGAAGCAGCGTTTATGGTAAAGAGTGCTCGGGAGAAGGAATTTCTTGCGGAGAGAGATATGCGCCATAGGACTGAGCAGGTTCATGAGTTGCAAGCTTGACTGGCATCATTGACACCGCCACCCTCAGGGACGCCCTCTCAGCCCCCCTCTACTTCCTAATTTCTTTGTACAGTTGTTTTAGTCTTGTCATTATCCCCATTTTGTTGTGCGTCATCCGGAGACGACTTTCTTTTTGGGGGCGGATGATGTTGTCAGGTAAATCATGTTGTTAATGTGTGTTAGTATAACTGAGGGGTAGGTAGTTGGGAATGGCTAAAACGATTGGCCTCGCACCCCCTCGGCGTCTATATATGTTATGTACTTGCATCTAAGAAAATAGCATTAGCATTATTATGGTTGGCATTGTGGTAACTGTTGTCGTGATACATTATAAACATTGAAGATATTAATGAAGAAGTATCTGTGAGTTCTCTGGCATTATTGTGTTCTGTTATATCTCCTAAATAATTCCGTATGCATTAAACATTCACATTAGTGGGCAAACATTGTTTATGTGTAAAAACAAGCAAACTCCCACTTGGGGACATTACAATCACAAGAAGATGCCTCAAACTCAACTTGAAATCAAAAAATTGAAGGAGATGAGAGATGATACATCCATAATAAAAGAAAGGCCTTCAAAAGAAGTTTCTGACTATATTAAAATAGTAAGGTACCTTCTATGTGAAATATCGCCTTCTGTCCAAGATGCATCCTGTGTTCCTGCAAGTAGAAATATAGTATGAAAACTTTTAATGTTAAAATAATGCTTAGCTAGTGGCATCTTTTCTTTTTCTCAATAGCTAGTGGCATCTTATTCATCAAATACAATCATGAAATGTCAAGTTGGATCCAAAAACCAGGCAATGCAATACTACAAGTTAAGCAATAACAATACTCACATAATAAGCAGCCCAGTGGCAGACTTCATGTTTTAATTCAGAGTCCAGCTTCTTCATCAATTCAAACACCAGTCTCTACTTTGGTGATTCATATGAATTTCAATTAGACAAGATCGTAGATTTGAACAAATTCTTATACATTAATAAATATGCAACTTTGCTCCAACATCTTTAAGAATAAAACAGCATAGATTAACTAAGTAAAGCTCTAAGATAGCTTCCGAACTTCAAAGGATCACCTTCAAAACTACTTCAGGAGGAATGCAATTCACAAGAAGATCATATATCTTTCCCCGGACCATAAAAAGCCTGCAAAAGCAAAGTAGAAATGAGTTTCCAACTTTAGTAGTTACTAATACCAAAAACAATGAGGTTTGCAATATCATGTATCACTTACAAAGAAATATAGTAACATAAGGAATAAGAGGTTCAGTTTTTTCTATTTTTACTTTTCTCATACAACGAAGTAAATACCCAGATAATTAACTGCTTACTGTGATTCCCTAGCATTAAACACTTATGACCTATAGATGGTTGAACTTTCACTTACACCCTTCGAATATCATGATATTCAACTGACATAGACCTGGATACCCAAAGACTCAAGCAAAACAGATTTCAGTTTTAAATTAAGCAGTTAATGTCACTTGCAGGAGAATGACAAGTTCATCTGACTGAACTGGTGACTACATTTGCCTACTCTATCTAGCATAAATATGGATGTTAAATGCCAAATAATTTCCCCTCCTTCCTAACAAATGCTGCACTACTGATGTCATGTGTCAAGCAATTTTGTAATGAGGGAATAAATTTGAAGGAGCTAGATCACTTTAGAATTCTTATCATTAACTAGGTAACACTCCATGTACAATCAGTAGATCTCTACATGACCAAGATTCCAGTAGATAGAGAAGTAAAAGAAGGCACAGGAAACACGTTAGCTCAAGAGTGCTTCCTGTATTGTCTGGTAAGTTCATTCCTGTTAACATGGTAATCTTCCAGGCACAACAAAATGAACAGAAACTAAATGGACAGTAGATCCTGACATTTAAAACCCTACATCAACCGCACAACAGGATAAAAAAGGTCCAAGTGTTATGCACTCTCCTCCTATGTTCACAAAACATCATTGTAAAACCCATCCCTATCTATACAATAAAATTCAGCCATGGAACATAAAGCTATAAATGAAATGTGAACAAAGCTACTGAAATTCATATTTCCTTAAGAACATACGATACCAAATAAAGGTACTCTGACACCCATATTCCATGTAACTACTAACCTTTTAGGGCTCTGTTCATTCACAATATCTGAAGCTATCTCAGAAATGTACTGTTCCCAATCCATAGGTTGCACAGGTTGGTTATCAGTGAAAGGATATCTGGTGCACAAAACTTTGAACTTGACTTAAAAGATTCCAATAATTATTGAGAAAACAAAAAGATACATGACAAACCAGATTAAAGACAGAAACAAGGAAATGGCAATAATTATCCAAACGTGATAAGGTTATTATAAGAGATTGAATATTTACATGAAATATCTTCCTTAGAACAAATGCCTTAAAGCTGATTACAATAACCTAGTTGCTCAAAGAAATGACACTAATGCAAAATGCAATGAGCAAAACTCAGCTATTTCATTTATGAAATAGAAGAAAAGGCTGACAATTCAGTCTCCACAAAATGTAATTCCAATGAATGAGGTGACACCACACTCTCCAAGAAAGGAAGTGTAACACCAAAGGAAGACAATAATACCTCACACTCCAAAAATGACAACCATAACTAAACCTAAGTAAACAAGTTACCAAAGTAAACTTAACCTAAGGTGTAATAAATGCATAACTACACGAAGTAGTAACCAGAAAGGATATTACTGTTGCACTCTGCAAGTCTCAAAGCAAAGTATTGCTCTTCTTAAGTTTCTCTCAGACTGTATCGCTATACGACCTGCAAATCCTATAGGAATTTGTAGTCCTTCTTTCTTTGCAATATACTCCAATACTTCAATTATCTGAACCAAAAAACAAAATAGATCAATCATGTAAAAGATTCATGCAAGTGATTCATGAGAAAAATCAAATAATGATAAGTAGGAGATATTTTCCACAGCAAGTCAAATTGTGTTATTGCTATCAGGATTCAACTGTGTAGTTTTTTGAGTCCAACTCATTGACCCATGTTTCATGAGTAGTGGTTCACATGAACCCATCTCTCATGAGAATAAATGGAACACTTAGCACTCATTGGATCTAGATGATGCTCACAGAGGTGAAGCATCGGGACTTCCCAAGAGGTCACCCATCCCAGTACTACTCCAGCTCGAACACACTTAACTACAGAGTTTCCTCCATGGTTAAACCCACTCCGTAGTTAAGCATGCTCAAGCTGGAGTAGTACTGGGATGGGTGACCTCCCGGAAGTCCCGGTGCTTCACCTCTGTGAGCATCACCAAGATCCAATGAGTGCTAAGTGTTCCATTTATTCTCATGAGAGATGGGTTCATGTGAACCACTACTCATGAAACATGGGTCAATGAGTTTGACTCAAAAAACTACACAGTTGAATCCTGATAGCAATATCACAAAATCAAATAATGTTTAAAATTTGAAATAAACAAGAAAAGATCAATGAGAAAGCACTGCACCCATCCCTCTTTTCAATTTTGCAAATCATGATTTGAAGTCTAGATCGTGATTACAAAAATAACTATTGCTGAAGGATAAATGTAAACAATCTGTTATTAGTAATTATGAACTGTAAGTTTCCTCTATACTTGCCTGCTCTTTTGATGGTGCATTGACACGAACATTTAAACAACGTGACCTAACCGCTTCAATAACTTTTGATGCACTATTACAACATAAAATTATTCGGCAGACTCCACTATACAGTTCCATTGTTCGTCGAAGTGAGTGTTGAGCTTCTTTAGAAAGTTTGTCAACCTCATTGAGAACCAATACTGCCAGCAAATAAAAATCCTCAGCGAATAAAGAATATTCTCACTCTTGCATTTTATCCAAAATGATGTCAAAGGGAGCAAAAAAAAACAAAGGGAGCAAATGAAACTGCAAATAATAATAATAATAATAAGTTTCTGATTTACATCATTCCTAACATACTCAACATCCAAAAGTTATACATTTGACTTGTCTACTGTGATTCCCCCACAAATTTCAGGCTTCTTTTATAAGGTTTTAAGCTTTTATAATTTATTTCCTTACACAACAAGAACCAACTGGAAAAGTACCTTTGACTCTCCCTTAGCTAAAAATTTCATAGTTTTTGTAGCTTTAGTTTCATCTCTTTGTTATCACAGTACATTAACAGGCCAGTACTGAGCCAGACAAGTAATAGCAAGACTGAGGTAAATACCTTTGTAACCCTTATTTCCATTTATATCGATGGGCCTACTCTTGGCCATTTCTTTGATAATCTCTTGAACAACATATTTATCTTGGAAACCCACATCACTAGGATTCAATTCCACGTGGTGATTACTTGAGACTGTCGTCAACTCCACTTCAATGGTCCTTGTACCAGCCTGAATTACAATACATTGTATTAAGAACTAGCATGTATAAATCCATTGTATTAAGAACTTGCATTTATAGCAATATTTAACATATACATGTTTTCCTGGTCCCAAAAAAGGATAGTTGTTGAAATCAATAAATTGTATTAAGTCATGAAAATTGATACCCAATTAAACACATGTAGAAAACAGCAATACTATAAATAACTGACCTTAATTATGTGATTGTTTCATTTCAAACAAGACGGAACAATGCTAATAAATGCATCAGAATCATTTACACGCAAATATAAAACAAGTTGCAATGAACAATCCACAATCTGTTTGGAATCTAGAAATACCCTATACAAGCTTGGATGCATCCATCTACGACCCCTTCCATAGTCCCATGCCTTACAGTCCAAGCCCCTCACAAAGAGGGAAGCCATGCCCTCCTCTGGAACCCAGCATTCCCAAACTTTCACATCTACAATTTATAAATACACATCTACCATTTGCAGAGAGAATATTCTGTTTATGCAGCAGCATGCCAAGATTGCAGAATATTTCCTCTCAAAAAGGAGAATGGCTGCTGCATGAGAATGGGAACCCTTCTGAAGGTTCAATTTCCTATCAATGAAATGATCCAGAGGTTGCCGCTTCTCAAAGGGTTGCCTTTCATTTGCCTCCTGGCCCACAAATCCTGAACTCACGGATAAATGAAAACTGGGAGACCTTCTTGATTAACAATTACTATAATGATGGATAAGGGGTCTTTTGTTGCAGTCTTCAGCTCCAAAACAACAAATAATCAGGTTTTCCAAGGGAGAACCTCAGTTTATAACAAAGTGAGGTCAAAGATCTTCAACATTCAAATCTACAAATTACAAATGAGGAAGACCGGACAAGAAAAAAAAATCTAAGGGAAACAAATCTAAGGAAACCAGCACAAAACTTTTCCCAAATACCTCTCACCTGCATATATCACATTGAATATTGAACAGAAAATACATGAAAGAATAAAGTTGTCCCTCAGAGGATGTCACAAATCGGTGATTCTAACTCCCTCTAGACTCTAAATCAGCCAATTTCATTGAATATTGAAGACCTTTGGGAGGTCTATGAAGCTCCTAATGTACCTGACTCCTCTGATCTAAAAAATAGAATCAATTTACACCAAAAGAAAAGTGGGCCAACTGTAAGATAAGGAATGGTAAATATTTTATGTGGTGCAATTTCATAACCAATGACCAAATCTAAAACCACTGCAGGCAAGCCAAAAGCAGCTGGGATAATGTGCAACAAGCCTTTAGAATACCCACTTCAAGCAAAAGGAGAAAAAGACCAGCAAAAATAGCATGGATCTATGAGAGCACCCCTGCCCCTACTATTTTGATGAGCAAAATAAAAAGGATGGAAGTTTGAGACTGTGTATTGACTATCGGGCAATCAATAAATGATCATAGTTTCATGGCCTTTTAATCCCAGACTAAGTAGCCGATCCTAATTCAGATTTGGATTCGGATTCCGGGATTCGGCTAAAAAAAATTGGGGCGGATTCTGGTACTGCGGGTATATATATCAGAGTTACAGGACTCGGCGAGTCCCGAGCCGAGCCAAGCTCGCCGAGGCAAACTGACCAGGCACCAGGACACGGCCAAGTCCTAGGCGAGTCTGCAGGACTTGCCGAGTCCTCCGCGTCCAGCCACGTCCAAGAAGCAAAAAAAAAATTCAGACGTGGTCTTTTTCTCAGCTCCCGGGTAGGAGGATTTATACACCCGTGGCCTAGACTCGGTGCGTCCAGTCACGTCCAAGAAGCAAAAAATAGAAATTTTTATTCAAAAGTGGTCATTTTTTTAGCTCCGGGGCAGGAGGATTTAAACAAATATAACATTTAAGTATAAATGACATTTATTTATTTCTTATACTTTAAGTTATATTTGTATAAATACATTCCAGGATGTTTGAGATAGGTTTCAATTTCAGAGGAGTTAAAATGCAGATTCTAGATTTTGGGGGTTTTCAAAAAATTCCAGACTTAGCCAAATTTCAGGATTCAACATACCTTCAGCAGTGTTATCTCCCACAACCTGTCCTGGCTTTTTGAGGGCAAATTGAAGCTGGAACAAGGATTTTCTAATGATTCTAAGACCTAAAAAGGTCATTCCATCATTTGCAAAGACTTAGAAGAGAGGAAAAAGGCTTGGGAGAAGAAAATAGGTGTTTTAGAAAATAGATTAGCAAATGGGTTGGCTAGAGTGCGAGGACACCCAGTGGAGGACCCTGACACTGAGAGTGAGGGGTCTGAGGATGATGATGATTATGATTATGAAGAGGATGAGGATGCCATTGAGGTTGAGCCTCAAACACAAGGACAGAAGATGGCTGCAAAATATTCCATGACCTATCTTAGGCGTACGCGTAGGAAGACATAGGGCCTTAGTCTTCTAGGCTCTAGCTTTTATTTTGATATATGTTTTGGACTTTTCATTCCATGGATTTCATATTCCATGAATATTGTAGACTTTTGACCTAAGTTACCAGGGTTCGCCCCCCCCCCCCCTCCGAACTGGACCAAGTTCGAACAGGTCCGAAGTTCAGGTCCAGTTCGCCTGTGGGTCCAGGCAGGGTCCGGATTTTCGAACCCAGTTCGAACTGGTGGTCCGGACTTTCGAACCCGGGCGGACCATGGCAAAAAACCGCGAACTCAAAACAAACTTGGGCGAACTTCGCATCTCGGACGTCACTTAAGTGACAGAATTTGCAAAATTTTAATTTTTTTTGGCGTCCGAAACCCTACAAGTTCGTTATGAAAGGCTAAATTTTTTTTTCTTTGCTCTTTTTGATTGCAAGAGACCATTAAAGATCAGATTTTGACACCAATACTATTGTTCTCTTAAAAAAAGCGACAACAAATAAAAATAGTTCGCAATGCATAACGTATGGTACCGAAGGGAAGGACATAAGGAGGTAGTGAAGAAAACATAAGCGGTTGGTAGAAAGAGTATGGGATTGGAAGAAAATCACAAAAATGGTGTGTTCCATGGACCCCCAGTCAGTTCAGTTATCAGCCTTTGGGGAGTGTGACCAGTTGATGAGACTCGGAGCTACTGTAGGCATGGAGTGTCTACATGCCGAAGTGTGACCAGTTGATGAGACAATTGTTGCTGCTACTGATCCCATTGGCCTTAGCTCTATTGCTGAGTCAACTAATGTTGAAGATGAAGATGAAGAGGAAGATGAAGATTAATACATTTTTTATTCATTAGTTGAACTTGAAAGTTTGAAACAATGATACTTGAACAGCTGAACTTGATGTTATAATAATTTTAGTTTTAATGTTTTGAATCTTTGATGTTGAACTTGAAGTATATGATGGTATGATCACGATTCATGATGCTATGATTATAAATTTATGGTGTTTTTGTTGTTTAAATGTTGTTTTTATGATACTATGTGACATTCTAATTTTAACTCATGCTTCTAAGCTTCATAAATATGTATATATATATATTTTTTTTTAAAAAAATCTTACATATTTTTTCGAACCCGAACCCAAACCCCTTTTCAAAATTTTGTCAAACTTGCGAACCGATTCTTCGAATCCGAACTTCAAACCGAACTCGAACCGGTAACTTAGCTTTTGACAATAACACTATTTATATTTCAGATTTATAATGTGTTATTTAGTAACTAGTTTAACAGTTAACTTATTTCCTTCAGAAATTCGCATTTATACTTATGTGATCAATGTAAACTTGTTTATGTGTGCAAAGTAGCTTTTATTTATCTCAATTATTGTCTTTGATGTTAATTGACTAAATGATGCATTAAAAAAGTTTTAAATCCTTAAAAATCTTTGAATTTCTTGGGTTTTTCAATATGCCGAGTCCTTACCGAGTCTGGGTGCCGAGTCCGAGTCCGAACCCGAATCCAGCTTGCCGAGTCCGAGGCGAGTCCAAGTCTTGTAGCACTGATATATATAGACATTTTCGACTCTATATATATGTGTGTGTGTGTGTGTGTGTGTGTGTGTGTGTGTGTGTATGTATATATATATATATGTATATATGTATATTCATAGATTCATACATGTAACATATCAATGTTCATTCATCATAGGTTCAAAACTTCAAAGCTATGTTACATGAAAATGTGTTTCCTATCCCTAGGGGACTCGTTTTTGTTCCCGAAACATTTCGTGGATAGTGGGACAAAAAGGAAACGTCACCCAGCCGTCCCCAATTTCAAAAAACAGCAGGAAACCATAGGAAACGTCCCCTGACATTTAGGAATGGCAATCCGTCCCCGAAACGCCTAGGAGAGACCCAATCCGTCCCCGAAACAAAAAAGCATCCCCAAAATATTCGGATGATTTTTGGCATTAAAAGTTAAATAAAAACACATTTTTTAATTCTTTTTGCCAGATCGAATTCGTGCCCAAGGACGATAAAATTCATGATTAAATATGTTTAAATCAAGTAATATTGTTTATATATATATATATATATATATATATAAACTTTAAGGACATTGAATTTGAAATTTAAACATTCATTGGATGATCCATTTCTGCCAAAGGGAGATAGTGACTCAAATGACTCTGAGCCTTTGGATATTTGATAGCTAGAATAAGGCTTTGTTTCATAGGTTGTGCCTATAGCCTGTTATATTTTGATGTTTGACCCTTTTGGATACATGTTTGAGACATTTTGATTTGGATATTTATATTGATAGACCATGGTTTTGATGTTTGAGACTATTGTTATAATGCTGTTATACTGATTTATACTGCTGCTATTATCATTTATGTTGTTATAATACTGTTGTAACTCATGACTAGGTGATTTATTTGCATATTGTCTTGTTTATAATCAATTATTGACATATCTCTCTCTTTTCCTCTCTCTATCTATAATATCTTAATATATTTTGAAAATTTCACACACACAGGCACACACATATTTTAAAAATTAGTATATTGTCGTCCCCTGTTGTCCCCTATTTTTGGCTCTCTAGGAAACGTCCCGGAAACGCGTCCCCTGCCATCCCCCCATCCCTGTCCCCGAAACGCCATGGAACATAGCTTCAAAGTAAAGACTCCTGACTTATTTGAGTTCACATTTATCTTTTTCCAAACAGATATATTCCGATACCCTCAAATCTGGAGGCTTGCAAACGGAGTAGAAGATTGTAAAAAAACGTGAAGCGGATTGTAGAGAAAAGAAAAGTGAGTAAATCATATGGGGATGATCTTCTTGGGTTAATACTCTCAGAAACAGAGAATGTTTCTTTAGATGACAATGATTTTATCCACATACAACAGCAACTAATGGACGAGTGCAAAGCATTCTTCTTGGGAGTAAGAGAAACCATGAGTGTTCTGATATCATGGACAATATTCCTGTTGGCACTCAACCAGGATTGGCAACAAAAGGCTCACGAAGAAGCAACTGCAATCTGTGAATACAACAATCCCACAATGGATTGTTTAGGAAAACTCAAAATTGTAAGTATGGTAAACAGATCTTGGTATGGAACTCCTCCAAACAGAAACATTTCTGAATTAATATTGAGAAACACATCCCCAGATTCCCACAGATTCCACCCGGATTCCAGCTGGATTCCAGACAGGAATCCGGATTCCCATCTGGAATCCAGGCGGAATCCGGATCCGGATCGTACCAGAATCAGGATCCGAGGTATACCAGAGGGATCCGGTAACATAGATCCCAGATGTAGTACTGAAGACCCTAAAAATTCAAAAAGGTAAACCACGGGAACCTTAAATGAAACAATGTCTTTTTAACACATCTTCCATGGAATATCAGAGCACTCAGGCAAGACCCACAAATACGGTTTATTTCAGATGCATTGTAGTTTTTTCTTTTTGATAAAAGATAACTGCATTAATAATAAAAGCAAGTACAGAAACCTCAGCAGACAAGAGATGAGAAAGAACATAGTACTGATGTAACAGTTTCAATGGTAATAAAAAGATTGCTGCTATCATGTCCCCTTTTCAGAACTAAAGGAATTAACTGAGGATCTGTAGCCTACTCTTTATTTCCCATAGGATAAGAGATAGAATAAGGGAAATAATAATATTTTATGTTGGACCCAATCACTTTATTTTGAGAAGGGCAACTAAAAACTAATTATAAGGCCTATTTAATATTTAAAGTGTTCTTAACACTATATTCAATATGTTATTCATAAAGTGATTTTAAACACTCGACATAATTTTACAAGTATTTATAAATACTTAGAGCGAGAAGTATATTCGAATAGAAAGCACAAAAGGCAACTATAAACGAAATGCTTAAAGAAAATCCTCCATATTTGTCATTTTGTTGTTCCTTCTGATTTGGAGTTTGAAGCATTCAAGAACGAAAACCCTTGACATGGGGAGACGTGGAGGACAAAAACCCTTTTGGTTTCCATATTTGAATTTGAGAATGAAGACCATCTTATCCGTTAGAGGAGATTCCATCCAAGGACCACAATTCTTGTGATTTGTTCAAGATGGGTTTGAGAATTTGAAGTCATTTTCAGTTGCTCCAGTGTTGTTCCAATGAAAAGGCTTATATTTGCTGATTTTGAAAGGGTTTCAGCTAAGTAGCCGATCTGATTCTGGTTCGGATTTGGATTTGGATTATGGTTCAGGTATTTGGCAAAAAAAAATTTGGGCCGGATTCTGGTAGAGCGGGTATATATAGACATTTTTGGAAATATATATATTATATATGTATGTATGTATGTATGCATGTATGTATGCATGTATGTATGTATGTTCATAGATTCATACATGTAACATGTCAATGTTCATTCATCATTGGTTCAAAACTTCAAAGTTCAAAAATATAATAATAAGAAGAAGAAGAAGTTAGAAGTGTGATTCTCATAAAATGATAAATCCATAATTGTCAATCTATGATTATATCATATTCATACTTTGCAAAAGTCTCAAAATGTCATTGCATGCTGAAAATTTAAATCACAAGCCATATTTCATATTTAGAAATTAAATGACTTAGGCAACCTTTATTGGTCGAATTAGGGTTTAGAAGGGTCATATTAGGGTTTAGTTTCACTTTAATTTTTAAAAAAAAATATAGCAAAGTTGGGCCTGTTTTTGGATGCCTAGACCTACAGATTCCATCCGGACTCCGCCAGGGTTCCGGAATGGAATCCGAATCCAGATTGCACTGGAACCAGGATCCAGGGGTTTTTGGAGGAATCCAGTATCTTAGGGATTCAGATATTGTTGCTGTTTGTAAAGATATTCAATCATCAAACATGTTTCCAGCCATTGTACCGTGCTGATTTGTGGCTATTGCTGATTTTCAAAGGGGTTTTACAGTATTGCCACTATTATACCATCTTTATCTTGCTGATTTTCAAAGTTCATCTCCTAGATCTGCTACTAATGGGCATTTGTCACTATTTGAGGGAGGTTTCAAACTTGTTTTAGCACCTTCAAGATGCTGCCGTACAAGTTTAGTGCCACCTGAGTGTTTGTACCTTCCATATAGCCACACCAACTGATGTCGAGGAGTTTGCTGATAAAATAAATAAAAGATGCCTTCATAAATTGTTGTTTAACAACATATTGTTGATAAAATATTTAGCACGGGATAAATTTGGTACTTTGGTGCTTCAATTCAGATCTGATTTCTGCTGTAATAGTTGTTTTTTATTGGTTATTTGTCGTTATAAAAGCTCATTTTACCAGCTGTTGTACATCAGAGATGCTAGTACTTTGTCGTATTTTCATCACTTGATGGTTCTGAAATTTAATGGATCCGTCGTTCATAATTGTATATATGACTGATAAGGGTTTGTTAGTGCAACATATCACTGATCAGTATTAATTTCATTAAGGTTTAGTGCTCTAGATTTGGTATTTTACAACTACTTCAACTTGCAAAGATTAGGGAAATTGTCTATTTCCTAAAGTTGTCCCATTGGAGGCATTACGGCTGCACTAGAGAAGTTAGTTAGTGTCAATAAAAGCAGCAAGCATCATTAATTGGGAATAGAAACTGATAATTCAGTAGAATACATTGAAATAGAGCAGCATTTCTTCAAGCATTCCTTGAGGATGAAGATGCTGTTTTGTGCCGGGCTACTTTCCACTGTTCCAGACATCAGAAACTTGGTGAGTTCACCCCACCCTCCTTAGCTGCTCCTTCATCAGTTGCACAATGCATAAGAAATCCAACCTAAGTTACCCAGTTCGCCCAAATTGCCCACCGGACCAGGCAAAGTTCAAACTGGTACCTGGTCCTGGTACAGTTCGACTGCTGGTCTGGACAGGGTACGAAATTTACACACCCAGTTCGAACCAGCAGGGAATGCGATCAAACCCGGTCGGACCAGGCATTCCCAGATCAAACTGACATTGAACTAGGACCCGTGGCTTGGTTTAAGTGATTTTTTTTGCAAATTTTATAAAATTTTGGCATCCACAACCCTAAAACGTGGATAACTTGGTATTTGTGCATTACAACTTGCGTCTCATCTCACACAAGAGTAAAGAATACAAAGAAGGGGAGACAAAGAGGTGGGATGTAAATGCAGAGCTTGCGGACTTGGATGCTTCCACTTCTCGGCTTGCACTTGATGAATTTAAAGATTTTGACGCCAATACTATTATTGCTGCTGCTGATCCCATTGGTCTTAGCTCTATTGCTGAGTCAATTAGTGCCGAAGAAGAAGAAGAGGAAGAATATTAATAAACTTTTAATCCATTAGTTGAACTTGAAACAATGATACTTGAACTTGATGTTATGATTTAATTTTAATGTTTTGAATCTTTGATGTTGAACTTGAAGTATATGATGGTATGATCACGATTCATGATTACAAGTTTATGGTGTTTTTGTTGTTTAAATGTTTTTATGGTACTATGTGACATTCTAATTTTAACTCATGCTTCTAGGCTTCATAAATATGTATCTATATAATTTTTACATGTTTTTGTACTAACGAACCCAAACCCCTTTTCAAAATTGTGCCGTACCGGCAAACCGGTCCTTCATAGCCGAACTTGGAGCCGAACTTGAACAGAGAACTTAGAATCCAATATTTTCCATAACACAAAGAATCCCCATGGTATTTGCAGCAAAGTGAGTTGTAATTTTTTGTTGGTTATGTTGCATTACCTCTGCTAGCTGATGCCTCTACCATTCAAATGTGACAATTTCTTCTGAAGGGTGATAAAAAATTGCCTTGTTAGGTTCACGGTCAACTTCAACAGACCATCTTTCAGCAAAAGATCATTCTTCTTTTGCTCTTGGATGTAGGTGACTCAAAGAGAGGCAGTCAGCTAAAGAGAACATTTTGTTTTTCTTTTGTGGCCCTTGCAAGGAGTCATTTATGTTTGCCAAAGCAATATGCAATGAGGATTCTTTGCATTTTGAAGACTGCAATTTCTCTTGAGGAAGACAGTGGTGTGAGGGTGTGATTGGGACCAGCTGTTGGGCCCCCAACCATCTCGTTAGTCAATGGTATATGTAAATGCGGGGGGCTTGTCTGTTGCACATTAAATGTATAAAGCCTTGTGTTAGAAGGAAATAGAGAAAGATGGGACTACTGGGGCCCTCTGATAAGGTCTGCAGCACTGAGAACATGTGTTGGCAGAGCAGGGAACATGTGGCTGCTAGAGGATGGAACAGTGAATGCTAATTTGGCTGAGTACTTAAATACTGTTTTGTGAAGACACAAAGAATGTATAGCAGAAGAGTTCATTACCTGATTTTGTGTTGTGTGGTCTGTCAATTTTCATGTTAATAGAATTGTTGATTTATACTGAAATCCCACTGGATCCTGCCCAGCGGGAGAGGGAAGCTCCCACCCTTCTCATGGCAATAATTCTGCTTGTTCTGTGATGCAATCAAGAGTAGGGTGAAATATCCTAAGTACGGACGGTTCAACCTGAATTTTTTTTGGTTCCAAGATAAGGAGTAGTATTCGTACGGAAATCTGAACTGACTGAGTATATTTGCAAACCGGGCATGTGTAAGCTAGATTATTTGCTGGTTATTCGAATATATATCTGTTGGTTATTTGCATGTTATTGTTTGTTTCAAATCTACATGAGATTTATTTGTAAAAATCAAATAATGGCCAGTTAGGGTCATTACACTTACACAAACATTCAAATCATTTCAAGTAATCACATAACTTTATATTGATCGAGTTTGAGGATTTTTGCCAACTAGAGAACTCACAAGCTTAAATTCGCTATAGAAAAGCCTTGAATAAGGTGATCAAGTTCGAGGGGAAGGTTTACCCACCTAGGTGTAGCGAAACCTAAAGTGCAAGGGAATTTGGATTATTCTCGTTCGTTGGCCAAAACTGATTTGGAATCCTATTGGAGAATTGGCAGGCTTTTGGATTTTCAATCTACAGTTTTTGGAACCAACAGATTGGTGAATCTGCTGGGGACTTGTCTATAAAAGACAACATTGAAGATTACCTAGAAGCTGTGGTGATGTAATTAAGACTCTACTGGATATAAGAACTCAAAAGTAGTGAAGAAACATTTTCCTCGAAGAGAGGTGGTGACTCTATTCAATAAAGCATTTCAGTTAGTGACTCTACTGAGGAAGAAGACCCAGAAGGAGATAAGTAAATTTTTCCTCTCTGAAAGAAATGGCGACTCTATTGACAAGAACCTAATGTATAAAGAAACAAGTTACTACCAATTCAGATATTCAGAATGTATCAAAATAAACAACCATTTCAGAGAAAACCATTTATTCCAAATGGTATCTGGCCATTGGATCTCAAGGGATTCCATTGTATTCCTTTTAAGTTGCTCCCTAAGTTTTCACAGCTTGTACCAAAGTTCCATGGAGGATGGGATGAATTAGTAGTTGACCATTTGGATGCATTTTACGCATTTATAGAGAACTATAAGATTTGTGCAGAAGATCAAGCAATGAAACTATTTGTCAGGACATTAAAAGATAATGCAAGAGAGGCATATGAATCACTACCTACACAGAGCATCTCATTATGGAAGGAATTTGAACAATGGTTCTTATATGAATTTCATGATGTAATTGAGGAGGATGACTTGTATTATGAACGGTATGGAGACCAAAGCTGCAGCATGGAAGAGGATCATAGTATGTCTCTACTTGATGCATTTTTCATTTTGGAGAGATTTGAAGGGGAGTCTTTTGCACACTTATTCTTGAGGATGGTGAATATGTATCAGAGGCCTGTAACAATTATGCCTTCACAAAAAGAATTAATGAGAAAGGTCATAAACTTGAGAATCTCGCTAGATGACCCTGATTTGAAGCTTCTTTTTAAGATATTAGAAGAAGATGGTGAAGATGAAGAAGAGGAGGATTACGATCAAATTGAACAAAGCCTTGTGCTTGGTGGCAATCTGAGTGATGATGAAGAAGATCCAAGTTACATATCCCCTTTGGACACATTTTTGAACTTAGAGAAACAAGAAGTAGAATCTGCAATACAATTCTTTATAAGGATGTTTAATATCTGTCAAGAAATACCTTCAAAATGCAGACCTCCATCCTTTGATTTTTTCAATAGAATGCGAGAACTAGGTCTCTTATATGATCATCAGTTTCTACTTTTCTCAAACTTATGAATAATGAATTGGTTGCAGAGGAGAATGGGTACAGAACTGAAATAACATATGAGTCAAGTGAAGTTTTAGATTTGAATGGAGAAGACTTTTTTGGACAATCTGAGGAAAGATTTTTCCATGATGATACTTGTATGATATCAAACATCGGTGAATGTGAAAATGAGGAAGAGGATCTTCTCAGCATGGAAGAGATTTCAGCCTTATTAGACATAGAATACCAAAGACACGTTAAGAAGAATGGTTCAAAGTTTTTCTCAATCCACCATGGTAAGGAGGTTGACAGATTAGCGCATATACAAGAGGTACTAGACGAAGGAAATGATAATTCCCAGGAATCAAATTGTGGAGATGAAATAGAACTGCATGAACAGGAGGAAGCTTCAAGAGATAATGTCAATGAAGATATTAGTCTTGTTGATGAAACACTTGATGATCCAAATGAAAGCTCTCATGGATGTATGCCTGAATTCTCTATGATCTTGAACCCATTGTTTGAAGAGGATACAAAGGAAGATGCGTCTAAGTTCTCTATGTTCATGAATCCGTTGTTTGAGGAAGATCTTTTATGCAATCAAATTCATCAACATCATGATGAAGATAACAGGTCTAATGACAATTTTGAGGATGATGAAACTCAAAATATATGTGAGGAAGTGTATTCAGAAGGTGAGACATCTTCCAATTCATCCTATGAGCAGAAGTTGTATCAAACATGTGAAGATAAGATTGAATTAGCCAAGCACAATGGGGAGAATGTATTGAAGAATAGTCTGAAAAGTTTCAAGTGTCATATCTGACGGAATTCTTGATGTGAGAGAGATACATAGGGATTTTCCATTCAGAAAAACAACAATGCATCTTATGACTTCTCAGAGGAAAGACATAAATTAGATCCTAAAGACTACATTGATAAAGTAAAATCAATAAGTATTATCAATAAGGCTGGTACATCAAAGTTCAAAGTGTTACGTGCTCAAAATCGGGTGTTTGATAGAGGAAGGGATTGATGTTCACTCTTTGGGGGGCCCAGGGCCACCCAATTTTACTTTGCATCAGATTAAATATGGATACTTGGTCTGCTTCTCCAGAGATAGCTAGAATCTCGCTATGCTCACAGGGAGCATACGTCCCTAGAAAGAGCCACTGGTGGCACCCTAAATTTTGAGAATTTAGGAGAGTCCCAATCCATTATCAAGAAGCAAGTTTCTCCATACTAAAAAAATCAAAGGAAGGAAGCTTTATGACACAAATAAATAGAACTAACTAATCGAAGCCTTCAGAAAATGCTGGAATTTTGACCTGATGCAAAGATGATGCCGACAGAGCCTGAAGATGGTCAAATTTTAAAAATATAAAAACGACCCATTTCGGGAAATCAAATTTCCTATCTCCAATAAAAATCTTAGCTTTCCACAAGGTGTTTCTGTTTTTCGGCCAGACCTAAATCTAAAAGTTAGGTATATATTTTTTAGTTAGTTTATTGTTTTCTCAAAATAATTTGTAATAAGGGTTGTGTCTTTTCACCCTAAAGAGGTGTGAAAGTCACTCAAACACATATATATACATAATGTAAAATGTAAAGAGACATTTTTGAATAGCAATTTGAAGAAGAATATTTGTAAGGTAAGATGTAAATATTAAAGCATGACTTTAATATAAATTTCAATATTATAATTTAATAATAAATAAAAGGTCCTTTTTTCAAGGCAAAGAGATTGCAATTAAAATATGGATTCGTCCTTTGTGATCAATAAATAGATTATTGAATTATTCTGATAGAGTTTTATGTTTGCATTGGATATTTTCCTGCATTCTTTGTTCGACAATCAGGATAGTGTGAAATATATATGTGTTTCCTTATCTCTGTCTAATCGGACTTCCAACTGGAGAAGTTAAATTCCTTTTGGACTAACGGAGAATTGCATATAAGATTTGTCTTTTGCAGAGCTTAGGAGTAATTGATGATATTTTTATAAATATTGTCTCATAAAGTTGTACGTAATAATCCTTGTTATAGTTGACTCTATCGTCTGGATAAACAAAGGCACTGGTCATTTAAAATCATTGGAATATAATTATTGGAGTTATTAATTGAAGTCATAAATCTATATACTTCCTTCTTGCAATTATCTAATCAATTATTTATAAACCTTACACAAACATTCAAATCATTTCAAGTAATCACATAACTTTATATTGATCGAGTTTGAGGATTTTTGCCAACCAGAGAACTCACAAGCTTAAATTCGCTATAGAAACGCCTTGAATAAGGTGATCAAGTTCAAGGGGAAGGTTTACCCACCTAAATGTAGCGAAGCCTAAAGTGCAGGGGAATTTGGATTATTCTCGTTCGTTGGCCAGAACTGATTTGGAATCCTATTGGAGAATTGGTAGGCTTTTGGATTTTCAATCTACGGTTTTGGGAACCAACAGACCCGTTCTGTTTAGTGGGCTTTTTGAATATCTTTTGTGACCATTTTGTACAGGGTTTCGAGGCCCCTTCAAAACCTGTATTTACCTTAATCAAAAACAATGTCCTCCAAGGATTGAGCGGAAAAAACAAAAAAAATAAAAAAGATTGAAGTCATGCAAGCATTTACTATAAATAGTAACTACCGTCAAATCCCACTAAAACTGAGAGCTAAGCTCACCAAGAACATTGCAACTCTCCTAGCGCATCTAGAAACCTACAGAAAACCTTGAAAATGGCCACCACTCCCAAAACAAGATGGAATAAAAATGGGGACATAACATATGTTTGTATCAAAATT